>JAPYZF010000035.1:0-476320 GCA_030523045.1 Meteorus cinctellus | reverse complement strand
TGGTATAATGTGGGGTGTGGATTTTAGGTGGCTTATTTATTAATCTTTTTGTTTTCTCTGTATTTTCTTTTTTTTTTTTTTTTTTTTGTTTTGTTTTCTGTTGTATTGTACTATTTTTCTACCTCATATTTTTTTTTCCAGAAGAATGCATACGTATATATGTTTTATAAACGCGAAAGAATCACAAAGTTATTCGACATTGCAACCACCAGCGTTTCCACCACCACTAAGACGAGCAAGTGCTTGAATAACGACATGAATATGAATGAGGGAATGAAAACAAGACAAAGACATCATAAGACAGAGGGTGAAAAGTGAACAAGAGAAAGGGAGCGAGAGTAAAAGAAACGTGAAATAAAATAATCTTCATGAAATGTGGCACAACGCGCTTTTTTTTCATTCTTTCTTTCATTTTGTTTCTTTTTCTTTCTCTTTTTTTTTTCTTTTTTTTTTCCCTACTCTTCACGCTCAACTAATGAGACACGTCAAGAGCGCAACGCGTTCACATCAAATTATGCCCGACTTAGTGAATAATAAAATAGCACACAATTTTAAAAACATAAAATTATAATAGAAATGAAATATAAAGAAATAATTTTGTTGTGGAATGTAAAAGTCATTTTTAATGGTGTTAAATATTTTAATATCAAGAATTGCTGCAAAAATTCCTGTCTCAATGTATTATTTTTCATTTTTTCCTTTATATCAAATTTTGTCTCTGTTGAATTTTTTCGTTCACCATTAAGTTGACAAATAACTTTCACAATTTTATTCAAATAATAATTTCCATATTTATCCTTTTGTCAAATTCATTTTTATCAAAAATAATAAATTGTGAATTTCAAATTATTTTTTCCCCAATTTTCACTTTTCATTTCAACAATATATTCCCATTAAAGTTCAATTGTGTGATTAATCTAGTAAAATTTTTCATATTTACTACATTTTCATTTGTCATTTTGTTTTGCATGAACATTCTTCATCGTTTTCATCATCTTTCATGTTCTTCTATTCTATTCTTTCTTTTTCTTTTTCTTTTTCCATCTTTTTCCCCCTTCTTTTTCATTTTTCAACCACTACTCTCTCCTGACAATCTCCATTCTCGCCCGTTAACCTAACGTAATGGCAGTAATTTTTCCGGCGTTAATTTTCTGGCAAAACTTTCCAGCTTCGCGTCCAGCTTTATATATGTACATCGATCGACAATATATATTTATATATACATACATAATATAATACATAGAAAGCTATATATGTCCATACCGTTTATTGAGTCATTGATCTCTTGCTATATCGTCTTGGCTTGGCATCAGAGAGGATAAATTCCAGTCTCAAAATTATCAGACCGACACCACCATTATCTATAACGAAAAAAAAGAAGAAGAAACATAAAATAATAAGTTAAAAGAAAAAAATCATATTTTTTTTCCTCCCATTATTTTGAATTCTTTCAAAAGCTCCACAAGTCCATCATTATCATGTGCATGTCATTATCAAACATTCTGCGTAAAAAAAAAAAATCAAATATTCATTTCAAAATTAAATTGAAACGAACAAATTCTCTGAAAACATCCAAACATAAAATTTAAAAGGCAGAATAAAAAATAGAAGATAAATAAAAAGAAATAATACTCAATCCGAAACAAATACAACTTTTCCTCTACTATATTTTCTCCTAACTGTTTCTCAACTGAATGAACGAAAGAAAAAAAAAATTGTACATATATATATAAAAGAAGAAGAAAGAGAACAAAGCACAGAGCGAGAATGAAAGAAAGGAAGAAGAATAAATGAAAAAAAGAAACAAAATAATACAGAGATAAGCGAAGCGTTTCATGCACTCTATACTGGCAGAAGACACTACCCTTTAATTACGTTTCCGTTTTGAAATCGATCTTTGACAGAAGTAAATAAGGGTGAATTGTACTCAAGACCTCATCACAACCTAACTCTGTAATTCTATTCTATCGCAAACTCATTTTCCTGTAATTAAACATTTTCATCTTCTCTACTCGTAAAAACAAAAATAATAAACAAAAGAACAAGAAGAATAAAAAAATACTAAACAAAAGTATAAAACAACAGTTCTTGAAGTAAATATAAACAAATAAATAAACATAAACAAATTTATTCAAGATGATTTATAGTTTATGATTTAGTAAATTATGAAAATGCATTTTGCGTCATCACTGATCACATTTAATCTCTTTGTACTGTTGGCATAACAGGATTTATAGTCGTGAGGGAGCCCACCCTATATAAACCATCCCTATAAATACATGAGAATTCACACAGACACGAAGAGGTTAATGCTTTTAACGTTTAATAATGGCCACGTTCGTACATTCTTCTATTTAAATGTAATGGACTTTCGCACCGTCAGTCAATTCACCAAGAAGAAAAATTACCACAATGAACATTCGACATCGAATAATAAACAAATCGTAAACAACAAAAAATAAATAAACTTATAAACAAAAAATATAAACAAATACACTAAATAAATATTTATATTTGATGTCATTTCATTTCATTTGTTTGTTTGTTTGTTTGTTACAGTTGGCGATGATCCAATGCCAATATTTGCTGGGCCAATATCAAATGTGACAGTGAGTTTAGGTAGAGATGCATTGTTAGCCTGTGTCGTGGACAATCTTAAACGTTATCAAGTTGCGTGGGTGCGTGTTGACACCCAAACAATATTATCAATTCACGACAATGTTATAACCCAAAATCCGCGTATTTCATTGTCATACAATGATCATCGCACATGGTATTTGCATATAAAAAACGTTCAGGAGATTGATCGTGGATGGTACATGTGTCAAGTTAACACTGATCCAATGCGAAGTCTCCAGGGATATCTTCAAGTAGTAGGTGAGATTGAATATTTACTCAAAAAAGAAAATAAAATAGCGAAGAAAGAATATAAAAATCTTCTTCAACATGAAAATTTTGCACGAAACAGTTTATCAATTCTCTCATCATCTCCAGAGAATTCAGAATATTTTTCTTCATATATTTCACATAAATAAATATTGATAAATTATTTTCACAGTCGTCAATGAATTTTATTCAAAAGAAAAAAAATAGATTTGATATATTTTTAAACAGATAAAATGAATATCTGATTTATAAACTGAATAAGCAACAGAAAAATCAAGTTTATAGTAAAACTAAAATGATTCAAGCAATGAAGAAAAAGGGAGAGTTGGAAAATTTCTCTATGAAATTGATATCAGTTATGGTTTCTCTTGGATGTTATTATTTAATTATTCTTTCATATTTTTTTTGTGTGTTTCATCTGCTTTAGTTCCACCTAAAATAATTGCCAAGGAAACGAGCACAGACATGGTGGTGAGAGAAGCTTCAAACGTAACGTTAATATGCAAAGCAACCGGATATCCGGAGCCATACGTTATGTGGCGTCGTGAGGACGGAACGAATATAAACTACAATGGCGAAAGTGGTAAATATTTTAAATTTTATCCTCATCCAAATTCACAAATATATATTATTACATGTTCAGATATTTATTTGAGAGATATTTGTAATTTTTCCATCAAAATAAAACCCCAAAGGTAAACAAAAAAGAAGATTGCTTTCATTCTAAAAATATAAAAATTAAAAAAACATATTCAGATTGAAGGGAAACTCAGTTGGTAAATTATGACGAGAAAATTCTGACAACCAGCTAGAGTAAAATAAATTGAAATAATCAAATCTATCACTCAATTGTCACATTATTTCAATTCTGAAATTAGAATTGCTGTCCCTATGACTTCTATTATGATATTTCCACAATTTCTATCTAACAATTTTACATAAAATTCACACCCTTAATAAAATAACCATCAAATCCCCACGAAAAAATATAAACAAATTGTACCACCACAATCTTTTCAACCATTTAAATAATTGTCATAAATTATCGTAAAATCACAATTCTTCATTAATAATCCTCTCTCATTTTTCATCACTTAATTACATAAATTCTACAATACAAAATAAAAATTATAAAACACACCACGAATATTGAACGTAATTATAATTGACACATAAATATTCATTGGGAAAAATTATAGTGGTTTGATTTTTGCACAGAGTGTGATGTGCAATATTCGTTATGTTATATATCATTCTGTTCGTTATTGAGCTTTTGTAACGCGTGGAATTGTCATATTCCCATGCGCGACATGTGTTCAATGCTGGATAGAAGCGAAAATTGGAAGGAGATGGGCGGTGATAACGTCCGAGAATATTTGCATATTCAAAGCGAATAAAAAAAAAAAAAAGTATGTAAATCTGTGTCATCGAATGGCTGCTGAGCACGACAATTTCATTTTTTTTTCATCCAGATCAATTATGTAAACATTTGTTTACTTAAATGACGAATGATTTTTATTCTCTCTTTTTCATACTAATTTTTATCCCTTTTTTTTTGTTCATCTGTTCTATTACATTTTTCATTTTGTTTTCATATCAATAAATTGAATATTATTACACTAAAATATTGATTTTAATTGATTGAAAATCAAAAATTCAATTATTTATCAAAACTTAATTGAAAAATTAAATGTTTGTAGTAATTTAATTGGACATTTCATGTTTTATGCATCAAATTATTAAGAATTGTACTCGAAAATGTGACAATTGAATTCTATTAAATTATGTAGACATAAAAATATGAATAATATGAATTCACTAGTGTTGGATTTGATTGTATTGAACGGACTGATAACTTTCGATATTATACATTGCAATACATCTTTTTATCTTCATCTTTTTTTTTCCATAATAATTTAAAAAATAAAGAAACAACAGAAGAAAAGTGAATTGAAATGTTTCTCATTCTTTTATCTCTGTTCCCATGTCTCTGATGTCTCATTCTCTACATTTCACGTTCGAGATTCCACTCGTGAATAATCGATGGCAACTCACTCTCTACTTTATTCTCTTTCTTTCTTTTTTTTTTTTTATTACTGACGCTTTTATTTTATCACTCCTGTCTTATTTTTCACTGAGTATTTGTCTGTTCGAATAGTTTTTTCCCCATTAAAATGGAGACAGAACAGTTAGACTACATTCAGAATTATTTCAATTTAGAATCGCATTCAAACTTTGAAATAGAATAAAAAGAAAAAGAAAAAAGTTAATGAAGAATTTAGAGGGATTTTTCAATTTAAATATTTAATCTACAAATGAAGTTTTATCATTTTGTCTTCCATCGAATTTATGCATTATATATTTTATACCATAAAGGCAATTAGAAAATTCATTCCATTACAGAGCTATCCATTGGGAAACTCAATTAAAATAATACTTCTTTACTCGAGTTGAATAAAATAAAAATTCAATTTATACATTTCACACAATTTTTAATTTTTATTTCACAGATTATTTCATTCAATATTTATATTCAAATTGTGTCAAGTGATTTGATTTTCAACTTCATTACTATTCAATCAATTTTCTTCATTCACTCTCAATACGAACACAAAAACCATTGGAAAATAATTAAATCAATTCATACAAAATTTATATAAACTTATATAAAAAAAAAAAAACGTGCGCTCTAATACAAAACATCATAGACACATAATAAACATATCACCACAATAAACAAATATATCCTGAAATTATAATAAACCCCAACAAAATAAATAAAACAAAAAAAAATCCATTGATCTAACAAAATCCACCCACGAATTATTCATATAATCCCCAAACTACACACTCGTCAATAATCCGTTTCATTCTACACAACCACAACGATTACATCAATCAAACATGCACATTGCACATAGATTTATGATAAATCTACATGAATGTGTCTACCAATCGTGCGGATTTATCCAAAGCGTTGGCGTATACGCGAATTTGCTGTTATACGTTTGATAATCTCATGGGGGCACTTTGGGGACGTGCTTGACCGGCTTGTGCATTTTCATGTACAGCATCTATACCATCGCCCATACACTCACTCACACCCACATATTTTCATATATATATATATATATATATATATATATATATACGTATTGATTGCTGTAGCCACGTCAATTCCCACGTGCAAAATGGTCTGAACGTACATAATATACCTACACGTGAATCAAACCAATCTACTTGCGTGGCAGTCAAGTCTTCGACAAGTGTGGATTGACCTAATTAATCAGTCTTTGATTGTGAACTAATTATGTATGATGACATAATAGTCAATGGCAATCAAAAGTGAACCGTAATATAGCAACAAAAAAATCATTCCACACTAAAAAATCACAAAACAAAAATAAATTCAAATTGTTACAAATTCTCACAAATCCAACCACAAAATTCACAATAAAAATTTAATTTCCACACCCCCCACTCACCCCACCATAATAACAAAAATATCCCTTCATCATATTACGATTAGTCGCCGTTTTTTTCGTCAATAAAAATTCACCATGTATTGAATAAATTCGGTGAATTAGATTGAAAGATATAAGCGATGAAAATGAAACAGAACAGAAAAAAAGATAAACACCAAACCAATTTCAATACCAGTTGACTTTCAAAGGATTTCGATTGAAGGGGAACCTTTCAGACTTACACGTACTCTATTATATCCTTGTCGTTGTTGTCAGAGAGATGTGTATAAGAATCAACAAAGAAGTGAAGGACGCGAAAAAAAAATAGGGAATAAAATATGGGCAGGGGAGAAGAAAAAATAAAAAAAAATAAAATGAAGGCATCGTAATGCAAATGGATTCGGAGGAGGTGAAAGTCGGATGAAACAAGAGAGGTTTGAGAGCTCTCTGTCGTATAGTATCCAATAAACGTTTGTCGCTGCTCAGTACATATATATATAAATATACACTAGATAGATATAGGTGCACATAGTGGGGGCGCTCTCAAAGCCAAAGTGCTTTGCTTCTTCAACGACCGCCTTGTCGTCTTTGCTTTGTATTACCAATATTTTCTGAAGAGCCATCAACATAATACTACACAAAGTTTTTCAATATTTTCTAACAATAAATAAAATTCTTTGATATAATTTATTGTGATATAAACAAAAACATTTATGAGAAGTAGCAGAAAAAAGAAAAAAAAATAAATATATAAGAAGAAGAAGAGGACAATGTGAAGTGTTTTGAAATTCTTATTTTCTCTTTCAAGAAAATGAGGAAACAATTATATGAAAAAATGTTTTTCACTCTTCAATTGGATGTAGATAAATAAAAAGTATCCGAGAAAATTTATTTATCATTTTAGAGTTATTAATTTTTAGTTTATTATAATAAGCCAATTGAAAACACACAAATTGATTAAACAAATATAAAACAATTATTGTGGTATATACCAAAAGTGATACAGGAAAAGCAAAAATATCATTTTATGCTGACAGAACGTGCGAGAATTCACCATTGACAATGTGAATTCGTTATATGTCTGAGTATTTATTGAGACAGAGGGGGGAATCATAGCAAATCCTTTATGTCTTGAGTTGGCGCCACACATAACAGTGAATTTTACGACAGCAACAACACATTGTCATTTGTATTTTCTCTTTTTATTTTTGTTTGCTTTGTTTTTTTTTCTCCTTCTATTTTTCACCTCTTCACCACCTCTTTCACCTTTTTTTTCTTCTTTTATTTCTATTGTACAAATATTCCGAAAATTTTATTGACCATCAAACAGCTCTAGAGCGTGTCAAGTATACATAAAATCTATTTATTTATATCTTGAAATGGGGTTGAAGAGGACATGAGATTTTCTCGTTGGGAGGGTGAGGGATCAACATTTGAATTCTCATTTTTCCTGTTTATCCCTGACAAATGCAATTGTTACATTACCAACAAATCATAAATAAATAAATAAATAATTTAATAAGAGACCACACTGCATCATGAATATTTCATTATAAAATAATCCAACCCCCCAAAATCCTCACAAGAATCGAATTCAAAAGAAAAAATTCGCAAAAAAAATAAACAATATAATCTAACAATTGAATAATTAATTAAACTCTATCATATTCTTTTTCTATTGTGTGAATTTTCAGTGAGTGTTGTCAATGGAGAGGTGCTTCACATTATCAAAATTAGCAGACTACACATGGGTGCTTATCTTTGTATTGCAAGCAACGAAGTACCACCCTCAGTGAGCGCTCGAGTGGACGTTCGTGTACAGTGTGAGTACTTTCTATCATTTTCCCTACTTCTACTCCACCTTTTTCTTTTTTCCTATTTTCTTTCCTTTTTTTTTCGCCCATTCCCTTTTTCTGCTGCATTGTTCATCCCCTATTTTATTGTGCAAATGGAACTGCCGACTTGGAATCGCCTAATTTATCCGTGCCGAGTACCGACGACATTATACATGACACAAAACACAGATCTCCATACGATTTCAAGTCACGTTTCGTAGGCGATACTTATTCACAGTATAACTGTACGTACAGTGGGAGCAAAATAGGGTGGACACCATGCAGAATGTCATGTAACGAAATTCAATATTACACGAACAAATAAAATCAATCAAATTGTTGCCACTTTGGATCGTCATTGCTATGCGTACCCAGTAAAAATCGTAAACCTGTGAAATTGAGATTTTTCTTTTTACTTTTTACTTTTATTTTCCACCTTTTTTTTCCCCCCTTTTCCCTCATCTCTTTGTTCAATTTTATCTGTCATGACAATTTTTTTTTGGGAACTTAAAAAGACACAAAAATATAAATTGCACAACAAAAACATTTTAACGATTTTACTTTTCTTATTGTTCTGCATTTTATTCAGTCGAACAAATTGAATTTACACTGTGAAAAAAATGTCCAATAACGCAATGAAAAATTGAAAAAATACCAATTGATCGTCCAATTAAAATACTACAAAAGTAGCGTTGTAAGTAAATAAGACACAAACTTAAAGTTGGAATCAACAAATATTCAACAAAAAGTAAATACTTCAATGAAAATAAATTAATTTATAAAATATAAACAAACTTATTTCTTATTATACAGAAAAAATATAAATTATAACTAATGAAATCATCCGACCATAAATCAGATTTTTATAACGATGCTAAAAATAATTGATAAGAAACTTTAGTGCACCAGTTCTGCACAATATTTGATATGTCCTTATACACATAAAATAATTGTCGTGAAAAAAGAAAGAAAAAATATCTATCGAATCCCATTAAATATCTATAAAAAAAAAAAAAGCTCCGGATGAGTTTCGTTTTTTCCACCCAACCCACTGAACCTTTCCATCCGCCATCTTCTTAAACATCCACGTAGACTATTATCGGACGCAAAGGCGAACGGCAGTAAAACTTGATTTACCTCAGGTTGTAAAGTTCAGAATGGCTTTTCAACATTAAAGCTCGAGTCTAGTTCACTCTCTTCAATTTGTACCTCACGCATTATTATTCATTTTGTCTTATTTCGCTTTTCAAAATAATAAATAATCGAAAGAGACAAAAAAAATTACCACAATTCAAGAATTTCATAATTTAATTTAATGTTTCTATAATAATTAAATAACCTCGCCAAAAATAACATGAAAATCAACTAAAAACAATTTAATTATTTATCATCAAGGAATAAATTATTGGCAGTACCAACAAATTTGTCTCAATCATTTATATTTGACACATCCTGTAAATCCATGTAAATATAACAAGTAAATATATCTCAATATTGCAATATAAAAATATCCCAATGTCCATTTTACTCAACACTCAGTACCTCCACTTTGCCCTACTAAATTCCAAATATAGTCTATACAAAATTAAATCTAAACAATCAGTCAATCGCATTTTCTGATTTCCTCTATTCTAATCATTCCATTCATTCATTTTTATTATTCATTCGTTTTTCCCTCTTCTTGTTACATACAGTTCCACCAATGCTGTCAATACCAAATCAATTGGAAGGAGCTTATGTAGGACAGGATGTTATATTAGGGTGTCACACGGAAGCTTATCCAACGTCAATAAATTATTGGACAACCGAGTCAGGCGGCATGATTGTCTCCGGTAATTTTTACACATATATTTACTATAAACATATCTATCATGACGTGAAATTCTTGATGATGAATTCTTGCATCCATTCCATTATAACATTTACAAAATCCAAAACTATTCCCCACATAAAATTCACAATCAATCATTCGACAAAATTTCTAACTGTTAATTTAAACGTAAATCAACATAAGAAAATTGGGTCAATTTAAATATCTCCATTGAATATCTTAACAACACTTGAAATTCCTATTCAAATATACAACAGAGAATGGAGACAACTAGCATTAATGATGAATGAATGATGTAACAGTGGAGCTAATATGAATTGAAATGCAGAAATTGAAACATATAAAACACTAAACTAATCCAATCACAGCATGATTGACATCAACTGTCGGAATTAATTCGTCCATAATTAATCTCTCATACGCTCAACTACATTGGAATGGACACAAGATTGTCACTCACGTCTACACATAAACATAAATCATGATAATGTCATGATATAAATAATATATAGATTGAATTCTTAGAGTTTATCTTACTTGCCCAGGTTATGTCCATTCGATTGCAGGTGATAAGTATGAAGTGCAGAACACAGACAATGGTTACAATAAATTCATGCGTTTAAAAATACGAAATGTTGGACCCCAGGATTTTGGATCATACAAATGCGTCGCACAAAATTCCCTAGGTGGTACTGATGGAGTCATAAAGTTGGATGGTAAGTGAATGGTGATGATGATAGTTTAAATTCTTGTTAAATTGAAGTTTAACTTCAGAGCAGAAGGAAATGACTTTAATTTACAAAATGCATGATCATTGTTTGACAATTTTGATAACATTAAATTCTCTACATTCATTTCCCACTTCCCACATTGGAATCCTGATGAAATTCAATCCGTTTAAAAGATTGAATTAACTTAGGATAGCATCGAACAGTTAACCGACTTTTCTAACTATGATAACTTCTAAATTCCAACCAATGCTCTAAAGATTCGTCTGCTACTTTCAATCCATCGATTTTGATTCAATCATAAAGCTGCAAAATCTGTACAAAATTTTTCTTTCAAACTTTATCATCTCAATTATTCAATTCTCCATTGATAAACAAAATTGATTTCATTCCAGTTAAATTTACACCAATCATAAATTGAATCCACTCAATTGTATTTCTATATTTAATAAATTATTAAAATTAGAAAAAAATAATTCGTATAAAGACTATAGAACCTTTAAACGAACCATTTAGTTGGAATTTGAAGTTTATTTTCTTGTACAACATACTCGAAGGACCAAGACTCGTAACAACTTTAAAACTATACGCAAAAACAGCTTGAAACTCCCTATGTTGTAGCTTAGAGCGTTTTTTGTTGTCACTAACAGTTTGGTTGCATCAGCACAATGTAATAGGGAGAAGAGGTTTTAAGCTGCTTGTCGGGTATTTAACTTCGAAGCTATCAATGTTGATTGTGTGTTCAGACATTCGATAGACAGATTGTCAAAATTCAAGTGATTCAATAAGGATCAATTACAATTTATTGTTGCAATCCTACATTATTTTTAATTACTTTTTCTCTATTCAAAATTAATCTGGAGATGTCACAGGTCAATGATGAAAATCATTTGCAATTATTCAAACTGTTAGATGAAGATGAATATTCATCCGATCAATAAAAAAAAAATATCCATAATTTTCCTCATGCGATTACCTCGAGTTTGATAAGTATTTGTGTGCCAATTACACGATCAAACGATCTAAACAAAAAAGAAAAAAAATCTTGAATGAGGTACTACGGCATTCGCTTGGATAAAAAAATCTCATTTAGACAATGGCACAGTTTTACTACTTCACGTAACTTCCCCATGTTCACCTACTTCACGACTAATTGGTAAAGCTTATGGTGCTCTTTAAACTACAATAACTTTGTTACAAACTTATTCTCACTAGATTGAAAGCTGTTTAATAATATGATATATTTGAATTCGACAACAGGAAACATAACTTTATCAACAATGACAAAACTTTGATTCTTCGTCCTGTTAAATTTTAATTCTAATACAAAAAAAAAAAAAATCTTTCACATTGTACTGTCAAACTAAAATTACTTCATATCTATTCTAATTGAGATTAACAACACAAAAATTCTCTTTTCTATTCATATCACCAACAATTATTTACAGAATTTTGCAAACTCCACTCACTCAATCTCTCTCCCCCTTTCTCTCTCTGTATATTCATCAACATTCGCAAACGTGCCACGTAATACTAATTGCTAATGTATCAGGTTCTGATTCTGCTTATTTTACTATGCATACAATGTTTTCCAATCTTTGGTACGTCACTTTCGCATTGGTACTTTAATGTGTAAACACAAATTCTGGTGTCACTAATTAATAGACATCAACAAACTCCAACATTAGTTCGTTATCTGCTTCTACTTTGTTTATTCCTTTGTTTATTTTCATTGTATTTTTATTCGTTCCATTTTTTTTCTCTTTCTTTCTTTTTCATTCTCATCATTTCATTCGATTTTTATTCCATTTTATTTTCATCTCACTGCGCTTTTTACCCGCTCATTTGATACACCAGAAACGACGAATATAAATTGGCCGGAATTAAAAGTCTGACGAGCAATTTTCCTCGTTGATTGCGTTATCGGTTTGAGAATGGGCAGGTTGGGAAGAGGATACGCTGATGGAGTAGTGGTTGGTGGAAAAAAAAAGTAAAAAATGCAAAAAAAAAATTGGAAGATAGGTAGAGAGTGTGCACAGTGATGGTGCTGCAAGGTAAAGTAGCCTATCGTCAGCGATTCGTATTAAAGAGTGCTTGGAAAAAAAAGGCGAAAAAAACCCAGAGCGGGAGAGCGAGAGAAAGTGGAAAAAAAAATCTACAATAGGACTATTTACTATAGCAAAGATTTTAATCATCCGAAATGACAATAGTTTTATTCGTATTATTGCACGGATAGTTCAATTTAATTCGTTAAGTATTAATCCATTATTAATACTTCACAATCAACAAATGAACAGTCGTCTAAAGAATTTCCAACTGATTTCCATTTAATTCATTGATTTCTATTTCACACAATCATTTTTAACAATTAATTCATTTTATTTTCTATTTTATTCCAGAAATTCCAGCACCCTCAACGACTACAACTCAAGCAACATTTTTCGTTACTTCATTGAATAAAAAGAATGGTAAAAAAAAACAAAAAGAATTTATCATCTATTAATTTGAATTGTTATTTGTTCATTTATTGAGTAATATAAGAAAGAGGAAAAAGAGGAAAAAAAATTAGAAATTATGTCCGTCCTATCGTGAAAGTAATAATTGTACATGTACTTTTATCTCATTTCATATATTAAATTTGCTTCAGGGAGAAATGGCAACAAAAAATATCGACAGCGTCCCAATGACTACGAAGTGGAGGAGTGGCGAGATGCTGGTCAGTAGAAATGAATAAATACATTTATATATATTTATACGAATTGATCGGAATGAATTTACCTGTTTCACATTTTGTTTTTCTCCCTCCCATACTTCAGTCAACAAACATATGAATTTCTCTGACAGACAATTTATCCGATACCAATGACAATTGTTGGAAAATAATATCACAATCGTCACAAAATTCATTCAATAATTATCAACAGGTCACATCAAGGTCAACTGTATAATCATTAATAATTAATTCATCCTATTTGCCAATAAACTGACAAAGTTCTGGTGCAAAGTTACAAAAATAAATGCACAATGTCAGACCATCACCAAAACTGTGTCACAGAATTTTATAATCCCGTAAAAAAAATTTCAATTTCACCCCGCGATATTGCTAACACAACTAAACGGATAAATCAAATAAATATTGAAAATCAAAATGTAGAATAATTACATCAATTCTGCTTTCTTGTTTTTTCACTTCTATTCATTCAATTTTAATTGGAATCAATTTTTTCCCTCTTCACTTTAATATTTTTTCATCTCTTCATACATTATTTTTTTATTTTTCCAATTCATCCTAACGACAAAAAACAATAATAGAAAAGAATCGAATTAGTTCTACTATGTGACAATATTAAGCTTCAGTCGTTTTTCTGAAGTGAAGCGTAAAGTCACGTTCTGTCGATTTTCACCGCAGATATAGACAAACTTTTATTTCAGAACAAGTAATTGGCGTGCAACATCCAACAATGAAATGAACGCCATTCATTTCACATATCCTTTTTCATTTCACATGGCCATAAATCTCATACAGTTAATATAAAATCCACAAGGGAGAATAACATTCTTCAGTATTTGTCATCCAATTTACAGTTCTCACATTCATACATTCACATCCAATTCATAATTTATATATTTACCAATAAACAAACAGAAAAAATAAAATATTCATCCACAATAAAAAACACTCAACACACTAAACTACAGAAAATAATTAAAAACATCCAACTAAACGACTGTAAACACCTCATTAATTCCAACACAATCCATAACATAAATCCACTAACAAACAATTCCAACCACAACGACCAACCCTAAATATCAACAATTATTCACCAGCAAAAATAACATTCAATATAACAAACGCTCCGCATAATAAATTTATCATCATCATAAACGCATCGTTATCATCTCTATTTGCAGATTACGATCGCGATTACGATTCAACAAAGAGGCCAATAACAAATGCAGAAAATAAAGGAACGAGTTCATATCCAAAGGCACTGTCAGCCTTATTTGTCACACCATTGGTATTATTGCTCGTTGCAACAAGATGATTCATGACTAACAGACGGGGGGCTTCCAATTTATAGAATTTTATTGGCCGTGATCGTGTGCAATGCCGACACGTAGGTATTAATCCCTGCCTACTATACTGTACTTAACTTATACTGTATACAAATAATATAATAACAACGCATTATCCAGTGATGAAAACTAATGTGTAATGTGTATAAGCGTACGAGAGAGCCAACGTCAATAGAATGACGGTGTAATCGCGTATTAAATTTATTTTTTCATACTCGAAATATCTTAAATTAATTGTGCAATTGAATGCACATGAAAAGAGAGTGAAAAAAAAAAAAAAAAAAAAAAACGGTTATAGTTGGTTGGAATAGAAAAATGATGATGTGATGTTGACGCACAGTGAGAGAAATTGCTTTGAGTATATAAATATGTTTGTCCATATTTGTGCGATTAGATGGTGATTGTTTGTTCGTATGACACAATGAATAGATTCACTAAAGGTTAGATGTGTGATTGTGTAATTATTTAAAAAACAAAACGATGATAGAAGGAAAAAACTAAAAAAACTAAATTTAAAAAAATACGTAGAATATAAATGAATAAATAAATAAATAAATAAATTGATTTAGTTATTCAAAAAGGAAGAATAATTAATTCAATTATCCATATAATATTTTTAGTTTAACTATTATTGTCTCACAAACAATAAAGAAAAGAAAAAAAAAATACTAATTATATATAAACTACACCAAAATAAAAATTATAAATAAATGCAAAAGATGAATTTTATATTAAAAAAATAACTTGCAAAAATGGGTGAAAAAAAAAAGAAACTTTAAAATTAATTTCGCACTGTTTCATAATTTCAATTTTTCTTTTCCTTTTTTATTTTTCATTCTTATGGGAAATTTTCTTCAACATAAATATGAAAATAATTGAGCTTATTTGCACGAAATGAAATGATAAAGATGAGAGAATGAAAGTGGCTGTTAGCAGAACATTAAAAACACCCATTGTGCCAAGCGTCAATGGGTCATATAGTTGGATATCGCTGTGCCATGTGCGGGAGGTGAGAAGGGTGGTTCCATGTATAACGCTGACAGAATTTAAGTCACGTCCAACGCAGAGAAATAGCTGTGAATGGCTGTGTGCATGGTGCACGACAGCCAATTGAGAGCTTTGGAATAACATGAAATGCGCAGCCTTTAGTCATATATATATATATCTACTGATTACAGATGATTCTATATATATATGTATATGCATATGTTTGGAATGTATATGTGTCTAACAAGTCAACGTATAACAGCCTTTTAGATGCAGTAGAACAATTGGCTTTGCGTTTAGTGTATTCATATCAAAGAAATTAGATCTCGTTTCTCATGCTAAGTATCATTGATTCATTCATTTGTTTATTCATCTATTTATTTATTTATTTATTTATTCATCCATTTGTTCGTTTAATTTATCTATTCGATCACTCATTACATCATTCAATCTTTTATTTTCCTCTGGGGCACCATCAAAGACGAGAAAGATTTGTTTCACTTATTTTTATCTGTCACAATTTGACATTTTTTCAAATTCCATTTAATATTTCTTTCCAATATCTTTCAATAATAGTTTAATATAAATTTATATTTGTTGTTGCATATGTTATTTGTTGAAAGAGAATTTGATGGTTGATATTAAGGTGTATTAAAAATGTGTGTTCAAAAAATTCACCAACAGTAAATGAAGAAAAACCAAAAGAACATCATCATTGTAATAATATTAATAATTTCTGATTGAATGAAAGTGTAGATGAAATAATATAGACATCATATTATTAAACTTATTTACAACGCAAATGAAGAAAGCGATTATTAATAAAAAAAACACAGACACGTCAGAAAAATAAATGAAGAAAAAAATTACGAAATCATTCAAACCATTAATTAATTTCGTACACATTTCAATAAAGATTTTTCACAACACCAACACAATAAATTAAGTTGACAATCATTAACAACAATTTATTTCTCCCAATTCAAACAAGATAAAGAAAAAAAAAGGATGAAAGAAACAAAACGAAAAAACGAATGATTTATACAATAAAACAACAAACCTGAATAATTTTATTCTTATTCATAATTGTAAATAATCTGAGAGTGTTGATAAATGAAATAAGAAGTATTTAATAGTAAATAAATATCAAATTCTCAATTGGTCATTGTGACATTCCGCATATGGACAATATTTATATAGACGTGGCAGTATGAAAAACGCTTTTAAACATAAAACTCACCGTCATAAATTAATACCAACATTGACGTGTATAATTAATTGAAAAAGAAAAACAGAAAAAAAAAGGAGAAAAAAAAACAAACCAAAAGAAATTTCATGTGCACGTGAATGGAAAGTTTACAACCGAAAAAAAAAAGAAACCAAAGAGAAATAAGAAGGAAAAATATGAAAAATTAATTATTCGTAAGGATTAACAAAAGGGATAAACATTGAAAAATATAATTGAAGATAATTTTGC
The DNA here is from genome assembly GCA_030523045.1 of Meteorus cinctellus. NCBI lineage: Eukaryota > Metazoa > Arthropoda > Insecta > Hymenoptera > Braconidae > Meteorus > Meteorus cinctellus. The sequence continues at coordinate 459,032 of JAPYZF010000035.1, read as the reverse complement.
AGTATGACTGAAATAAATTTGTTCAGTGGCACTTTATCAAATTAATATAGCTAAATTTACCATTTAACATTATTATTAAATTAAATAAAATTTAAATTATCATTTTGTATATTTATTATGTAGATAATAATCCTGTTGTAATTATAAAAATTGCATAAAAAGTGAGAGCAAACGAAAGAAGTGAAAAAAAAAAGAAAAATAATAAAAACAAGAATAACAAAATAAAAATGAATGCCGAAAGAGAAAGTGAAATACAAATTATGTATACATATATATATACACAAAATATATATCTGAACAATATTATAATGAAGTGTGCTTGAATTATTTAACAACCTATCCATTTTCAATTGTCGAAATATTTTCTCTTTTTTTTTAAATTTATTTTTCCCCATTCATTCAAACAAAAAAAAATTCCCACTTCAATCACAAACTCACAACAATTTCCATTACAAAACCGAAAACCAACCACTAAAATCTCAACCATTCCAATTCCAATTACCAAACTCTACAATTAATCCACCCTCTTCCCATCACATTCACGAATAAATAAATAATATTTATCTTCAACTTCATTTAATTATATTCACCCTCAATTCACTCCAACAGTTCTTCAACAAACATTTAAACTATTTCTACAATGTAAATAATGATTGAAAAAACAACAATTCCAAAACTTCAATGCTAACAGAACTAAAACACAAAGTATTTTACATCAAAATAATAAAATAACTATTAAATTCCAATCATCATCCTTCAACTAATATTTTCAATTGAACTATCAAAATTGTCAATAAATTTACAGTTACAATTTTATCTACCAAGTTTATTTCCGCGCATATGATGAACCAGTGGTGGAGAAATAAATGTAAAGTATCACATATGAACACAGGTAAATGGACCAAATCATCAAACACGATCATTGTCCATTCGTCGAATGGATGGTTGATGCAATTAACCCATCTGTACTATCCACTGATACTGTACATGCACAACGTAATATGATTAATTATTGAAATGATTAGATTGAATAATTTAAACAGCAAGTATTGCAATTTGAACTAGCCCAACTGTAAACTCCCACTGTATAATGAGAGAAAATATATATATATATACATACACATATATATATACATATATGTAAGGGTGTGGATAGAAATTAATTGTGCAGTTAATTCAATTTGGATAATGGTTGGATGAATTATTTCGGTAATTGATTTCTGTTTGAATGCTATTATGTTTTTTTTTTTTTTATTCTCCTCGTGCATTGGGGATTTCTCGAAAGCATTTGCTAATGAAAAATTGAAAATAATGACAGGGAAAATTTTTGTATAATGGATTTTAATTAAACATTTTCCACCCAACAGTTTCACACACAAAATAAAAACCTACTCATTAAAAACCCTACAAAAATCACATCAATAATCAATCTAAACCGAAAATTCTAGTTCCATCTATAAAAAATTTATACACAAATGGAGTAAAATTTATTTCAACTCAATCGGTTTATTTGTATTCGAGATATCACGTCAGCCACTTCACGAAAGAAACTAAGTTTTTACGAAGACTCGTTTGAAGTTATTTCCTGACATCTGTTCCACTTACTTCACTTGACTTAAAATTTCCATGTCTCACACTTTTTCACTCACACTTTATCAAGAATAAATAAACATTTTCGATCTAACTATCAAGGATAAAAAGAACAAAAAAAAAAAGAATTAAAAATGAAGTGAACTAAATTGTTAGAAGTAGAACATCGAAGGAAAAAGTTTTACCTAAATATAAAAAAAGAATGGAGTATATTTACCTGACACCAATTAATCCATTAAAATTTCAATTAAAGATTTTCTTCACTGAGTAAATTAACATCAATTGCACTCTCAATATGTCATTTTGTATAATTAATGCAAAAGAAAGTACACAAAAGATTAAAATCGACACGTGAAGTCTCATCAAATAAGCAGTTGATGAATTTAAATAATTCTAAAACACAAAAATCACAAAGTCAATCAATATCAATTACTCTGACAAAACTAAAAATACAATTCAATAATTCCCCCAATAAATAATTCTTCACACCAACTAAAAATTGCAATGAAAAAATTCTCTTTCACAATCAAATTCTCCACAACAATAAACAAAAATGACAAAATAAAAAAAAGAACACCCTTATAATATTAAAGGGAACAAGAAGTAATAATAGAGATGAATAAAAATGCATCATACATTCAACAAGACGAAGGAAAAACCATGAGAAGGAACACCATCCACGACTGGCATGAGATCGAGAATGAAAGATGTATCTACACATATAAAATAAATATATATATATATATATATATACATATTCACACACCTATAGATAAAATAAAATGCGTCAAAAGTGAGTGGTATGAAATATGGAACAGACGGGAACAGATGGCAGAAGTATATAGCGTGTCACATTATTTTTGCACGCGACGATGCGACGCATGAATTCAACATGCGAATTCAGCAATAAACGCTCCAATATTTTGTTTTATTAAAAATATTGCACTTTCATACATCTATATATATATATATATATATATATACATAAATAAATATGAAAATGGAGTAATAGAAAATCTTTGATATTCAGACATAGCAAAAGATGACGCGATTGCATTGGAATACAAAATAATCTATTTCAATTGATTCATTTCATCCCACCCCATTCCATTTCCCCCAAAGAAAAAAAAAAAAAAGAAACAGATCCACCCCCTTCTCAATCCAACGATTCTCTTCACAAAGTTCTCACGTAAACCACCCCAACATCCCTTAACTCACATTCCCACATTACACAAATAAATTTGTCAAAAAATTATCTCATATAAATATAAAATAATGTCCCAATATTTTTCCTATTATTCTTTTTTCTTCTTCACAATTTTCAAATGGCTTTCAGTGTGATATTCACATATATTATTAATCCATACACCCCCACACATATTTACCCTCCCCCCTTTCCCCCTCCACATAAATCTACATATATATTTCATACATAGGGCAATAGTATCGCTTTCCAATAACATAAAAGATCGCCAAAGAAATCGCACACGCCAAAGAAATCGAATATATTGTCCAAAGTGGAACATTTCTCCCTTCCTTTATCTCTCAACCAGCCCCAACTGTATATCTATATATAAATATCTATGTCTGCGTTTTCACATATATACATAAATGTGTGTAAATATCTATAGATGTCTCCTCTATGTAGCCATATGGTGGCCAGCATATTTCATATGAAGCGCCAATTTTTAACTCCACATAGAGAGACACATTTTATTTTTCATCCATAGAGAAACCGAAAAAAAAAAGGAAAAATAAAAAGTATAAAAGAGAAAATGATGAAAAAATATGAAAAGAGTTTATATATTTATGTATAGTTACATATATATATATATATTGCAGCTATACATATGAAATCGACCATTTTATTCATGAAACAATAGGCGAAATAAAATGGAATAATAATAGTAGGTGACAGTAGTGGAAAAAGGGAAAAATAGAAGAAAAAAATGTTACACAACAAATTGTGAATGAAAAAAACCGAGAAAAAAACAAAACGTGACTTTTAAATCTGATATGAAATTATTTATGTATCTGAACAAAATTTTCAATCAATTCAATATTAAATATTCAACAATAAAATAAAATAAATTCCCAAAGACAATTAAGACAATTAATCAATTTGTATTCCAGCAAATACTGAAACATACACAAAATGTCGAATGCTACAAAGTATAGTTGAATGAATAGCAATTGTACATTTGTAAATATATAACGTGTGTACACCTCGTAAATAAACCCAAAGCCCACAGGAGTGTTCTGTAGTCCCTCTTCGTAAACGTTCGCCAACTCCTACACCACCACCATCACTTTCTACCACCATAGAATGCAAGAATGGAAGAGCATTTTGTCAAGCATTATACTCACAGTGAACGTGAGATCGTTATTTCATTACGGTTAATTCGAGACTGTAACAACCCACGGGAGAAGTGAAGCCCTACGCTTCTAACCCACACTCGCATCCACACACACACATTTCCACAATAAATACACACATTTGCAACAAAGCAACAATGTTAAGAGAAATTGGCTCAACTCCCTGTTCGTCATTAGAACATATGACAAAATCTACATTGAAAATTAATACAATTATTTTCATAAATCCATTTCCTAAATATTTAAATTTTATAATTCCCACCCCCTCTTATTTTCGCATCAAATACATCATCCACACAAATAAACATTCACACATAATTACAACAACAAAAAAAAACTTTATTTCATTCCCTATTTGTAAAAAAAAAAAAATATAAAAAAATATCAAACATAAAATTACCAACAAATTACATCCATCAATATTGAACCAACCCCCATCTCACTTTAACTAATAAACCACCAACATCACCACCAATTTCCCACCCTCATCAACAACCCCTAAAAGCACAACATTTTTTCATTAAACCCAATCCACAATTCACAACAATATCACCTTTAATTATAACAATAAACGTTACATTTTGATTATTGTATAAGCCCACTTCAACATCTTGACGTGATTTAGTTTCGTAAGGGTAGTCTATCTATCCATCTATCTACCCACACACATATATCTATACATGTATATATATATATATAAACTAAAGCCCCTTTGCACCATTAGGCCAATGGCAATGGTCGGACATCGTTCCAACAACGTCGACGAAAGGAGCCAGGAAGTTTATATATTGTCCAGAGAATCGTATGGCAATGGATATAGCCACACAGAATTGTACACCCAAGGATGAAGCTCTTCACTGTTCTTATATCGTTATCGCCATATATACATACATACATACATACATACACATTGCCGTAAAACATCCCCTATACCACGACTACATTGACTAAAGTGAGGGGATCCTTATACATACGTATATATATATATATATATATATATATAAAGTAAGACGAAATCAACCGCCCTTGCGATTCGTGATTCTGATATGGACACTGAGAAAATCATCCCGAGATATTTCCTCTATATAAACCTACCCGTTCCAAAGTATGGGGATCCCAGTTTTGAGGGTTTTAGGGGTTTGAGACCAACAACACAGTATAGATTGCAGTCGTATAGATTGGAATGGAGGAATGAGAATGAATAGTGGTAGTGTGAGACAGATAGTGTAGTAAAAGACTATGTATGAAATAAGTGCCAAAGTGAGGGTACAATGTGAGAATAAGGTGGTGGACTCTTCGTTTTTCCTATTATTTTTTTTCCTTTTTTTTTTTGGGGTTCAGTTTAGTTCAGTTCTTTTTTTGGGTTCAACATATCAGGGATTGGAAAAGTTGGGGATGGGATCGAGGGGGGATAGTGTAAGAGTGAAAATGGCGTTGGAGGATTTACGAGCTGTGATAGGTGGAAATTTGTGTGTGCGTGTGTGTGCATGTGTGTATATGTAGGGTGGTTTTTCAGAGGGTGACGTGGGGTTTAGGGGTGTATAGAGTGGACCGAAGATCACTGGACTGTGTGTGCACTCTTTCGAATCTCAGAAGATATTGCAAAATGGTTTTTCAGTGATGCCAAGTTTGTCTTGTAGACGTGGTTGAAAAAATCCCTTTTTTTTTTCATGTTCATCTCGCGGTTTTTTTTTTATCTGTTGCATTTTTGTTTTATTAAACCTGGATTCCAATTAGTCTATTAGTTTATATTATTATTTTTCCATTAAATTGTCTTTAAACAAAAGAATAAACTCATTTGACAATACAAAAATATTATCAACAATTAATTCTTTATATAAAAATCCATCATCCACAGACAAAAAAATTCACAACAAAATTCAAGTGATAAATAAACTAAAAACTTCACAATTCCATTCACGTTACAATTCTTCCCTCCATTTCAAATCTTTTATCTTCCCCTTATTTTTCTTTCTTTTTTCTCCACTTTTCTTTTCCTCCATCTTCACTCGTAGAAAATGTTGAAATTAAAGAAAGATTCGAAACATTGGAAGAAAGTGGATGTTAAGTTAGGTCAAAAACGTGCCCATGTCATGGACAGTTGTGTTTATATTGGAAACTTGAGTAGTAGAGTGGACCAGTGGAGACATTTTGGCGTAGTACAACGTAGAGAATGCTTTTGACATAAAAATACTGGACGTTGTGCAGCAACAGCAGCAGCAGGAAAGTAACACCTACATGACAGTATATTTTAACAAGTAAATTCATTCCATTTTTCATTTTCACTTTTCAAACATAAATAATATCATAAAATAAATCTTAACTTATTCATAACTTAAATTTAATCACAAAACAATTGGAAAAAATCATTAATTTTAATAACAAAAATCCGGAATATCTCCAAATAAATATGAAATAATCCAATCGATCCAATAAACCCAACTCTTTATTTTCCCCTTTTCTCCCATCATATCTAAATATATCAAAGATAACAACATAAACTTGCATACAAAATCACGACAGTATAAGTTGAAGTTGACAAATATCAATGCCACATTCACAGCCATCATTTTCAAGAGATTTTTATAAAATTCCAGCACGTGCGTAGACAGTTTGTTGGAAGTATCATCTCTATCACACTCAAACACCAAAACCGGTGGTGAATATACACAACGTAAATTTTTATCACGAGTAAAGATACGGAGGGTTATCACCAAAAAAAAAAACTAAAAGAAAATGAGAAAGAAAAAAGGAAAAAGTGAACTAAAACGAAATGGTTGAAGCAAAAAGATGAATAAAGTTTTGCAATATTTTTTTTCCCAATGCCCATTGATGTTTGAAATGTAGCTTATGTGTACATGAAACATCAAAGTTAATGAGCAGAGTAGTGTTTTACATGGACATCAGTGAAAAGTTATTCAGCAGTTTGCTATAATTATCCTCCATAATTCCAATAGAAATGTACGAATGTTTCATTGCTAATTGGTACAAACACAAATTTAAATGTAATCATCAAAAAACCATAAGCAATCTCAAAAAGAAATAAATAAAAATATTAAACAAAAATGGAGTTGATGAAAAGGATCGGCATATCATCTGTGTTGCAAACTAATTAACAGCTTTATAATACAAACATCAAGAATAACGTGATATTACTAAAGCCAAATAATTAGTAATTAATTAGCGAAATTCATTTGGGCATTAGAACTGTTAACTTTTGTATTAACACAAAATACAACATGAAGAATATAAAATAAATTAGTTGAATAATAAATTGGCAGTCCAATTGAACGAAACAAAATTTCAATGATTGACGTAACGTTAATTAATATGACTATATAGATCAACTGATATGTAATGAGTCCAATTATGAAAAATTTAATGACTAAATTATACTTTTTTTCCCCCTGTCTTTTTGCTATTAATCAAAATGATTTTCATACAATTTTGAATAATTAAACAATTCGATGAATATTGAAAGAGTTGGAAACAAAAATTCTCTCATATTAATTCAACATAAATTCTTTTATATCAAAATCTACAAATTACGTCGTCACTCAATCGAATTTTCAACATTCACTCTATCCTACTTCATAATTTTAATAAACTATTTAATCACCCACCCTTCACTCTTCAAAATTCCACAAAATTACGATCAACTATTCAACAATTTCTCCATTCTCTTTTATCTAACTCAACGAATATAATATCCAATTAAAACAATAACTTATCCAACTAAAAACATCTATCAAAATTAAATACTTAAAACAAAATGAATGTAAATCCGAGAAAAAATAAAAATTCCATCTATTAAAATCCAAAGTGATAATATAATTTATTCATTTAGTCAAACCAACAAACTGATAAATCCGCAACTATCTCTACATACAATTTACGTTGGCCCAAGTGTGTCTCAGTGGAATCGTAAAGAAAAAAAAAACCAACAACAAAAATAATAAAAATAAAACGAGAAAGAGAAGTACAAAGAAAACAAAACCAAAAAAAAAAAGTAAAAGAGAAGAAACAGAAAATAAAGAAAAAAAAAAGAAAGAAAGACAAAACTGAAACGAGACCCTGGGCCCTTTTGGTACGCGTCCCCTTTCTCGAACGTAGAAACTAATTTTACGCTTCGTAAGCTCTCTACTCTGCGAGCAAGCTCGAAGTCCGTTGCGTCCTCTTTCACTCCCCCACCGTCACTATCACACTGCTCTCTTCTCTGCATATACATGTATAAAATGGGTATGGTAAACCTGCTGAACTCGCGCGATACTTCTTCCTCACTTGGTTTATATAACTATACAGCGTAACGTTTTATACCACTGATTTGCCTCTTACTCGTAACACCCATTAATTCAGAATGAAAGCGCCTGCAGGAAGAAGTGAGTTGACCGCAAGCACAAGTAGTAGAAATGAAAAATATAAATCTATTACAATTTTAATTTTAATTATTTTATTTATTTCATTAACTTCATAATTATTATTTAATCTTATTCTGAAATAAAATGTCGTTTCAATTACAAAAGAAGAAAAAAAACGAGTTTTTGTGGAATCAATTGTAAAATCTCAGTGCTTAACTTTTCTTGTGAATTTATCCAAACCCAACTTTGTTCATTTAATATTTATTAATATTCACTATCAATTGGAAATAATATTATTGATAAATGGATTATAAAGTAGAAATGAGGAGGATAATAAAGAGAATAAAACCAAAGATAAGAGCTTTGGTATTAATTTAATTATCATTTTTTAATTGAATAAAAATGGGAAATTGCTGAATAGAAAAAAAAAATATTATCATCATACCAATTAATAATTCAATTAATTCACCATCGTGTGAATTTTTTTTCTCACTGAAATACGAAAGCAATCTGTTATAAAGTAAAATTCGAAGCGAATTCATTGCAGAAGTTGTTTATTTATAAAATACCAATTTTTTCCCTTTCCTCCAGGACAATAAATTCCCCAACAATGACAATAAGTAAAATAAATCAGATAAAAAGTGATTTTTAATTCTGTAAATTTCCAATAACTCATTCAATTCGCCTTTGAATTATTTTACCGGACCTTTGTAAGCCAACAGAGTTAATCAAAGAAAAAGAAATACAACGACAACAATAAAAACACAGAATAAGAAATAAAATAAAGTTCTAACAAAGATTCGAAAAAAAACCAACAATAAAAATAATAAACCCTTCAAAGTCTCATACCTTTGTCTCTTTCAACAAAGATAAAAATCTTCAATCGACAAAAAATATTTTCCAAAGTACACAAAACAATCTTTAGAAAACGTCTCTGTAAAAAAATCATTTCAAATCATTTATCAACCAATTTAAAGTTGCTCCAATCTCATTCATTTTCCTTCTTCAAAAATTCTCCTTATCCTCCATTATCCTCTATAATTCACCAACCACCCAGATAAACGAAAAAAAATTATCCCACAAACAAAATATTACAAAAAGAAAATACAATCCTCCAAATAAATAACCAAAAAATAAATAATCAATTAGAAAAGTTCACTAAAAGCTACATAAATTTATTCAGTATGTGAATCTACATCAAAGGTGCGTTTATATACAAACAGCGTAAGGTCACAAAATACGTTTGAGGTCACAAAACCGCCGACCAATTTCTTTGAGTGCATTCACAAGTCTCTATACACCACATATACATATATATATATCTGCTGTAGAGCTAACCCCCTTCCTCCCACCCTTCCATCTCATCCTACATTCGCGCTATTTTGCTTCACCATCGTTATCCAATAGTCCGTGTTTTCATTTAATATTCAATGTGGACATATGTATAAATTGAATGATGGTTTTCTCTGCACTCGGTATTTTTACGCATTTGTGATTCAATTAGATAATTGTGTTGGTAACTGTTCAATTACTCACCAATATTCCGTCCAAATTCTCTATTCAACGATGAATTCCATTCCAATTACATTCCAATATATCTTTAATTAAATTCAAGGTAATAAACTTGAGTTGAAGAAGACTTCAAGTACGACTTCAAGTGTTGAACTTTTGCTCAAGTTTTCAATTCATCCGCAAGAAAATTCCCAAATATTTGACCATGTTCACCTGTAAAATCAAAAACATTACATGAAAATTAAAAATTAAAATCAATATCAATTCAGTAGAAAATAAGAATAAACAAATAAATAGAAAAAAAAGGAGATCAAATCTCCCAAATTCATAACTAATTCTAAATCATAAAATATGTAATCGTCAACCCAAAATATCCACGTGAAACAAATAAAATAAATTCTTATCAACAGTTCCCAAGTGAAAGAGTCTTCTGAGAACAGCATAAACTAACAATATCATCACCACATCCAAAGTAAAGTCCATTCAGAGTTGAGCAATGTGATCCGAGTGAGTAAATAATTGCCATGGACGAATATTTGCCTTGACTTAACAACACTAAACAGCTTCACGATATTCATTATCAAATTGTGCTGTACATGACTGAATTTATTCGAAGAGAATTCGAAGAAATAAGTTCTCCTTCGCCAAATACTATCTCAACCTTACACAAGTTATTGGATCCAATATAACTACTTGGCTTGATAAAAATATTCATGTCTTCTAAAGGACGCTGAAGCACCAATCAATCATTCACATTTTAATGTACTAATCAATTTACATCGATCGATGTAGAATGAAATTATGTCAAATGTCAATTAGAGACATAAGTTACATATATCTTTTGGACGAAGACATCGTCCTAGTTACCATCAACTATCAACTCAATGTAACAAGTAAAGTCAATGAAAAATAAAATGACAAAAGATCATTCAACAGAAGAACAGACAACTAGTTCAATGTCCAATTGAAAATATTGTCCCATTTTACAAATTGTTCTGCAAGCTATCACAGCAATGGGTGATGCATTAGCTCCAGGCAATTGAAGACTAAAGGATCAAGTCAAGGTATTGCGTTGGATTCAAAAAAACATCGTTGCATTCAATGGTGATCCCGATTGCGTTACTATTGTGGCTTATAGCGCTGGGGTATGGAGCACAGCACTCCATATGCTGTCACCAATGTCCGTCGAGCTGTTTCATCGTGTAGCATTGATGAGCGGCTCACAAACTAGAGTCGAGTTGCTACAATACGAACAAAAAGTCATAGCTGAGGAGCAAACTGCATTAGTTAGCTGTACTTCCAACTACACAACCAATATGTTACGTTGCTTCGAGAATGTCCAACAAGAAATCATGACAAAAACGCTATCTAAATTTTACGACTAAAACTATAATCCAATTCATCACAACCAGTATGAACAGCACAAATTACTTCCACAACTGTCCTCGCTCATCATATTGAAAATCTATACTGTGAAATTGATAAATCTTCGCAGATTCACATGAAATGCCGAGTCTATACTATCCCAATTAGCAGAGGATGTGAACGGCTTATCAAAAGCACAATGACTTTCTATTCACTATTCATCAACGTATAGACATTCCTATAAAATGTCGATCCCATACGCAGTCAGATTATTGATCAAAGCGATCATCAATCACGAACGATAATTAGCATAGTTCCGCTTCAACATTTTGCAATAATAAAAAATACATAGAGATGAATAATGTGAATGCAGATAAAGATAGAGACACTTGGCAGGATTGTTTCAATTCCTCTAACAATAAGACACAAGTAACTTTAAAAATTAATAACTCTTGTTCTATCCATGACACAGACTTCAACAAGAGTTCATTTCAAGCAGAATTTCACACTCAATCGAAAACTTTAGACCCAACTTATTTACGACTATCAGCGTTCTCATGAAATTAACCAGAAATTCGTCCTAGGTATTTCACACTTGAAAATATCATCTGAATGCGAAAACTTGTGATAAGATTTATTCCTTACCAAACTTTCTCATAACCAAGCTAACGAAATATTAAAATCTACTCAGATAAGATCTAAAATTTGTGAATTTCCATCATCAATTTTGTCAGAACATTTTGACAAAAATAAATTATAGCAAAACATCATTAAGAATGACAAGTATTTCTTGTGACATCTCCAAGACATTTACTATTTCGAACAATATTATTTTTTGTTTCCCATTTCCTTTTTTTTTCCATTGCATATACATTCACACGTGAACATTTATGTGTATATACTACAGATGCAAGAGTAGTAAGACGTCGCTGACTCCGTTGTTTTTGTATTCTCCAAAGTAAATCCAGGAGTATAGCAGCATTAACGCTAAAAGCTGCACGATGAAACAATGTGGTCACGAAGCGTAAAGTACAACTATAGTTACTATGGCGCAACCTCCACCCTCTGTCTACCCTACCAACCTTTTGCCACACTAACAAAAAAATCCGCTTGATTAATGGTACCATTGAAATCGTCACAATGTATTTATCTATAGCATCTAAGTCACAAAAAAATGCGTAGAAAAAAAAAGTTTCAGGTCTTTCATTATTGTTGTCTGTCAAATTATTACATTTACATTTTTAAAATTCATTTCAAAAACCCAATGTGGCTTTTTTTTTCATTTTAATTTCATAACATCGTCCGATGTGGTAATGAATTGATTATTTAAAAGAAAAAAATTGGTTGAACAAGCAATGAATATAAAAATAAAAATAAAAATGTGGAAACCCCTCCAGTTATTCAAATTTTGTAATTCAAAATCGTAAAGTTGAAAAAAAAATAGTAGCAATGATCGAAAAGAAAAAAAATAGTTCCCCATATTTAGCTTGAATAAATAACACCCTCAAACCATATTAAATCGCCATGAGGGTTTCAATGAATAATCCAACAAACTATAAACAAAAAAATAATAATAAAAGAGATTCACAATCAAACAAAAAAAAAAATCCAATGAAATTATTCATAAAATTTTCATTTCCAACTCTCCAACAATTACAAACAAAATTTTCTCAACCCCATTAAACATCCCCACATAAAATCTAACAAAATATCAAATCCACTAAATATACCCAACATTAACACACAACTCAAAAAAAAAGCAACAGGAAGAACAAAAAAAAACCCTTTCTTCCATCCATATAAACTCGATTTCCCTTCTTCTTTTGCACCACTAAATATTCTCTCTTCTTCTTTTTCATTCCACCCAGGACATAAGGTAGTGGCAAGCGCGCGCTATTGCGTGTATTAAACTTCAAGTTTCTCCTTTACCACTACCATCACCACCACTACCCAATCAATTCCACGTCAAACTTTTCTGCTCTGGCGCGCGCACGATCCACGACAGCTTCACCTTTCCCGTCTCTCATTCGCTTCTATATTTTATCCATATATTTATATATATATTTTTCCACCCCAAACTCCCTTACATTTCTCTTCTCACGCTTACATGGTCGGCTCCAATCACGTCATGACGCGAAGATTTCCTCGATAAATTTATTATCGATGTCGAGAAACATCATTACATATATATAAAAAAAAAAAAATAAACGAACAAGAAAATATCGACACAATAAACAGAAAATACAGAGGGAAGTGAATAATAAAAATTAATGAACGAATAAAAATAGAAAATAAATACAAAATCAATTCAATACATCATGAATCCATAAATTTGATATCGAAATTATGAATAAATATAAATTTACAGTAAAATAAAATGTTGAAATTTTATTTTTCCCCTCTTCATGTTCAAATTATCCCAATTTATATTTTCATTCTTCACCAGTTTCTCCTCTTCTCCCTCTCCCACTTCGTCTCCTTTCTCTTTCAATTCCAAGTGTAAATAATTTCATGGAAATATAATACTTGAAAAGAGACAAATATTTATCTTGAATAGAATTCAGTTTTATACGAGCAGATAATCAATTTACATTGGTAATTTGAAACATTATTATTCAGACTGTTTCACTATATACATTCAGGTGCAGATATATATATATACATATATATGGATTGCTCTTTACTTTGTAACAGGAAACCCAATAATTTTACTCTTGTTATACATCAGGGTCCAATTTACCGAGGATCATCATTATACAATGAATTTATGTACTCAATTGATTATTTTTATGACATTACCAACAGAACATTTAGAATTAATTAAATAAAAAGGTTAAATTGAATGTTCGTGAGGTTAAAAAAAAAGAAAGAACGAAAGAAATAAAATAAGAAATAAATAAATAAATCACTCCAGTTAGTAAAGTTGAAATTGTATAAAATAATATGATTGATTCTTTCCTACGTTTTCTTTTTCTCATAAATGAATAAAATTGTGAAGTTCATTGTTGGACAATTCACAGTGAAGTATTCAAAGTTAAGAAATCGCACAAGATATTTTTACTTCAATTGGAATTGGACATTAAATTTTTATATTATGTAATTCACTCTCATTATTTCAACCAGAATTTTAAATCAAATCCAAAGATAATGAGAAAATAAAAGTAATAAAATTAAATGCAATTTAAAAGAGTAAAAAACAATTCTTCAGCAGACCTTCAACCTCAATTACAAACCACCACAACGCAAAAAAAAGAATAAGGAAAATAATAATAGTAATACAAGGGTGATCATCATGCTCTCGTGCCCACCCTCAACTCTATACACGACCCTTGGCGCTCGATTAACGTCATTAATTATGGTAAGTACCGATTGGCCAAGGATACGAAGAAGAAGAAGCAGAGACAGAGAAGAACAAAAAGTGCACCACCATACGATCCACCCTATTGTTGCTGCACTCACGGGATTAATCGTTGTCGCCAGTCACACTATCCCATTCCACAACTTGAAAAACAACTTCACCAACCAAACAACCCCTTGAAAAAAAAACAAACCCCAATAATAAAATACTTATACACCACACAACTGAATATTTCATTTTTAAAAATTCTACGCCAATAATTTTTCACACCAATCTCACTACAGTCACAATAAACAATTTATATATTACCGTCATGTTTCCCATGAGTGAACTTACAAACTCAGACAAAGTTTTTACAACATAAAAACATTTCTTACTCTCTACTTTTATTTGCACCCTCCATCCTCCACACACACACCCACTCTACCCTTTTTTTTCACCCTCCATTCTTTCATGTGAGTAGTTATTCATAATCCATTTAAAAAATTTCCAACAACGTCATTTGTGCAGTTTCACTTGAAAACACATCAACTAACAAAGCATAAAAATAAACTAAAATATCATCATCATCATTATTGTTAATATCACTATTATTGTCATCATTACTATTATTATTATCATAATTCTTTCAACAAATGTTGAAAACCGATCGATAAACTATGACCCATAATTTTCCTCTCTAATAAAAAAATGCCCTGAAGAATTAATTGCACTTCATCACAATTTTTCTTCATCTTCACTGTTTAATTTTTTTTCCTCTCATTTTTTTTTTGCATTTTCCTTCATTATTATTATAAGACGGCACTCTCAAGAGTAGATGTGAAGTATACCTCATCGATTTAATGAGACAATGGTGCCAACTCTGAATATATACTTAAAACTGAATAAAAAAAGAAAATCATTGAACGCTTTCCAATTTATTTTTCATTTTCTCCTCCATCTTCGTCTGAAAGCCAAAAGAAAAAAAAAATAAATAAAAGTATTTCTATTCATTTTTCAATTAATTTTCAATTCATCATTTTTTGAATTTTCCAAAATTCAAATACTGAAAATTTAAATATTTCTTTTCCCCATGTCTCTGTGTTTCGCTTAGACTTTTCTTCTTTTTTCTCTTTCCTTTTTCTATACTGAAGTTGTTTTATTTTTTCATCGCAACGTGAGCCAAGGGAGTCTGCTCCGTTTGGTTTCGAGTCCCAATGGTGAAATGCTATGGTGTATGGTGAATAGAGATAGAAAAAAAAAAAAAAGAAGGAATTTGGTTGGATGTACGCTGGCATTTGGGACTTGCAGACGAGTTTAGATGGATTCAACGATTTAAATCAAGTTGATTTAGACTTGGTTCGTTCAGAGGGGAAAATTCCACTCTCTACCCTTCGTCTCTCTTGTGCTCCTTTCTCTCGATTTTCTATTTCCCTTTTATTCACATTCACCATCAGGTGCACTTTATCCCATCCAAACCGACTGCGATATATGTTTACACATGAGTATGGGCATCAATATTTATTTATAGTATTTTGTTTACGTTGAATTTGTTCAACTTCTCTTTTATCATTTTTTCTTGTTTATTTCACCTTTTTTTTTCGCCTTTTTTTTTCCATCATCCAATATTCGATTATTCAAGAGTATTGCAAAATGGTTTGAGTTATATTGAAAATGGATGGACTTGAATTAATATTCATAAATTTCGAAAAAAAAAAACGAAAAAACATAAAAAATCTAGCGAAAAATGTTGATCAATTGTTTCTATATTTCATTTATTCTTTTTCTATCGTAATTCAATTTTTATTCACATCAAAATCCATTCTACAGCTGAAGAAAACATTTAAACATAGTAAAATTTATCAATAAAAAAATAATCTTTTCACTTCACTCCAAAATTTCCATCAATTCCCAACCAAAATAGAAAAATCCACCCCAAAACCCCAAACAAATTCATTAATCTCATTATCCACATCCCGCCACCATTCACCTTTTATTTACACCAAGCAAAAAAAATTACACCATAAAGAAACGCAAGTTCACCTTCCACTAATTAATAAAAACGAATACAAAAAAATAATGTAAATAACAATGAAAACAACAAACAAAAACTAGAACGAAAAGGAAAAAAAACATGAACTCGAAGATAAATTATCTGTACTTTTTTATTAAATTAAATATTTCCCTAGCGTTACTGGGTGTGAAAATTGAAATGAGTTACTTCCTTCAGTATCACCCACTCCACATAAAATGAAATAGAGCAAAAGAATAAAAAAACAAGAATAAGCGAAAGAAAAAAAAAGCGCAACAAACAGTAATGAAGAAAGGAAGGAAAAAATTACTTGATACACACACATAGATACGAATCTTCACACATATTTGAGTTGTTATATTATATAGCGTGTCGACTAATTGAAGCTGGTTTATGTTAGCTGCCTCTTTCACTGATGGTGAGACGTGAGCAACTATACCGACACATTACACGACGTGTGACGTGCGGGCCGCGTGCTCCAACACCTTTCCATGCATATAATTAATTCGAAATTATACCTAATACAACCTATACCATGAACGCTTGACTCCCATGAATGTGTTCACTTATATATACATATATACCATATTGTTATATACACAGTACGTGTCAGTAAGACCGTCAAGGAAACGAAGTATAAAGTGAATATAGAGGGGTGTATGAGCGAATAGGAGAAAGGCAGAGAGAGAAATTTAGCAAAGCCCGAGGCAATGGAGACTTGCAGTCAAGCTTTTCCTTCTATCCAACTCCCACAACTGGCAAACACTTGGAGCTTCTCTATTATTCTGGTAATATTCAATACCAATGCGCGTTCAACCATCTACTAGTCTCTCACTTCAATTCACCATCTTTTTCCAACCCTTCTATAACCCTACGGCCATTTGTCTGCTGCAATATCTAAAGTCATTTCACTTTCTTTATTTCCATTTTCGTGGCGTGCGATCTCTCTTGTTTCATCCACATTTCAACAAACTTTGAATTGCTGTAAACACAACCAATCTGCTTTTTTTTTTCTTCATATATTTTTATAATTTCCAGTTTATATTTATATAAGTATATATAATTCTATTTGTTTCATCAATATAACTACAATAAATTCCACTTTCAATTTACTGTAGAAGAAAAGCTTCTCATCTGATATAAATTATTCTCTCTCAATCTTCATTATGTAGTGCTACAATAAGTATTTACTTCTACTGATCCAAGTTACAAACAACATAGTAATGACAACCAATTCCAATCAGTCCATTTTCTCTCTATTTGACTTGAAATTCACTCCTCCATTGAAGTTCACCTAACCTAATCATGATTTAATCCACAAGTTGACCAATCAACTTGTTGGCTGATCTATTTGATAATTAGCTGCTTCATCTAAACACTGACCCATTCACCAAACTTGGGATTTCCTGATTTTACCAATGACCAATACATTCGTCAATCTATCCACACATTTAATTACCAACATGACATTTCACCTAAACATTATTCCCAACCTCTGCCACATATGAAAAATTCCCAAAATGACTCTACCTCATTCAAACCAACCCAACATCATCCATCCATCCATCCATCCATCCATCCATAATCCAAGATCCAGCCAAACAACTCATCAACTAAAACCCAAGCATTCCTCAACCATCCAAAACTACTGAAATATTTCTTTCTCCACAACCAGAACCAGAACCAAAACCATAAAACAATAAAGAAAATCATCCAACAGACCAACTTAGAATTCCAAACACATAGAAATAGAATAGAATAGAATAGATAGATGGTTGAATGTGGCGAACAGTGGTGTGTCAGTGGTGAGTAGCAGTGCGTGATGATGGTTGTGATGGTGATAGAACTGAGCCGCGTGGGACACGAGTAGTGTTTCACGTCGTGCTTATACAGGGTCTTCAGTCCACGACGCTTCACACCCTTCGTGTAATATATATATATATATATATATACATACACACACATAACACACAACAGCTAGATATCACGTCTCGCTGCATCCTAACTCTCCTAACTTCACTTTCACCCCCCTCTGTCCTAGGTATACGTGTTCATGCGCGCCAACATTCGTTGTATACTATGTGCCACTCCCATACCTAAAACCAATCTCACCCACTTTATTCTAACGTCAACCTTTTATATGTACATCATATATATAACATAACTACATATATATCTTAAGTATATATACAATATATATCGCTAGTCTTCTCTTCGCCACTTTAACGCCCTCTCTCGCAATTTCGTTTCGGGCCACAATATGCCTGCTTGCCCGCGTTTATCCACTGACAATCGCTTCACACTACCACCATCAACCCCACCTCCTACTCCTCCTCCTCCTACTCCACCACCCACCCTCCTCATTCACCCACAATAGCTTTCTCTCTATCAACTATATCTCTCCATCTCTGTTACTGTTTAACCCCACTCCACAATTCGTCTCTCACCTCCTCGACGTGTTTCTAACCACTTCAATTTGCATTACGCCCGAATTCACATAGCCGAAGGATCAATTAAATTTCTATTAAACGCCATCCAGTAAAATATTTTTTCATATTCTTATTGACATGAAATCTCCATAAATTTAACGAGATTTAATATATAATTGATGTTATATCAACTGGCAAATTGTCCAAGATTAGACTGTTAAAGACATATTTTCATTTATATAATAATTGAAATATTAAATATTAAAATATAATAATAATAATAATAATAATAGGGTTTTACAAGTAAAATCAATTATTTCTATCTCAGTACCCCAAGAAAATATCATTAAATTACCACAAACTTCCAACAATTAAATAAAATAAAGTGAAGATTTTCACCATAAGAAAAACATGAAATAATAATGAAAAATTCAAATGTTCACCATAACACAAAATAAATTCGCTATACAATAGAAAACCAACAACAACAACAACAACAACAACAACAACAACAACAACAACACCAAAATACAACCATATTCACAATCCCATCAACAAAGAAAAAAAAAGGAGAAAGAAAAAACCACCTCCCACAGGGGCTCCCACAGTATACAGAAACATAAATCGTCCAGGTCGAAATCCTCAAGCGCAAAAAGGTTATTTCCCGTAGTTGATACGTCATACCAATGGGACGAATTGTGTGAACAGAAAAGCGAGAGACGGTGCGAGAGGTTTTTACAACTGTGAGCTATTGCAAAGGGAGAAGAGGAGGAAAACGACGGGTAGGTAGGTAGAGAGAGAGAGAGAGTGAGAGGTCACCATCATCATGACAACCGAATATCCTTGCTCCACTTGAGTTTCCACTGGCCGTAATCCCTGATTATCGAAATCGAATTGTACCTCATCCGTCCTCTCACTCTCTCCCTCTCTCTCTCTCTCTCTCTCTCTCTCTCTCTCTATATATATATATATATATATATATATGGTGAAAGAGAGATAAATACAAGCGAGTAGTGAGCTGCTACAGCGATAACCTCCATGCTCTCTCACACACAAATACACATATATTATCCATGTGTTTTATATAGATATCTAAACATATATCTATATATATATATATAGATACATAACCTCTTGCCAACCAATAACCACATGAGTCTAGGCGTGTTACACACATATATATATATATATAACAATACACAAGTGTGATCATGAGTGTTTTGTTCATGTGTTTACGTACATGTACTCATACTAATGACGATCCACATTGGCCTCTCCACTTCCCCACTCTACATATGTCGTTTTGTCTACATACATAATCTATATCTATATGTATAGTTATACGCGTTCGAGCGGTGGTCCAATCACCATCACCATAATCATCGCTACCACACTGATACACCAACAACCGCCAATTACGTTAAAATAAATATAAAAAACAGAAAAATATATATATATATATATATATATCTTTTGCAAAAGGTGTGAAAAATTGTTTCGTTAATTTGTTTTTTCTCATCTCATTTTCCATTTTTTATTATTTATTCTCTATCATTATTGTTTAATTTTTGGATTTACTCAAAATCACAATATTTATTTATTAAATCCAATCTTTTTCATTCTGTTTTCCTTTCTTTTCCTTTCTTCTTCCTGTCGTATTCCATTAAGCACCACCAATTGTATATATCACATCGTACAAAACCAAAACAGCCCCTCCCAACCTCTCCAATCCCCTCCCTTCCCATCAACCCTACTTAACCATAAAAATGCAAAAGCATAAATCAAACGATCAACATGAATAATCATTAAAAACATATCAGAATATCTAAAATAAATTCTGTCGTGTCATTATCACATCCACATAAATTCATATCACATAATGCAAATTTAATTCGCAATATTTTTCTTTTTCTCTCCTTTCCATCCTCTCTCTCTCTCTCCCCCTCTCTCAGATTTGAAAATACAACAACTCACCCAGTGACGTTGATGCTTGCTCGTCCCTCCTCTCAACAATTACCATTATTCTCATTCTCCCAACACAAATTCATCCTTATCCCCGCATATCAACGTATTATCATGATATCAACGTAATACCATCCCCTAATATACCACATCACCCGCGCCACATTCATCCAATGCGCATCGCTTTCACCGTCCACATTGCCCGCGTCATTCAAAAGATAAAACCCTCGCGTCATCTATAGTTGAAATATTTCTCATACAGAAGGGGGAACGTAAAAAATAAAAATAAAAACCCCAAAAGAAATAAAGAAAAAAAACTCACAGTACGCTAGGTGGATTTACCCCATACTTATCCCCTCCCACACAAACCCACACACACACACACATATATATATATAGCATTATAAGGGTAGTAGTTGTAACATTCGGTGGCAAACGCGTACCACCATTTATATACGATTTTTCTCGTAATCGCCAACATCCATTTACGACGTGGCTCCTTCAATTTCTCGTTACCATCATCCACCACTACTACATTCGTCTTTGGGGTACCAATTCTCACCCCTCCTCTCACAGTATCTAACTATTACCACTTACTCTATGTATACTATTACGCCGTGTGACGCCATCGTACATTTAACATATACTTATATACCCGCGTTACTTTTACCATATATACTTTTTACATTTCTTTTATTTCATTTTTATTTTTTCTTCTTCTTCTTCTTCTTCTCTCAATTCCCCTTTACCCCGCTTATACCCAGCTCTTCACCCTCTCTTCTCTCTCCCTACCTCCTTTTTATCCACCTCACCTTACCTCACACCATCATACATTTTTTCTTCTTCTCCTTCCTCTAACGTTGGCATTTTCTCAGCCGTTGGAAACTCACGGCTATTGATTTACGACGACTATTTGCAAGATCACGCCGTCCGCGTTGAAACTTTCTCGCAACTGCGCGCGCTTTTCAGTTACTATAACTATATATTGATGAAGGGGGATGAAGAGAAAATAAAACGAGGGGGGTGGTGGAGGAGCTGTACACCCTCACCTCTACCTTATACTTCTGTTTCTACTACCGTTACTTTTACAGTTCGAAGACGCGTCTCTCTACCTCTCACTGCCTCTTTCAGCCCTTTTTTTCATATATATATATATGTATGTATGTATGTGAATGTATGGGGGTTGGTGGGATACATTCGCTTTCTCTGTTGGGCTATGGCTCACGTTTTACGCCGCACAGCGCGCGGCGTTGTACGTGCTAGAAGTTTAGCTGGCGCATTGAAAAGAACAGGAAAATCGGACTCGTGACTCGCCAAAGGAAGAGTCGGAGGAGGAGAACGAGGTGGAGTAGAAGGCCGAGATGAACAAAAAAATTTTCATGTACAACTTTTTCTATATATACATATACATATATATATATATATATATATATGTATATATATTTCCACTTTTTTTTTCCAACTTTGAGATATGTCACACACATGTTCACCTTTTAAAACTTTTTTTTTCCACGACTCATTGTATGTAAGGAAGAGAGACAGTAGGGAAAATTGGTGAATTGACAAAATGCTATTTTATTATTATTCTTTTTTTTTCCTTTCCAGCCAAAAATTATCAAATTTTACTGATACTGCAATAATATAAGAAATATTATAAACATTATTTCTATTAATATTTTATTTATAAATATTATCAAACATTAAATATCTGTTGGTAGTTCAATCATATTCAATCATTTAGCTCAATTCAATGAGTAAATATAAAAATTATAATTACATTAAATGACATCTTTGAATTAAAATATCAACACATAAAAATAACAAACACTAAATATTCCCAACAATTATCACAACTCTATTCCAAATAATCACCAAAAAAAATTATAAATTTCTATCTATTCAAAAATCCACCAAACAATTTTAATTGTAAAACATATTTAGTATATCATTCACCAAATATTTGTGAAGCATAAACGCGTGTGTATATATATACATATATGTGTGTGTGTTTGTTTCCACATAAAGCAGTAGATTTAGTAAGATGTTGGGTTAAAGTGTGGATATTGAGGGTATATCACTCACAGTCTGTGGTTACGCGACGCAAACCTCCTCCTAACCCCATTCTCCACCTCTCTACCTCACTATCATTCACTCTCTCTCTGCTTCACTCTATCATCATCTGTACATCTATCCTTGCCCCTCTCTCTCTCTCTCTCTCTCTCTATCTCCCTCCCATTCCCTAACTGTCTCTCTTAGCCGTATGTGGTAAATCTCCGTTGACCCACCGCTACTCTATTCCAAGCAACGCTTCAAAATGGCACCGCAGTACCTACTCCAAGGGGGTTAAACACCACTATGCAAAATACATAGGTATAATATGTATATGCATACACTATTCAGTGGCGTGTAGATGGAGAGCTTGATCTAGTCACAAGCGCATCCAATATGGAGATGTATACGATAGACAGAATTATAGATATATAGCCCAAGTCATCATTTCTCCAATTCACATGTCATCTTTGTATACATTACAAATGTTAATTAAACATATTCAATTATCAAAAATCATTTTATTATCTTTCATTCAATTCAAAAAATTGATTTTCCATTTTGCAACCTGAATACAATAAGTTCCTATCGTAAAGTTAAAAAATTTAATAACTCACAAACAAATTGAGAAAGTGTAAAAAACAAAATTAAAAATCCCCTCAAATAAATCAAAAACTCTTCATCATCATCATATTATCAAATTCACATTATCTCCTCACCATCAACAATCTCAAACAATCACATTCAGCCTTAAACCCATCTCTCAATTATAAACACTCACATTTCATATCAATACAGTCTCACAACTAAAATCTCACCTAATTATTTCCATCCTTCACTGACCTTCCACCCAACTCTAATTCAACACAAAATTCACCATCATTTCTATCACCAGCCATCCACCCAATTATAACTTCCTCAATCTCTATCTATATTATTCCAAAGTCAGTCATGCATTTTCCTTTTTCACAAATAATCAACACCATCTCTAACAAACCCATTCAAAACCACCCCCTTACTAACTCACATCTCCACCCCATCTACTCTCTTCCTCTACATTCCCTCCATCTACATACCACCACACCTAAAAAATCATAAACAAACTAATAATAAAAATGTAAAAAAAAATATATATTTATATATAAATATACAAATCACTGCAAACAAACATAAAATAAATGAGAAAATCAGCACACAAAGCACAGTCGACTATTTCGTGCGTGTAGTATCTACATCTGCTAATAGGAATTAGCACTGCACTCCCATTCAACCAACCCATCCACCCTCTCACCCATCACACATCCACACACACACACACACACACTCACATACTTGGTTCAATCAAATATCCGATAGCGGTGCATTGCGAGTGAACGTCATGATGACTACGTTTACATCGTGGACCACGAGCTCATCAATTCGGTTCTGCCGCCTCTGGCCTCAGTCTCTGTTCGATTCACCTATGCATTTCCATTCCACCACCACCACCACCTCCTCCAGCTCTTTCTCCCCCATACACTATCACCATCTCTTTCTCATCCACACGTCCATTCTTCCCATGACCATGTACTATATTTAACAATATATGCACCTATACACTCACTCACTCACTCGCTCACACACATTTACATGTTGCGCTTGGTGGTATATCGATTTCCCTCGGTTGTATTGTCGTACTGAACGATGCTCGATGTACCGCGACGCGCAGTTACTCCAATCAGATGGGTTGAGATATATACAATACACGAGGAGGACTTATGTCGTTGTAAATAGGCACCGGAACACAAGCGCAAAAGATCTGTTGTATGTACATTGTACGTCTACATACATTATACATATATATATATATATATAGAGTTTGTGTAACGTCATATAATGTGAATAATGGTTTTGTATGTTGGATGTGTATGGTGTGACTGGATTTTACTCAGTTGCCATTTCATCCCATATGTGTATACAGATTTCGTAGTGTTTTTTCTTTTTACTTTCTCTTCTTTTTTTTCCACTTTTTTTTTTTCGTTATCGATAACAACAGATGAATAGACACACACATACACCTTTTCAATTCAACTTCTAATGTCATTTTGTTATTGTGAATATGTGCATGTAAAGTACAATAGAAATGTGATGAGGTTGATGTTTTGTTTATGAATGAATGGGCTCGAGGATAAATGTGAGAATCAGGTTTATTGTTATACATATATATATATATATATATATATATACATAAAGCGTAACAAGATAGTTTTGTTATGCACAACACTGTATCACATTTCCCTACTTTTATTTTCACCATACAAATACTAACAAGAACATGAGATTAATTTCAATGCACCATTCAAATTTCATTTATATTATTATCTAATTAACAATTTCTTCCACAATTATTCACATATTCAAATAATGTAAATAAAAAAAAAACAAAACAAGAAAAACCAAAAATAAACACCAAATCAACGGGGAAAATTTATTATAAAATTTCTTTATTTTCCAATAAGGAAAACAAAAATCTCATTGACCAAATCATATAAACCTGTGGCATAAGAGGTTCAACAATTGACCCACCACAGGTGCACAGCCACAACTACAACATACGCACAACACCCACCCACACACTCACACATAAAACATATGGTTTATTATAAATGTGTACAGCTATACTAGAATATTTCCTGCCTGTTGGTACAGCGGTTTTGGTGCATGGCCATTCGCGACAGTTGGCACACTGCCAAGATTGTCAATCGCTCCACATCAAAACTATACCTTTATATTACACAATATAGTGAGACAGGCACACCATCCATCCATCCATCCACCCACCCATCCCACTCACTCCCATTCTCACACACAAATTCTACCTCTTTTGCTTGAATACGTAAATCTATTGTGTTCACGCGCGCGCGCGCGCGCCCATCTATACGTTAGCTTGTATGTAAACCGGTGCCAAAGATACATTCAACATCATATCAACGAAAACAAAAATATGAAAAAAAAAAGAACGGAGAAAAAAACATGGGCAAATGCCTTCCGGCAGTTCATTGCATGAGCTCGTGCTCCCATCATTAATGTTACAATGCCAAAAAAAAAAAAAAATATTTCAATTTCTATCTTGGGAAAAGAAAACCAAAAAAAAACAAAAAAAAACAATACGAAAAAATAAAGAAAAGCGTGAAAGGGAGTTGGAAGAAAAAAAAAATTATGATTTCGTACTGAAAACAGTTAATTGTCCTCGAGTCGTGCCCAGATGACAATTTATGATGAAAACTCGACATTTAATGAGCCGACACTGTATATAGACATATATATGTATATATATATAAATTTAAAAAAGAATGAAAAAGCGAGGATTAATACATAGTTATATAAACATAGGTATTTGATTTTCCATTCTCTTTAGTTTAGGGTGGTTATTTTCATCCTAATTTTGCGCCCCATCTCTCTTCTTCTTTTTTTTTTTATTATTCCTCCCACCCCTATTATTTTCACACGATATCGAAAATTCTCTCGCGCCGTTTCTCAATTTTCTCCATCGATTTTGGGATGCCAGGGGGAAAACAAAAAACAAAAAAACACAAAAACAAAAAAAATAGAAAAATATCTATCCGTGATAGAGAACGCTCAGTGCATGGTATGTATGTATACATGCATGCGTCTATGAGCTTGTGTGTGTGTGTGTGTGTATGTATGCGTGTATGGGTTAGAAAGCAAAAAGGAAACTCGATGGAATTGTCTGCATGGTGAAGAGTAAAAAATTAATTGGAATTTGTGCGCTGGTTTGATGGTCAGAGTCATTCGAGTGTAAAGAATAATAAAAAATTATTTGGAATAACACTGGGGAGGGGGGAGCGAGCGCAAGAGAGAGACAAAGAGTGTAAGTAAGAGACGACAGAAATAATATTACTCAATGTGATGTATATACAAGTGAAATCATTCAAAAATAAGCAAATTTTTAATTATGATAATGAAATCTTGATGAATAATTAATATTTACTCGTTCAGAATTGTTATTTTCCATTATTCTTTCCCTCCCTATATATATATATATATATATAGTAATGCTAAAACACTCAAAAACTTATTTTAATATGAAATAATCACATCATTCATTCAAAAATTAAATATTTTTCTATCAACAAAAATTATTATTCCACATTTTTCCATCCAACTACCAGAAAAAAAAAGAAAACAAAAGGAAATTTGCCTCATAATTACAAGCACACAAAGATCCCACATCAATTCAACCTACCACACTGCCAACCAAAACTAATGAGCGCCCCCAACCTTCATCCCCCCAACAAAGAAACAAAAAAAAAACCACAATCAAAATTCTCCGAACCGAAGAAAAAAGAAAAGAAAAAAATGAACAAATCAAACTGCAGAATGAAACAATACTAGAAAAAAAAAACACCACCACCCTCATACCAACAACCCCCAAATAAAAACCCCAAAATCACCCCAATGAATTATTCTCAATCCTCTCAAATGCCACCCCTATACCCACTACTCAATATCGATCTATTACCATTCCGACAATTAATTAATATCAGTAAATTCCACATAAATATTTTTTTATCAAAAAATTTTTTCTCCACACGCACCATCATCACATAAAACTCCTTTTTTTTCCATCTCATCGCCAATTGGCTCCACCCTCCCCCCAAAAAAAAAAAACAATATATATATACCTATACACACAGACACATTTACAAGTTGGGGGTACGAGGGTGAGATAAAGGGAATGGCCGTATAACTTGGAATCCGACTTTGGTCGTCGTGGGGACTTGGTGAGAGAACTTGAGCGTGATTTTGCGTCGTTACTTTCTTACTTAGACCATAGTACAATCTCTATACATATACATACATATATATATATATACATACATATATAAATGTAGGTGAGGACTACGCTTTTCTCCACCCTCAAATTCGTATACTCGACCATTTTACTTGCACACTGGGGAGAAAATGACTGAGAGAAGTGGAGAATGAGAGCGAGAACAAGAAGAGAAGTAAGAAAAAAAAAAAAAAGAAAAAAGCCGAAAAGAAAGGGACTTGTGATTGCGAATTTTTTCTTCAGTCGAACTGTCGTTTTCTGACCGCACAAAATCGCACGTCGTAAATTATTATTATTATCATTCACATTACCATATTTTATGTGTATATATATACATGCACACAATATTCCGAAACTTTATGATAGTTTCATATAATTTTCCCATTGTCATTTGTATAAGCTTGAAAAACTTTTTTCTTTATGAATTAATTTGTTGTCAACAACATTTGAATGAAATTTTTGCATTTCACTTGGATTTCTGAATTGTATAAAAGCGCTGAATAAAGTAAATATATCCATAATGTACATCCCATAAGTGAGATAATGATGACAATGAATAAAAAAAAAGCATTTCAGGTGTATTATATAAAAAGCTTTAATTAATTTGGTGCGAATTAACGAAGTGAGCACAGCTGAAAAGACGATGGCCATTATAATACAGTGCATTTGCCAAACATAATTACAGAATTAATCGATACGTAAAGAACAATTAGCAGTCACAAGAGCATTTACGAATAAGAAATTGAATTGAATTATAAATAAATCAACATATTTAATTTTATGAAAAATAATTAAAATCAATTTTAATGAAATTATTCACCAATTTCATTGTCATAATTTTAATTAAAAATTGGCTCAATAACAAAACAATTTCAATAAAACAATCAAATAAAATCGATAGCCAATCGACTCATTATCTCAAAAATTAATGAAATTCATTAATAAAATTGTTAATAAAATCGCACAATAAATGAAAATGAAAAACTAAATAACTTAAAAAAATTGTTTTTCAAATATTTACATTCACCCAATTGTATATTGTTATTCATAATGTTGCTGAGTCCAGGGTGGAATAAACCACCTGATGCACAGTATGTAATACTTTGAGTGGCGCAAACAGAAGAAAAAAAAACCCCAACAAAAAAATTCCACTTGTAACTTCAACATTTATTTATACAAGATAAACATAAAAGTTTCGCGATTAATTTTTACGTTTCTACTTTTTAAAACAACACAATATCAACAAATTCTCCCAAATAATTATCACTGAACTATTGTTGACAATTATTTCATCATTGCAACCAGTAAATTGTTTAAATAAAAATTTCACACAACAGTATGATAAGTGACTTCTCTTTTCTCTTTGCCAATATGACATCCACTCAAAATCAGAACTAATTGAATCAATCCCAATCCACCCAAATCAAAACAACCATGAAAAAAAAACCAAACAAAACAAAACAAAACAAATTCACCAAACAAAAAAATAATTCTATAAATAAACAAATAAAAATCAATCAATTTTCACAATATTCTCATCAAAAACAACAAAACAAGAAGAAAAAAATATTCCAACAATAAACAATAACACAAAAACACTTAAAAAAAAATCCCCCATTTAAAATTCACTCAAAAAATTCAACAAACGCAACAAAAATGAAAAAAATTCAATAATAAACCAACTACAAACAAATCACAAAACAAATTCGCAAGAATATATATAATGACAATTCATTCACAGCTTATTATTTCCTCTCTGCTATAAAATAGAATGAAGCGATGAAAACAGAAAAAAAAAAGGGAACGAGAAAAGAAAAAAAAGAGATAACTTTCGAACAGAAGCACCAACATCATCACAAGCAGAAGCAGCAGCAGCCATTTCTTTTAAATTGCTCCGTCCCCTCTTTCTCCCAACACCATATACAATCTCTATATACATATCTATACAGTTTCGCTCTCGCTATCTCGATTTTACCCCCATTAAATAATACATAATGACGCTTCATTGCCGATAAATTAGCAAGTTTGCTGCTTCCATGATTGGATCACGTTGGCTTTTGTGGCGATTATCGATCCTATCCCTAAGTGCCTTTCCAATCGAGATTTACCTCCAAGTACTCATAATCATCTCAACAGATCACACCATTCATTCTTCGGCTTCATCACATTATATGTATATATATATACACATACCCATAGAAGTAACTAAGTATATTATTCTCACACAATTACTCATTTCATTTGACTGCAATTAAATCAAGCCAACAATCTACAATTCAATGGTAACTATTGTATTCATCCTTTACTTTATAAGTAAATGAACCCAACAATCTATTCACTATTTGCACACAATTTATGGTTTCATCATAACAAAAAATCCATTGACAATTAATAAATTATTCTTTCAATCGTAGCATGAAAGAGAAAAAAATCTCTCGTTCAATTTCTATGTAATAACCATTTAATAATTTCCCATATTTCCCATAATCTTCTCTTCTTCATTTTCCCTTCTCCCACTTATCTCTTCGTGCATAAATAAATAATAGCATTAAATAAACTTTAATTGAACTTTTCCATTTTATCCACTATAATAATCTTTAAATATGCATCACAATATAATAAAATATCACACTTTAAATAAACCTCTGTACTGCAATTAAATGTTAATTTTAATACCCAATATCTATTCATTATCAATAAATTAAATCAAAATAAATAAACAAAAAGCCAATAAAAACTTCCAGAAACCAACTCAACTCCGCTCTCCACCCCCTCCACTACAAACAATAAAGATAAAAATATAAAAATATAAAAATATAAAACTTGAGATAAAAATTCAAATGTGAAGGAGAAAAAAAAAATTCAATCAAAAAGTTGTCACACTTGTCTATTCTTCACCATACATTTATGTATATCTATGAAAAAAGTGTCACGCACATATGTGTAACTCCACCCTTGCTCTTTGTTTCACACGTTTCCAATTCTCATTCTCCATCAATAAACGCCACATGCATGGCAAATACGGTCGCTCTCAATTTCGTCGAATGATAAATCACATATCGAAAAGGGGCTAGTGCGCCAAGTGGTGAATAGGTGGTGTAGAAGGAAACAACGTGGACAGTTAATATCACTGGTACATATCTACATCATGTCTGCTCTCTCTACACACACACATATATATATATATATATACCATTCACACATGCACAAACAGCAAAGCAGCAATGAAATGATGAAAGTTCTTTGATGTTTAATATGACGTCAATGGAAATATTGAGAAAGAAAATTTCAATTAAATTTCACAAATATTCATAAATTAACTCAAACAATCTGATGAACAACAGAATTTTTAATCAAATACAACTCAAACTTTTGTTTATCAAAAAAAAAATTATTGCACTTCTTTGAATTATTGAATTTCCTTTGCTTAAACAAAAAAATTCCACAGAAATATGCAAATAATTTAATTTAAAATAGAAATATTAATAATTAAAATAATTCCCAATATTTTTTCAACTCAAAACACTCGAAATTAACAATAAATAATCAGTCAATCATACAATTAAATTTCCACCTTTCATTAATTCCACATCATCCAAATCACAAAATCCCTCATCATAAAAACATTTTTCCACATTTTCACCATCGCAACAATCACAAATTCCACACAACAACAAAATCCAATTATCATAAAATTCCCATTTACCATCATCAATATTATCCTCATCCAATTATTTATTCATTCATTTCCCCATTAATTTATTTCTTCATTTATGTCCATACATAAAAAAAAAAGTAAGTGGTAAATTTCTTGTTTAAATTTTATTTTCGTATGGTCTATGGCGATAAAGAGGATTAACTTAATTCCATGGATTTTTCACAAAAACTTTGGCTTTTTCTCCACACAAATAATATTTATTTCTTCATTTTTATTTTGTTTACTGTATTTTATTTCACATACATACAAACACATACCTATATACACATGAACTCAATCCTAGCTTCGTTCACCTATCGCGTCCTTCTACACTCAAGAAAGAATTTTCTTCCTTTCTTTATTTCATTCTTTTCCTTCTTCACTTCCATCCCATACCAACCCCCCTTGCATCACCACCACATATTTTTTTTTTCCCCCCCTTTTTTTTCTTGTTTCATTTTTTTTCTTCTCTTTTGTGTGTACTCGCGCGTGCACAAGTAAGGTTACAAACACAGCACGTAACGTTGCGGGAAAGTTATACCACGGGGGTGCACTAGCCAAGTGTATACGTACAGAATTTTCAAAGAGTTGAAGCTAAAAATGAGTGGAGAGAATTTTTATAACGACAGTTTGTCGGTGTAACATAGTCGAAAAAAAAGAAACAAAAAAAAACAGGTGAAATAAAAAAATGTAAGAAGGCAGAAAAAAATAATAAACAACAACAAGAAAACGAAAATAATAAAAATATAAAAATGAAACACAAAAATATTTCTGTACAAACTTGACAATACATTGTGTTTAATATATATGTATATATATATATATATATTTATTTTTATTGATCGGATGATTATTCTCATTGACACTTTGAATAATTGATCAAAATCGATAAAAAATTTGTTACAATTCCATCACTGATTCATTCATAATATTTTCTGTTTTTTCTTTCTTTTTTTCTCCATCAAATCAATAAACTGAAGTAATTATATTTACATAATTAACCTTACTCGAAAATAAAATATATGACAATAAAAAAAAATATAAAGAAAAATAATTGACAATATTATGATGAAAAAGAATATTTTTTTACTTCACCAGATAAAAGTCACTGACAATCTTAATATAAGCACTTTAATCAACAAATAAAAGTGGAATGTATTTTCTAATCGTTATTGATCAATAACTAATTTGAAAAAAAGAAAAAAAGTGCATTTAATTTTTATCCTTTGCCATTATTTTTATTTTTATTATTTAATAAAACCATTCATGTACTTGCATTTAACTTTCCTATCGCAGAAATTATTGTACGTAAAAGTTTAAAAGTTTCTCCCAAGAGTCGTCCTCATGAGAAATCGTTGAGGTGAATGCAAGAGAGATGGTGAGTGAGTATTGAGAAGGTGGAATGAAAGAGGTGAGGGGAGCGATTGGTGTGCAAGTTTATAGTAGTGAGGTGAAGAGAAAGCTGAAGTGCAAGTGAGAAAAAGCTCCCAGTGGATCAATAATTTTCTTCATGAAGCAAAACTTTTCCTTCTGAATATGGTTGGAGGGTGCATTTTAAAATGATGCACCCCCATATACATATCTCATTCACATTCAATAGATTTAGTATTTGACCCCCGTTAAAAAATATGAATTCACGAATTTTTTTTTTCTCCACCTCACCCCATTATATCTACACTAAAGTGAAGTTTCGTTGCAGAAAGAAAAAAAAATAAATTGTGATGCACAATGAATTTCGAATGACATTATATGCATTATTTTCCTCGTATTATCTGTCAAAATTTTCATCGATTTTTCATCAATTATTCAAACTGTTAGATGAAGATGAATAATTATCCAATTAATAAAAATAAATATCCATTATGTTCCTCATCCGATTACCTCGAGACAACTTTTTCACTTTTTTTCTATTCCAAATTGATTCATAAATATTATAGATCAAATAAGTTTTGCTCTATTGTCAAATATACTTGCAATATTGAATTATCTATTTCAGTATGAAATTAAAATCATAAACAAACAAGCAAAAAACACTCATTCTCACATACCCTCATGACATTTCCTACTTTTTTATTTTTTTCTGTCACAGTTTCAATTACAAAATCACCTGATATCCATTCCTGCACTACAATAATTCTCAATCCCCCCTGCACTATCTCATCCATCAACAAAATTGAAAATAACACAAAAGCACAAAGAGAATTAGAGAAAAAAACAAAAAAAAACAAAACTTCCCTCCTCCCCTCCAACAGATAACAATGCAATCAACAACATCACCAACTTCATCATTGTACAATATTTTTATTCGCCAATAATTTTATTCTATCATCTCTTTTTTTCACTTCCTTTCACATCCATTCATTCTCCATTGTCCTCTCATATCACCAGACACAAAATACATATTGATTTAAAAATAACGATATTCGTTCCTTCATTGTCGAACGAGAACGCATAGAGGGTATATCTTTTTCACGTTCCACTTGCGCTCTCAACATCGATCGTGTTATAGAGCGAAAGGCATCACGTGAAAAGAGAAAAATAAAAATAATACCAACAAAAATTCAATGGGGAAAAAAAAACACACACACAAATAAATAAAAAAAGAAGATATAAAATAACGTTAGAGAATAAACTATAGTACAAATTCATTTATTTTTATTTTCAAATAAATAAAACAACGAAAAATAGAAAGCAATAGTTATTGAGCCACTTATTTTCAAACAACATTATTAAATTTACCAAACATACATCTCAATACAGTCGATAAATGCATTATATTGACTATTTACAGGACATCTAGCGACTATACAAAAGGAATAAAAATAAATAAATAAAGACGTTTGGAAAAACTTACTGGGCAACTATCGTGGTACAAGAAGAATGAAGCCACTCGAAAAACTATTAAAGTCGGAAAACTTACATCCACTGCTATGTCAATGCGAAAAACGATTTAACGTGAGAACTGTATTGTGTCTGTCCAAAAGAAAATGTAATGGATGTTTCACTTAAATTCATTCAATTGTGATATATATATACATATATATATATATATATACTGTACAATTATTCTTCTTTCTTTTTACATTAAATTCTTCTAACAACAATTTCCAACAAAATTTTACAATTCTTCACTCACATAAATTCATAATGTCACACACACACAAAATAAAAGGCATCAAATTTGCCATAATTCCCAAATCCGTCCAACAACCCTAATCGCATCAGCCAAACTCAATCATCCCCAATTTCACCCTTAAATTCATTATTAAATTCTCTCAATCTCCAATTTATATCTCTCTGTCAATTATTATTTTTCTCTTCTATCTCTCAATTTTTATTTCACAACAATATTTTCATATATATATGTATCAAAATCACAATTATCTACAAATCCAAACCACGAAAACAGTTGTACACATTGTAATCTATACACACCACCACCACCACCACCACTACCACTACCATCCATGTGCATAAAAGCCGAAAAAGCGAATGTCATTGTCCTGGTATTACGTGAAATACAGATTGTCACGATTTATCACCAATCGATAATTTTATTTCTCTCTCACTATTTTTACAATATTCCACTTTCTTTCTCACTTTATTCCTACCACCCATCTACCCATCTACACATCTACCACCTCTTAATCACGTGAAAACCAGCCCATAATACTGATCGGTACATCCCAATCCAGCCCCCAAAAATATTTGTTCATGTGTGACCATAAAATTGTTCATTGTACTGTTTATTATCCCACCAATATCGTGTTATTGATAACAACACAAAATAAACAAACGAAATATAAAACAAAACTAATTTCACCACTTTGTTATACAATGGCTAAAAGCCATTTTGCTTTTAATTTATTTCAACATTAAATGGAATCCGTAAATTCACTATAACAATATATTCTTCATCATATTTCTTCTTCTTCTTTTTTTCCATTTTCATTATTTAATATAAATTATCATTTATTATTATATCCCATATCATTATTTATATTAACGTGTTAACGCTGAAAATGAAATTGTCATACGAAAATTTATATTGGATTGTATTATTAATCACTGATTACTATCTATTTTCCAAAATATAAACCTACATTAATTATTGATATATATCACACACGAGAGACCTCATTTCATAGTGAACAATTAATTCATGCGGAAATTACAATTTTTTCATCCAAATAAAATATAAAATTACACCATCCAAACACAATCCAACATAAATTAACATCCAATTTCTTTCTTTCAATAAAATAATCAATAATTATCAATAATAAACTTATACAACATAAATTAACACTAAAAATAAATTGAATCCACATCAACAATTAATAAATATCTACAATATCATAAGAATCCTCACGTCCTTAAAATCCTTTTACTCTTCCCCACTATCATCAAGTACAATCGCGAGCAAATTCACAAAACTATCATTAAAATCATCCTACAAAATGTAAAATTATTTAATTGTCTCGTCCAGTGACAGTGTGGTGAAACCGGAAACGAGGGCAATTTTCATGGCTCTCCTGCACGTTTCTCTTCCTCTTTAACTCTAGAATCTCACTCGCACTGTTCTATAGCGATAGTTAATACTGGGAAACTCTCTTCCTGGCATTACTTCGATGATAAGGATGTTGGCATTACACCAAAACTACTCCAAATTAATTAAATTCATACACTAAATTACAATAATTAGACAGATAAAATAGAGATAAGTTTACATGACTCGTCCACTATATCTATTTATCTTCAATCTATAAAACGCAAATACACATAACATATCACCACGACAACTTTTTAATTAAATCTTGGTTAAACCTGATTTTTCCCATGTAAAATTACAAATTTTCATTTAAATATTTCCATCATCAACTAAAATAACCCCAAAAATCCACACAAAATTACAATCTCAACATCAAATATTCCATCTAATCATTCAAATAAAACAAATTAATAATACAAATATCCCTAATACATATTTATACAACAATCAAATTAAATACAAAAAAAAAAAATAAAGACCCAATTGTGTTTAATTTCCAAAACCTTTCTCCATATATCCATCTTGAAATAATCGTCGGGTGTGTGTGACGGGGCAATAAACTAAGAGAGAAATTTCACGACAAGCCTGCAAGCTATTACAAAGTTTAGCCGATAGGTAACACTGCCGTCTATGATGAACGCTATAGGGGATTGTGAATGACCTATGGTGGAGCCATCAGTGAACTAAACTCACCAGCCCGCATCATGCAATAAACTCATGAATGAAAATCCATTACTTCAAATTGTTCATTGTCTTTTATATAAATTCAATTCACCTCCATCTTACATCTCAACATTTTCAATTCAGCACAATTCTCAATCGTTACAATTCGTCTCCATTGCACCGAAAAAAAATAAATTAAAAAGAATCAATTTGTCACATTTTCCCCAATCTCCCTCCCATAAAATCCTTTTCATTCTCATAAAGCACCATGAAAAAAAAACCCTCTACTAAAATTCCTCATTCTAATCGCATTAAATTAACAATCTGAACTTCATTTCAATCCTTCAGCCATGAGAAATAAAAAAGAAACAACAGAAAAACGACCCAAAGCTTCACCTACACCGACAAATATTCGAAATTAACTAACCAACTTCCATCAAAATAGTAATTTCCATAAACCCCAACTCCCCTTTTTTACATCCCATGCGAACAATCTATTTCTCAATTCCAATCATTCCATTGCCCAACAGAGAATCCTATACATAACGAAACGTTATTTTCGTCTCTATAGTGTCATTAAAATTGCGTTAGCTGAAAAATCGTGAAATCTAGTTAACGCTGATAAAAGGAACTGTGTCGTCAACGACGAGTACGACCATACGACCATCATACAGAGCCCGTATTACGTTGCAATTTCGCAGACGGACGTGCGCGGCGCTCTCTCTTCACCTCTTTCACCTCTTCCACACAGTATTCGATCCAACGAATGTTGAAAGGATAAATTCCCTCGTGCACTGCCCTCCCTCCCTCACTCACTCACTCACTCATTTCTTCTCTATTTTTACCTCAAACATATTTTCTCCTCCAACGCTAATTTTTTTTCTCTCCCTCTCTTACATTTTCTATTTTTTTTTTCCCACTTTTCTTCAAGCATAAATGAAAGACGGTGAAATGATAGCATTACATAAATTTTGATTAAACTTCTTCATTTTATCCACTAATGATACTTAAATATGTATGATAATATAATAAAATATCACACTTCAAATAAACTTCTGTATTGTAATTAAATTTTAATATTAATATTCAATATCCATTACCAACTCAATCAAAATATCATCCATAGATAATAAATGAATGTCCATGAATAATTAATAATTATAACGAACATAAAATATAAATTTAATTCCAAATCAAAAGACAAAATGAAGACTGTTTATCTAATTAGTATTCATCAATAGTTAAAAAATCTCTAACCATTATTAAATTATTCATATAAACTATTCTAAGCAATATTGAATTAAAAATAACCAAAAAATTCCTACTCAAATCCTCCTCCCCTACTCAACCACACAAACAATCACATTCACCATCAATTAATCTATTCCATTAATCATAACTTTAATCCAACCTTAAAAATCCCAAAAAGGACAAAAAAAAACATAACATAAAGTAAGTAGAAATGAAAATTTTCTCTGATTACATCATAAATGTGGTAGTGGCCCTTAATGGATTACGCTAATCCCGAATGAATCCCAATATAATCTTGGCAACAATTTCAAAGTTATTCTACTCAAGTCTGTGTATGCGCCGCCACTCTCAAACTCTCCCGAAGTTTCAACATGGATTAATACGTGTTGGTGTGTTATATGGCAAAGACGAAAATATTTGTTAGAGTGTTTAGTTTTGGTACACTTGCCATTACTCTATATCAAAAGTAAAATAAATTATTGAAACAAAATAATAATAAATAACTTTCAAAAATACACAAATAAATAAATAATCAACTTTCAAAATGACACAACACGAATATTAATTAAAATTAATGTAAATTGAACAATTAAATCATCTCTATACACTCGCGTGCGTGTTACAATAATTAAAAATTCCACAACACAGCAAACAAAAGACAAATCAAATATAATAATTAATAATTGATAATTAAACGTAATTAATGACATTAATAATAAGTACATTCTCCTCACGCCAATTATTTCATCACTATGAGCTTTAATTATAAAATGACGATGATATTCACAAGAAAATTTTTGTTTATAACAAAACTAAATGACAAGCATACAAAAATATGCAAAAAAAAAAATTCTTCTTTGAAGAATAAAAAAAATAATAAATGAATTAAACAACAGAACCATTTCCAATTACTGTTTGTATATTTGGTTTAGCTAACAAGGCAGAGAATTGAACGCATCGTACTCCCATGCATATATATACAAATATCTATATGAAAATATAAAAAATTAATGATATAGAGAAACTGAATATTTCCACAAGGGAATCTCTGTCGGATTTATCTCGTCGAGTATGATAAGCAAACATCGTTTGTAATTGAAAAAAAAGTTTGCAAAGTCGAATGTTTGCATGAATATGAAATTTCAATCAAATGAATGTAAACAAATAATGAATAAATAAATAAAGAAATAAATAGAAAACAAAATGAATAATAAAGTGCGAAAGAGAAATATGAAGATTCCACCTTCGTCTCATTTCATCCTTTCATACATTTCATTCGTTCATTCTTCAATTTTTTTTCTCTCTCTTGTTCAATTGTCAATTGTTCTTTTATTCAAATAAAGTCAAATTTTTCATCATTCACAAAACACAATATTCCAACTTTATACGATGCCATTATTGCTTTACGTGAACGTCCATATTTATGAAGGGGTCAACTTTATATTGTAAAACCATTTGACAAAAAAAGAAGGGTGAAAAGGAAAAAAAATCGAGACATTGTAATGATATTCGTATCACAATTCGTATCCTAAACGGGAAAAATTCTTCCCAAATATTCAAACTATTGTCAAATTTCTCTTCACATATAATAAATAGATTGACAAATAAATAAAATAAATAAATAAACGGACAGATAAATGAAGAAATAAATGTCTAAACAGTGGAACAAATACAAAAAAAAAAAATTCTTTCAACGAAAAATTCTCCAGATCACATTCAATAGCCTCCCCCATCCAACCTCCTCATCACTCCATTATCCTGCACGAAACGCACTCGCATTTCACAATCCAACCCCCTTTTTTTTATTTTATTTTTTTCAACCCCACTTGCCATTGAATTCAAACATGAACTCTCAAAAGAACGGAATAAAATTTAAAAAATAAAATAGCCGATTATTCTGATCGTGAGATCGACAAATAAATTTCTAATGGAAAGGAAGGCAGTAAAAGAGGCAGATTCAAAATGTATAGTCGATGAGCCTCTTCCACAGCAAATAGAACAGAAAAACAGAAAAAAAAAACGGGTGGAAAAAATAAACAAAAAAAACATGGAACAAAACGAGTAGAAAGAGTAGAAGAGAACAAAAATAAATATAAAACCGTTTGCGTTCATTCATCCTCCCTAACCTGGCGTACACTCATCCATCTTATCGTTCTTCTCCTACCACCCTTCCCTCTTCCTTTTACACAAATAAAAAAATATAAAATGAAAGGAATGTATAACCATCCACTACTTGCAATATCATCAGCATTCAAAATGAGAAAGAAATGCAAACAAAAAGCAAAAAAAAATACAAAAACCAAATACTACCATACGATTTTTCATCGTATAAATAACAGAACAAAAATGTCTACAGAAAAAATCGTTGAATATAAATATTATTCATTTATTTTCATTCACATAAAATGCTCATGAACGTAGTATTAACGAAAGAGAATCACAGATCAGTCATCATGTGAATAGAAACTAAAATAAAATGCGCTCATTTATCCAATTGAAAGAGATGTAAA
The DNA here is from genome assembly GCA_030523045.1 of Meteorus cinctellus. NCBI lineage: Eukaryota > Metazoa > Arthropoda > Insecta > Hymenoptera > Braconidae > Meteorus > Meteorus cinctellus. Next base: position 418,515 of record JAPYZF010000035.1, on the reverse strand, counting down.
AAAAAAATCCCGATAACTATTGAATAAAAAATGAAATCAAAAGAGTTGGAACATGAAAAAATGAATGAAAATAAACTACAGATCAACATCGAACGATTTACTTTACATCCTGGAATTATCAGCTCTCATCGAGAGGAAAATTTTCATTTGCATTGATCCAAACATTTACATGAAAAATAATCACGAGCAGATTAAAAAATAAAATGTCAACGATATCAAATTTTACATTTCAAATTTCAAATAATATTTCCCCGACTTCACATCAAAATCAATTCACAATTAATCCTTTTCATATTTATCAATAAAACAAAAATATATATTCACACCTCAACGATTAATTATCCCGTTGCAACATATCAAGATGCCAACAATCATTTCTATTCGGCACATAAATTATTTCACACTCACCCATCACATTCCCACCGCAACAATTAATCACCCCAATCATCAAATAAACATAAAAACATAATTCAACAATTAAATTCATTCCATTATTTTCTACACAAATTTCACCACATGGTCCATGGGTCAAAAAAATTTGAATGACAATAAATGAAACACTGGAAATTCAATCAAAATAAAATTACCACTCAAGTTGAATTGAATCGAACTAAGCAAAGTGTTGTAAACTCAAAAGCGTTGAAAACTTGCATTGTTAACCAATAAAATTCTTGTCCAATAGATTATCAAATTAAATAATAAAAACTCCAATTTTATTGTGAAATAAATCTTCATTATTAAAAACAACAATCTACAACACGACTGAGAACAATCGCAGCCCAACAATAGCAAATATTATACACAATTCAATACTTCAATTAAAACGATAAAATAAACAAAAAAACTTCACTCCCCTTTATCATAATTTCATACACATCATACCCATCATACTCATCATTAACAAACCACCATAAATAAAACAAGAAACACCATAACCATATCTGCATTACAACTTTCACATCAAAAAAACAAAGTAAAAATAAAAGCCAACGCAACGAATAGAATAAAACAAAATCACATCCATTTGGTAGTTTCAAGATCAAGAGAGGGCGCCACGCAAGCAAACTGACACAATACCCCCCACTCCCTATTTCCACCTGCCCATGACAATAGCAAAAGCGCGGACCGAGGGATAAAGTGTTGAATCTGAGTTTTCTCACGGTAAACCCATGGGATTACGTGGCCGCTTTAACTTAGCGACGTTGGCTCGTTTTTCAGAGACAACTACGTCTGACTTCGGTGTGTCACCATATTGGACACTTTCATGACTGGCAAAAAGAGAGAGAAAGACAAAGAGAGCAAGCCAAAACAGAAAAGAAAAACCCCCCGGAATAAAAAAAAAAGGAAAAGAAATGAAATGTGAAAAATAAAGTACAAAATGTGATGAAAATAATGAAAATAAAATAAAATAAAAATGCAAAAAAAACGTGGCCAACTAACATTAAAGACTATCAACTTATATAGAATACAGAAAGTAAAGTGTAAAGAATATTGAGGGGGTGAGTGTAAAGGAGGGGAAGAGAGAAATAAAAATATGGGTGTGGGTGGGACGGGTGTGTTTGTATAAGGTGGGTGATATGGTGTATAGTACCAAAGACTTGTGTCGCCTTTTATTAGAAAATCATATGATATATCGCCTTATACTTTTTTTTTCTCCCTTCTCTATCCTATCCCTGCCCCATTTTCTTTCACATCTTTATTTTTTCTCTTCCTTTCTCCCTTCATTTTTACTTTCTTTTGCTTCAAAGTATATTATACATTGCACGTGGAAGATTGAGAATGACATGAAACACCTGCGAACATTCTTCAAACTGTAACGAGAATTATTTTGTTTCTTTTTCTTTTCTGTTCACTTTTTTCCCCTCCATCTTATAATCGAATTTAATATTATTATTTTCTTTTTGCCATTCGCGATTAATCGTGGTAAACAAACGAATCAACGACTATAAGTATTAAAATTATATCTTGTTGTAATTATTATTGATTATTCATCCAAATTATTTATCGTTCATTGACTTATTTTCCCATTAATAATCCATCACAATTTCAAACTATTCCAACAAATATTCATATTCACATCATTCAAGTATATACATTTCTTCATTCATATCCATCACTAAACAAGAGAAAACAAATAAAAGCATTAAATAAAAGGAAGAAGAAAAAAAAACCCTACAACCAAATATACACCGCATTTATATCACACAACAAAAGTTAATATTGAAACCATGATAAATGATATTGTTAAATGCGACATAAAATGTCAAAAAAATATTTCACCAAATGAAAAAATACATCATTCATCATAATCCCACCCACAAACAGTAAAACTCTCTTAAAATTAATTTTTCCATATTAAAAAAGCGAAAACAGAAGAAAACCCTCCCAATTTCACACTCCCCCTATAATTATCCCCAAAAATAGGATTCGAAATAGTTTTATCTCACAGTATAGAACAAGCCAAAATGGCGTAGATGAATGTATAGGATTTTCATCTATACATAATAGAGACTGCTTGAAAATTTATGATGTAGCCGTTTCACCAATGGAGTTGCTCATGTTTTATAAATGATCAGCAGAGAGAGCTAAAGAGACGCGAGTACGAGACAAAGATAGAGTGCAAGTGCAAGTGTAACAGCAAGTGCAACAGCAAGAGCAAAAGCACGAGCGCGAGTGAAACACTGAAGGCTCGAACAAACAAAAAGAAAAAAATATAGAGAGGCAGAGAGAGAGGGAAAAAAAAATGAGATAGAGAGAATAGTGTGTGGCAAAAGAGCCGACACCGGAAGGATTTTCGAAGGTGATGCTTAAAAGCAACGTGAGAAGATAAAAGATGGTTTAAATTCCGTAAATTTAATCATGGGAAAGACGTCAAAAGGACAAAAAATAAAACACACAAACCAAGTTTCACAACAAAAGATTTAACCTTCTCAACTGTATTTAAACCTAAAAAACAAATAATATCAATAAACAAAATATTCATTAATTCAAATTCACCAACATTTCTTCTATTTTTTAATCTTCAATATTTATCAACCCACATAAATTAATTACATCAAAATACACATTAAACAACCATGAAAAATACAAAATCATGAAGAAGTGGAAAAAGAAATTCTCCAAATAAATTCCAAAGTAAAAAAAGAAAACAAAAGCCGAAAAGCACATTTTTTTCTCTTTGAAAAATCGAATAAATTGTAAAACGAATGAAAAAAGAAAAAAAAAAAAACAGACAATAAAAATAAAAAGAACTAAAAGGTGCATCGTACGAAGATGGAATAAAAAGATCATCAATTACGTGGAAGGTTTGGCCCACAGGCGCCTATTATACGGGTCAAAAGAGAAATGTGAACAGAAAAAAAGACAAAGCACAAAGAGTGCGAATAAGACCAGGAGAGTTAAAAGACGAAGCCAAACAGAGAGAACAAGCGAATGAGATGAGAAAAAAGAAAAAGAAAAAATAAAAGAAGAAAAGAAAAAGAAGAAGATGCTATGAAAGAAGAGCAAGAGGTTGCGGAATATTATTCAGAGCATTAGGCGTCCTCTCGACCATGAAGAATTTCCATAAAACCGCTATTCGCCATCTAAGACAACGCACCACCATTTATTTTTCTTTCTATGTTATATATACACACACACACATAAATCGATATACTTATACATACACATAATCTTTAATTCAGTATATATTTCATACAATAACCATTCAGTTCATTTTGTCTTTCATTTTACTTTTATATTCTAATTCATTTAATTTCATCTCATTTGTTCATTCATTTCTACCTATTGAATTTCATCCCATTACTCGTTTCATTTCCTCTATTTATTTCGTCCTCTCAACTAATTTTTATTTTCATTCACCATATTAATGAACAATTAATTTTGTTTCATTAATGTAAATTGTTTATAACAGTATATGACTTCATTCAATTGGATTTTTCCAGTAGTTTAATATTAAAATGAATTTATCTCATAAATGTTCATATTCACATAATTAAAATTCATCAAATTATTTTCACTATTATTCCATTTCACCTCAATTTCTTCTCAACCCCCCCCCAAAATTCCCCCCCCCACCCCCCCCCCCCCCCCCACAACACAAAAAATAAAATGTGCAATAAAAAAAAATTCCAAAAAAAAAAAGGAAAAACCTTTCACAAATTAAATTCCCCTAAATTTCATCAGTTTTCATTTAATTCTCATTTCTCTCTTTCTTTCACATCCCTCCCCCCCACAACACAATTTCCTTTTTTTTCTACCTCCCTCTCTCTCTCCCCATCCAATTTCCATTTCATTTATTCCCTTGACACTTCACCTCACATTCCCATTATTTACTCATCAACATTTTACCCCATTTAAACCAATAAAAAAAAAAAAAAAGAACACAAAAACAAATTCAAAAAAGATAAAATTCACAAAAATACCATCGAAATTCAATTCAATTACAATATCGTAATTATCCATGATATATCAACGGTCAATGTACGCCAATCTACATTGCAATGTCAACGTGATGTTATCCGCATGTAAATTGAGTCCATCACTGTTAAAAAAAAAAATATATCAAGTGTACGAGATCCTGAAAAGCCCCACTCGTCCTCAAAATCCATGCAACAAAATACCCCAACGACTAAAATACAAAAAGTACTTGAAAAAAAAAAAGAAACAAACAAAACAACGCAAATAACAAAACGACGAGAAAATCCAAAACAATGTCCCAACCAAGCCCTCTCCCATGAAGAGCGAAGATTTACCCAAAAAAAAAAACGAAACAAACAAAATAAACAACCAAATCAAAATACAGCAAAATAAAAAGGGAAAAAAAATTCACGCGCGCGCGCGCGCTCTCCAGAATTGTACGATGAGATGGATAGAAATAAAGGGGAAGTGATGAAGGGTGAGTGAGAACCAGAGGACAGTGGGGATTTATGTACGATACATGGCAATGTACACCCGAGTCCACTAATCCGAATGTACCCAATGCCATCATAGTTCCCACTTCGATCGCGCTATTTCGATTCGTTATTTTGGTTATATAGAGACAGTGAGACAGAGTGAGATGTGTTGGCGAGTGTGTGAGAATGACGCGCCACCAATGTCCCAAAGTCCCCTGTGCTTTCCTCGTGACGCAGGCAAATTGATGGTGGATACGTGACCTCTCTCGCATTGTGGGTGCGGCAATATAGCCAGACGAAAGGAAAGAGAGAAAAAAAAAGAAGAAAAAATAGGCACACACAGTGTGATAGAAATAGAGATAGGATTGGAAGAAATGGATGACGAAGAAAATAAAAGAAGGCAGCAGAAAAAAAAAATAATACAAATGAAAGAAACAAAAAGAATGAAACGAAAAAAAAAAGAAAATAAAATGACACGAAAAAATTGCAAAACTTCATCAGGAAATAATTTTATTCTTATTTTCCTGTTTTTTTTTTCATTTTCATCACATCAGCAGAATTTCACAATTTCTTTGCTGATAATGATTAATTATAGATAATTTTTTATGGGGTTTCATTTTAATTTATTCGTCAAATGAAGACGATTAAGATCTTTCTCTTCATACAGAATTTATCAAACATATTATACTTATTAAATAGTCAGTAGAATTTCATTATAAATTCTTCTTCAATTTTTCTATCGTCATTCCAACTTATTAAATAACCGAAAGGTTTCTTTTTATTAGTCCATTCAACCAAATTTCACCGAATCCCTTTAAAATATCAGCACAAAAAGTTCAAAAAAATTAATTTCATCATTTCAACTTTCACTTTGTTCCATTCTCACAATATCCAACCACATCTTTCACTATTCCATAACTAAATCGAAAGACAAGAAAAAATCTCAACTTCACGTCAATAAAACACCGTTTTTCCATCAAAATTTACTACAAACAAACAAAATTCTATCAATTAACCCCTCTCACCAACACCACCCCATCAAAGTCCAGCTAAAATAATTCCACACTGCAAAACTTCTAAACGTCTTCAAGTCAAAACTAATCTTCAAACTCTATAATAAATATACTTCTCAAATAATCCAAGAGTTCAAGACCTTTTCCTTTTTTTTTTCTCTTCTCTCCCATTCTTACATGAAATAATACCAGAAAAAGAAATGGAAAAAAAAACGAAAAAAACAAACAATTCTTTCGCAGACAATAAACTTAGGTGTGGAACTATACCAAAAAATGAACTTCTCCAATTCAATCCAACTAAAAAGTCGTTCGATTGCACCAGACCGAAAGTAGTTTGTCGAATTTTTTCAAAAGCTCCACCATCATTCGTATCACACAAATATCTATATCTATATAAAATAGTTGTTCAAGTACTGAGTAATAGAAGAAGTGAAAGCACACAACATATAACAGTGTATGCCAAAGAGGTGACATGAAGAAAAAGAACGAGTTGACGGAAAAAAAAAACCAGCGTGCGAGATTGAACATCTAAAGCTGAAACTGGAGTTTAATACCCTCAATATTCGGTTATTGAACCGTTCTGATAAAATATATACACTGTGTATGTATACACAACGGTATATATCGCACTAATAATTTAGAATTTAATCTGGATTATTATTTCGATAATTCATAGCAGTCTGTAACGATTATATAGCAAGAGATTGGAAACGAAAATTCTTTCACGAGTAAAAAAGATATTTTTATTTATCTCGAGACTCAATAAATAATTATCGAGAATTATCAACGGATTAATTCATGAGCTGCGGAAGTTATAAACAAATGAATGCTGATGATTCACAGAAGAATGAAAACTTAGTATAAAAACAATTTTAGAGAAAGATTTTCCAAGATTTATTGTTGGATAATAATTCGTAATTGAAGTTCAGAAATGATTTCATGAACGATCCATGATTAAAATTTTTCCTGAAATACATTTATGTGATATACCAACATCGCATGGAATTGAATAATAATTGTTTATTATGGCAAATATTTCTACTCACCGAAGCCTGCCTGAAGATCTCTCAATCCCTCTCCACACTTCCCAGAATTTCGAACTACACACACTAATTCATTGTCCCTACATCTTTTAAAACACTTTCGAAGCACCAGAATCACTTTTAACACTTGAATATCTTTCTATAATACATCACACGACTGGTAAGTTACCATCGCGCGGTAGAAATCTGTACATAACTATCATATCGACTATGGCTACGCCATTTTGTTGTCCGTGCGGGTACCCGCCAAAAATCACTTTCTATTGTTCCCGCGCGAATTCATTTTTAAAAAAAACTTCCAAGATGGCGACCATTTCGATCGAAAAAAAAAATGAAAAAATTCCCGAACGCGATACGGCAAGAAATACACGATAATCGTTTAATTTAGGCAAATTAATATCAAATCATCTGAATTAAGGAACGAATTCTCATATTTTCTTCATGTTTTATGCCTTAATGAAATATTTAGCCATTTTTTTTTCATTCCCACTGTTGGGCACCCATTGATTCCCATTGTTCAGCGAAATTAAGAATATTCATACAATGTTTGCGATTTTTACTAATATAATTATCTCAAAATGTTCATAAGCATGCATTCTCATAATTTAATATACCTTTCCTTCGTATTTTTATGTATTTGCTTAATAATTCTCCGCGAAACCTCGTCCCGTACGCCGTGCGCTCTACCGGTGCCTGCCCTGGTCTGCCATCTTCTGAACAACCGGACATCCGAGAAGGAGTGAGGGCGGTAACGGAAGAGCTACAGTGGCGACACCTTCAACTTTCTTGAATTCCAAGAAACCAATATGGCGGCGAACGGTTGATGATACTTTCGAGGTTGGCCGCTCTGATTTTGAACTAAAATCATTTACAATCACCAAGTGACCCACTCACCCACAGTCCCACATAGCATCGCTCTCATCGCCATATTGAATATATATGAAAGTGAGGTTAGGTTAGGGACGCACAACAAGAAAAAAACACGTTCGATATAACTTCCAACCTACTTTGTGTTCTGTTTTTTTGTTTAAATTTGTAACAATGGTGTTGACGCCACGCTTTGAATTGTCGCAAAATGACGATACAATTACAATTAATATTTATGCGCCATATACAAGAATAAAAGACACTGAAATTGATGTTGACAAGGATGTCTTTTATTTTTTCTCCGAACCATATCTTTTACGGTATTTATCACATTTCTATTCATGTTCATTTGATACTTATTAGAATAGCAACAATGGATGTTTGAGTACCTGTTGTATGATAATTGAAGTTTATTTATAATTAATTTTATATATACAGATATTCAATGGTGTTTTTGTTGCAGATTAAAGCTTCCAGGTGAAATTGTTGAGAATGATTCATCATCAGCAACTTATGATTGCGATTCACGAACATTTATTTTGAAATTTGATAAACTTAATAAAGGAGAACATTTTAAAGATTTGGATATGATTACAACATTGTTGGCACCACCGAAAAAGAATAAAAATATCACACCAACAATCGAAGTCATTGGTTAGTATCATTATACATTTTTTTCAGTTCATTTTATATGAATGTATGTATAAATATTGAGAGTAGTATTTTTGATCTGGACTATTTTTATTTTCGGTACGAGAATAAACTTTAGTTGCTACTGGAGATAAATTGAGAAACTTTCAAGATTATAATTTTTTCATTGATATTCTTTGTCTCCAACATCAATCAAATAGAATTATATTCGACCGCCATGGAAGTAAATAATGGAATCGATTTTGTTCCTGCTCCTTTAGGAAATCAGGCAGCTGATGATATTGATGTGGAATTAGGTGATGAAAGTGACGAGCATGATTGGTTTCTTCCACAATCAGTGCCATCATCACAGATTTTAATTAACGCACCAAAATATGGATTTGCAAATAAAATAAGCGACGCTCTCGGTGCTTTCGACGTAAGAATTCATGCACATAAATTGTCTTTCCTGTATTTTCATAGCAGGTAATTGAAGAACAAATGAAAATTAATTATTTATACATCTTTCTATTCAATTTCTACTAGGCGGGGATGTTAAAAGGCGTCATCAACTTGCCAAACCCAGATAAAACACCAATGAACCAGCGAAAAACTATGCGTGAAGCTGACGAGCTTTCTAATTTCTGCGACGATCATTACATCGTTGACATGGTTGAAACAGACGAAGAAATCAAACCATTGATTGATTTCACACCTGAATGGTACAATTTATCCTCAAATAACATCACATTCACTTACCGTGAGAAAGACATACTCAAAGAACTACCGAACAAAGAATATTTACTAGATAGCAACGAAATCGAGACAATTAAATTCGGTTTAGTTGACATATTATTCGGCAGCTGTTACACACACCGAATAAGAATGGGTGAAAATAATGTTGAGAGTAGTTGGGACATCAACACAATAAGTGCAACGTTATCTTGGTTAGAAAACTTTACCAGCCTGCAACAAGTCATCAACACATCAATCAAACGTTCTTTATGCTATCCACAATATCGCAATTGGGAATTGTCATTGAAAGTATTCGAAGACGTCAAACAAATACTGAAATTAGGTAAAAAGTATATTCTCAAACGTTTTTGTGAGATTCACGAATTATTCAACAGTTCATTCGAGCCGCGATATCTACTCAATCAACTATTCATTCGTGATTATTTAATTTATATTCAACAAGCGCCTGATTCACTATTTGAATCAATCGTGGAAACATTGTCTACGATAGAACCAGCAAAAGAAAATATGGGACTCGATTTGATTGAATTGGAAGCTGCTGCATGGTCGGTATTAGAAGATGAGAAGTCTAATACAATTGAAAATGATCTCACATCAACAAAATACAAAAACAATTATCATCCTGAATATTTTATAAATAATATCGTTGATGAGGTGGATAAATTAGTGTTGGATGATGCAAAATCTTCAAGCAATAGTGATTGTAAATCCAGCACAAGTATTTCGAATATTTTGACAAGTCAAAGTAGTAATACAAGCAGTAGCAGCGACAGTAGCAGCTCTAGCAGCTCTAGCAGCTCTGATAGTAGTGACAGCAGCGATAGTGACACAGACAGTGACACTGATTCATCTGCAGATTCGAAAACAGATGACGAAAAAATTTCCAGGCCTAGCAAAAGTGATAGGAGTGATAGCGAATCGGAAAGCGATTGTGAGTTGTCGAATAAATTGGGCACAAATGGGTTGAAAAGTAGCTATCCTCGTTGTTGTAATGCCACCAGAAGCGATGTGGACATTGATTGCTTGAGGAAAGCAATTGTTGGTATAGAACTTGATTCAGATGATACAGAAAGTTCTACTGATTGAAAGAGAGTTGAATGAAGGCCTTGTTGTATGAATTCAAATTGTATTCTCGTTCACTTGTTGGAAAATATTACTCTGTATATGAAGTTTATCATGTGTAGATCATTCATTGTCAATAGAGTTTGGCAATTTTGCGATTTTTCGGGTCAATTTAGATTAATTATCTTACGATTTTAATTGTACATGAAAGGATTTTTATGCTCAAATTAATTTACTTTTCCAATACTTCAATGCCGCTTTCATTTTTAATTATTTAAGTAACATAACTCATTATATATAGTAATAACTATTGGTTAGAATCAATACCTTCCTGACTTCAATCCTCTTTCAATTTCTATAGATCCCACAGAGAAAGAAAAAAATCACCAAGACATTTTTCTCTGCATAAAATATTACACAATATATTTATTACTTATCAAGAACGTAATACAACCAAGGCAACAAGCGACTGTAATGCGCCAACAATTTATTCCGAGATTCTTCTCCATCGTCAGCCTTCTTCTCAAAACCTTCAGCATCATCAGTAATAGATTCATCATTAAATTTCTGGGTGAAATTCTCTTCATTGCCATCCAATTCCTCACTATTTTCCTCTGGAATCTCTTCAATGTTATAATCATTATTAATATTCCTCCAATAATCAGCAACTTCTCCATAAAAACCCGGACTTTCATCCTTCTCAAATACAATTCCACCAATATTTGATCTGTCAGTCGTATCATTGGCAGCTGTTACGTAGGAACTATCAACGCTACCATTCAAGTGTCCATGAAATTGCTCGTCATTCAATTTCAACACTAAATATTCGTGCTTCTCTGTTGAATCATCATCTAGATGATAATGTGGTGCTCGCATTATAATTCGAAGTCCAGGGAATTCAACATCATTTGCTACTTCGTTTTCATTCGTCGATGAAGATCCCAATTGATCAGGATTAATTGTCGGTTCTGGATCTATTTCAGTTGATAATTCAGTTGGTAGACTTTTTTCGTTGTCATTTGATGTCAATGTTATTTCTTTACTGTCTTCAATTGGATTAATTGTATCGCTCGTGATATTTTGTGGTAGATTATCATCGTAATTGTAAACAGTTGCATAAGAATCACAAACATCACATGGATCATCATTGTGGGTTGATAAAATCGCTGCTTTCACATATGGAAAGTGAAGAATACTCCATGGAATTATTATTTGATATGTTAGTTTGCCACAACGGTCCAGAACTATTATTTGATCTCGTGATGCTTTAAGCTCTTGCCAGATATTTAATTCTTCATTGTCTACGATCACGAATATGTCAGGCGATATTATGTTTATTAATGGCTGTTGCAGCATTTGGTTTGGGTTTGAGGTGATCTCTGTTACTTCTTCTGGTGAGACACCTGTCCATGCTTCTGTTTCTGTGTTTTCGTTGTTGATAATTGTTGTTAATTGAGTTGATGATGTTGGATCTTTTATTATTGCGAAGAATAATGTTTCAGGTACGCCGGAATGTTCCAGACGATCTTTTAGTTGCTTCAACCTTTAAAAAAAGAAAGGAATTAGAAAAGATTGTTGATAGAGAATTTTTCCTGGGACATTTTTAATTCAGTCTAGTTAGAGTGGACTATTTGCTTTTCACATTTCGGGAAGAAACCAAAACTAAATGTAGGGATAAAACAGCTCTGTCGGTTATTTAGAAGAAATTTAATAATAAAAAATTGATTGACATGATTCCAATTGAATTAAGTATGTCCTTTCGATAGAAATTTCCCAAGTATGAATAATAACTTAAACTAGAAACGAAAAAGATAAATCATAAATACATTTCAGCTTGCTTGTAACTAAACGGCCAGGAATCATCAAGAAATATCAAGACATTAACAATACCCAACTGCCCCATAATAAAATAAACTTTAGCACATTGTTCCAAGTAATAATCATTGCTCTCTCGTTTATGATTCAAATGAAATAATTCCCAGAAATTATTTCTCTCAACAGCAGCCAGCAACACCCCAACATAAGTTATCAACAAGAATATTAAATGAATAAATTGCATCTTCAATAAGAGAAAGATGAGGATACTTTGATTAAACACACTTTGCTCTGTCTACTTTTAACAAATCTAAAATAAACTCTAACAAAATTTTCCCTGCGATCTTCTTGAAGATCTCACCGACAGTCTCTTTCCCAACTACTACCAATAGATTGAATATAACACCCTTCTTCCTCTCACATTCTTTATTGGCATTGAACATCATCACAACTCGACGAAAATGAAATAACGAAAAATAAAGATATAGATAAAATAATTAAAAGAAAAATACCAATTGAATTCTTTTTAATTCTATTTTCTTTTTTACAACTATTTTTTTTTCTTCTGACAATGAATGAATTCCTTCAGTGCAAGATTTTATATGTTGAGGACAAAGAACATCTCTGTATTCCATCACTCTGTTATATCCATTCTTCTCACTCACATTTTCTCTATCAATCCATTCATCTCTCAGATTTTCTGTCTCTTTCTTCCTCGTGTGTTTCAATAATACCATCAGAGCCAGCTGCTGTTGAGATGAGATTGAACGGGCGCGCGTTGGCGTTTCGTGTAAATCAACGTAGTAAGCACAGCCCCTGCTGTAGCCAAGTTTGAAATTACTGAAAAGAGGAAGAGGATTCAATGACAAATTTTTTCTATCATCACCAAATAATTTTATAGTGATTTGATATTTGTAATTTTTTTTTCTTCTTCATTACTTAGTGAAATTGTAGAATTTATGTGATGAGAATGTTGTTGTATATTTTTTCATTGTTCACTATAATCAATTCTGTGAGTTTAAATACGCTTGAGCTAAATGATACTGCACAATCAAACGGAAGCGCCCAAAGTCACTTGGAGATAGTAAAAAATTTTAATACTTTGTCTAGTTATAATAGAAGTGATGATAGTTATTATAATGACACGATTTATAGTACAACATTGAAATATGATGGGGGTGATAGTAATGATTATTTATTTGGGGAGAGAAATAATACTGATCGTCCAATTGAAAAAATCGATGTGTTGTCCAAACTTTTGCGGGTTCATGTTGATTATTTTCGGGATAACACAGACCTGGTGAGTTTCAATTTTTCTTTCAATTGTATTGAGTGTATTATGTTGATATTTAAAACGCTATCCTCGAACATCTTCATCATTAATTTCAATTTTGTCTTCCAGGTGGAAATGGTATTTCTCGTTGACGCTTCATCATCAGTTGGCGCCGACAATTTCAAAAGCGAGCTGAATTTCGTTCGTAAATTACTATCAGACTTGAAAGTAGAACAGTCAGCTACAAGAGTAGCAGTGGTAACATTTGCTGGTAAAGGAATGGTGATGCGAAACATCGATCAAATATCATCGAATCAAATAAGTGGAAATAAATGTACACTCTTAAATGAACAGTTAAAAAATATAAAATGGAGTGGAGGTGGAACTTACACACGTGGTGCACTCCTAGAAGCACTTTCAATCCTCCAAAAGAGTCGAACAGACGCTAAAAAAGTTGTTTTTCTCATCACCGATGGATTTAGCAATGGTGGTGATCCACGTCCGATTGCTGCAATGCTCAAAGATATCGGGACTATTATTCTAACATTTGGGATACGTACAGGAAAAATCGATGAGCTTCATGATATTGCTAGTGAACCTGGTTACAATCATAGCTATTTATTAGACAGTTTTGTTGAATTCGAGGCCATGGCACGACGTGCTTTACATCGTGGTAAATTTATCCACCTCATTCTGTAATTCATATTCAACTCTGCAGCCAAATCGCGAACAAGATAATTCCTATTCTAATAAAATTTTCTCTTCTCAACAGATTTGAAGCCAGGAAAGTACATTCCATCATTGTCTGAACATTCTTGCAACATTTTTTGCAACGCCAGCACAATCGCAGGCTCCAAATGTTGCGATAAATTGGCCGAGTGTAATTGCGCCACTACAAGTGGTCATTACACATGTCTATGTCCTCTTGGTTTCTTTGGGACAGGTCTCGCTGGATCATGTCATCCATGTCCAAACAGTACATACAGCATCGCAACATCACCAGGCGATTCCTCATCGAATTGTCTCCCATGTCCAAGTGCAAACCATATAACTTTAAAAATCCCAGCAACATCAATCAATGACTGCATTTGTACTTCAGGATATATTAAAAATGGCACCAACTGCGATTCAATCACCTGCCCAAAACTTCGTGTGCCAGAGAATGGCTATTTAGTAAAAGCCAACGCTTGCACAAACGTTGTCAATGCAGCTTGTGGCCTTCGCTGTAAAATTGGGTTTCGCCTCATTGGAGATAGCATCAGATTATGTGGAAACAATGGCGAGTGGTCTGGCACAGAAACTCAATGTATATTGAAAACCTGTCCAGCACCACGTCCACCAATTCACGGACGTGTTCATTGTCAATATGACGATGAATACGATTATATTACATCGTTGAAATCAACAACAAATTTATCAGCCACCGCATTACCAATCGACGCTCGTTGTCAATTTAAATGCAATCACGGTTATCAATTACTTGGTAGCAAAGTCCGCAATTGTCTTCCTGTATCGCGTTGGGACGGTCTGAAAGTCACTTGCAAACAGATCAAATGTGATCCGTTGCCTCAATTACCAAATGGTGTTATCAATCCGGGAATCTGTACGGGTATGAAGAAGTTGGAATTTGGTACCAATTGTAGTTTTAGTTGCTTGCCGGGTTTTGAACTGAAAGGACCGACAAACAGGCGATGCATCGGAAGTAGCGGACTCTGGAGCCAAAGACACATCATCAGCCAATGCATTGACAATATTCCACCAGTGATTAAATGTCCGAATAACAGCACTTGGAACACACTGCCAGGAAAGCGGTATTCTTTGCCAACCTGGACCAGTCCAGTTGTTACTGATAATTCAGACATAAAATTGAACATCTGGACCAAACCGCACTTGACGTTTCCTTGGAAATTTAAAATTGGTAGTCATTTAATTACTTATATTGCTGAGGATTCGAGTGGAAATAGAGCCAGATGTCGATTCAATGTTAATATTGTTGACAATGAAGCACCAATCATTGAGAATTGCATCGATCCACCGATATTTCTGTCCAGGAATTTGAATGGTGCGTACAATGTTACTTGGGATGAACCCAACTTTCATGATAATTCCGGAAGAAAAGTTGTTGTAGAGAAAAGCGCTGTCCAAGGCTCTTTTTTTCCGATTGGTATCACGAAAGTTGTCTACAAAGTCAGCGATAAGAGTGGCAATGTTGCGAATTGCGTTTTGAATATTACGGTGGAGAATATTTGCAAGGATCTACCAATTGTTGATAATGGTCGCGCCAATTGTCGTGAATTTGTTGGGGATGATGTTCAATGCATGATTACATGTGATGAAGGATATTTCATTCCAATTGTCGAGCACAAATATGATGATGATGAGAAATATTTATTTGATTGCAGTGCAGGTGGCGATGATAAAAATAATAGTAAAAATTGGAATGAAAGAATTCTGCCAAGTTGTTCAATCACAGAAGTTCCTACCTCAATTGAATTTGGTGGGAGTATTTTTTTAGAATCAAATTCAACAATTTGTCATGAGCCATTGGTGAATGTTGATAATTTAAAAGCGTATATCAACGAAGATTTGTCAATGAATATTGATGAGAATTGCAATGGAAATGGAATTGACTGTCGTCTATCAAAAATTGATTTCAATTGTGAGCCGGTGATAACAAATGAGATCCAACTGCACCAACGTAGACGTAAATCCTTAACAGATGAACAATCACCAAGAAATAGAACCCGAATAAAACGAAAACGTGACAAGATTGAGATAAAATTTTGGTATATCGCAAAAATTATTAATGAAAATCAAAACAATTCTCAACGCGGTGTTCAAAAACTCCGGGAAGAAATTGATAAAATGATCAAATCTGGCAATCTAAATTTACTCGACGAACGAACAAATCATGAGATTGCCAAACTGGCATTGAACATTCGTACAATATTCAACGACGAATACAAAGGACAATGCAACGCTGGAAATGTTTTTCGTAAAGAAAAATGCATTAAATGTCCGCCTGGTACATTTGCCAATGCAGTGAAAAATTCTTGTACTTCTTGTCATTTGGGTGAATACCAGGACAAGTCAGGTATGACATCGTGCAAAAAATGTCCCGAAGGAACATCAACAAAAAAAATTCATTCAGCTCGCATAAGGGATTGCATTAGATTGTGCCCACCAGGATTTTATTCAAAGCGGAAGTACCATCGGGACCAATTGGTATCGATGGAGCCGTGTTCATCATGCGACACTGGTTACTATCAACCTTTCTACGGTGAACGTCAATGTCGTCCGTGTCCAGGGAACGCAACCACAATATCTCGTGGTAGCATAAACCTCCACGATTGCATCTACATCCAAGATTCCTGTCACCAAAATTCTTGTTTAAATAACGGCCTATGTATCCATGAATCAAACGGGTTCTCTTGCGACTGTCCACGAAATTACATCGGCTCTAGATGTGAAATTAAACGTAATCCATGTGAAATGACTCCTTGTTTGAACGGTGGTGAATGTTCCATGGCAGATAATCCATTGAATTACTACTGCAATTGTTCAGAAAAATTCGCAGGTCTTCATTGCGAGCAATATATTGACGAGTGCATTTCAAATCCATGCAAAAATGATGGTACTTGTGTAAGCAATGAAAGCGATTTCATTTGCCATTGTGGAGAGAATTTTGCTGGTGAATTTTGCGATGTACCGCAAGACTTGTGCACTGATATATGCGAAGAAGGTTCAACATGTTCTATCGTTGATGGAACTTGGTATTGTCATTGTAAACCAGGTTTTCTTGGACGTAGATGTCAATTGGTACCGTGCGATTGGATACCATGCCATCCTAATTCAATCTGCATTAATATTGCGGATGTAAATGCTACACATGAGAGTTACGAGTGTCAATGCCCAACTGGATTCACTGGAAATGATTGTTTGACTCCAATTGATCACTGTCACAATTCACCGTGTCTCAATGATGGAATTTGTATCAATAATTCAATGAATTATACTTGCGAATGCGGATCTATATTTGACGGTTTGAATTGTGAAGTAAAATTGTTATCGGATTTTATTTTACATTTTGTCAAACCTGGCACGAGCGATTACGTACTGATGAAAGGTCCTGGAATTAATATCACTGAATTAACAATTTGTCTTTGGTTGCAGTCACTGGATAAATTCAATTATGGGACAATATTGTCTTATGCAACAGAAAATTATGACAATGCAATAACACTAACTGATTACAATGGATTTGTATTTTATATCAATGGTGACAATGTCGTTACTGATATCAGTTTAAACGATGGGAATTGGCATTTTATTTGTGTAAGCTGGCAAAGTTTAATTGGCAATTGGTCTATCTATGTTGATGGAGAGTTAGAAGACAATGGGAAAGGTTTAGCTACTAATTCAACCATCGCAGGAGACGGTAGCGTTGTCATTGGTCAAGAACAAGATTTCATCAGCGGTGGTTTCTCAATTTCTGAAGCTTTCCTAGGACATTTAACATTGCTCGATGTTTGGAGTGAAATATTGAGCGAGAAGACAATCAGAAATCTCAGCAAAACCTGTGACAATTATCACGGTAATTTAATATCTTGGCCAAGTGTTAAAAAATATATTCACGGTGATGTTAAAATTTTACCGAGTAATTTTTGTCATGGTTGTGATACACCAACAGCTCCATTACACGGCTACATAAATATCAGTGAAAATGCACGTGAAGTTATTTATTCATGTGAATTGGGATACAATTTACGTGTTGAAAATCGCATTTACGATACAATCAAACGTGTATGTATGAAAAATGGTGAATGGAGTGATAACAATAATTTAAAATGCGTCAGGATAAGTTGTGGATTTCCTGGTTACTTTCCACGAGGTAAAATTCATGGCAATTCATATTTATTCGCTGATGAAATTCATTACACATGCAATGATGGATATGTATTGCGTGGTAATTCTCATCGTGTTTGTAATTCGGATAAATATTGGAGTGGTAGACCACCAATATGCATTGGTGTAACGTGTAAGAGTTTATTAGCACCGGAACATGGTGATATTGAATACATAATTGAAGAACATGAGCGTGATGACATATCAATATTGCAAGTTGGACAACAATTGGAATTCAAATGTGACATTGGATACGAATTAATTGGCGATGAATTATTAACGTGCATGAAATCAGGCGAATGGAATTATCGTATTCCGTTTTGTCAATCGATTGGATGTCCATCGCCATCGCAATTAGAGCACGGGCACATTAGTTACAATAATAATGCTACAATTAACGCATCATTGAACAATTCGACTATAAATTATCACAAATATGGTGAAATTGTTACGTTCTCTTGCGATAATGGATATAAATTCGAAGGGAATGATACACAAAGTACAATCCAAATGTTAAAATGCTCCAATAATGGTAGCTGGATTGGATCAATTATTGATTGTGTTCCAATTAAATGTCCTTGGCCATTTATTGAACATGGGAGAATAGTTAATGATAGTGAGATGGATCCTGATGGGTCTGCTGTTGGATTGAAATTATTGATAAACTGTGAAAGAGGTTTTATTTCGTTTGAGGATGATGTTAAATGTGGTAGCAATGGGAAATGGTACCCAGAAGAGTTTGAATGTCTGCCTCGTCAATGTTCCTCGCTAACTCTTCATCCGATTGCTAATTTATTTATCAGCAGGGCAACTGATAACATAACGAATAACGCTGATGAATTAAAGTTGGAACGATTAACGTTGGCAATTGAAGGCGATAAATTCACGGATAAATTCACTATTCAATGTAAAGATAAAACGGAGAAGCTGAAGTTTAATAATGAAAGTATAGAATTTATTTTTGATGGAATATCGTGGAGATGTGATGAAGAAGGTGGTTGGAGAATAATTAATAATATTTATATGAATGATAATGAGTTTCGTGAATTTTTGATGTCGAGTGATGTTTGCAAGGACGAATTGTCTTGTCCTATGCCAAATAATCCTTCTAATGATTATTTAATTGATATTGAGAGCAATGAAAAGAATTTTTGGAAGATTAATGAGAGCGTCAGTTACAGATGTCGCAGCGGTTATCAAGTTGATGGTGATGAGATCATTTTTTGTATGGAAAATGGATCATGGTCGGATTTTGGAGAATGTAAATTGGTGAAATGTCGTAATCCACCAATTATTAGTAATGCAGAATTGGTTTCGAGTGGTAATCGAAGTGATTCTTATGCATTTGGTGACGTTGTTGAGTATGTTTGTCTGAATGGGTATCGATTGTTTGGTCAAGGTAGTGTCAGGTGTTTGGACAATGGAAACTGGTCGAGAATGCAAGGAAAATGCGGTAGAATTTCTTGTGGTAAGCCTAATATTAGTGAGGAGATTTTGTTGGAGGGTAAATCGTATTTGTATCGGGAGGAATTGAGTTTTACGTGCCGGAAAGGAGGACGGAAAGGAAAAATTGTTTGTAAAGCTGATGGGAGTTGGAGCAGTACACCAAGGTGTAATAATTAGAGAGGATTGTGTATGTGGAAAGATGAAAATTAAACTTTCATTGATTGATTGAATCTTATTCATGAAATTTCGATTGCTTTGTCGATTATTTATGTTTATGATATAGATCGTATATTTCCGATTACAAATTCGATAAATTCCCACATATAAATTTGTAAATCAACGAAACTGAATTTTTATTACATCAGTATAAATATTATCTTCGTTATCTGCTTTTCAATTATTGAATTAATTGCAGATGTCGGCAGTCATTTTATTTTTATTTGTTTTTCTTTTCCTCTTTCACTTCTTCTTTCTCGTTTGCATTCTTGCGCACTTATTCACTCTCATACATAAATAAATTGCGATAAAATGGAACACAACAAAAGAATAGAAGAAAAAAAAGTGATACTGGCATGCATTTGCAATGTTAAATCAAATGTTACTTATTGATTAATCCAAAACTGATCCACAATGAACATCAAACTCATTATAATTATAACTGACAATTATAAAAATATTCTATTTAAAGTTCTGATTTAGAGCTACTCGAATATTTTGGCTTCAACTCCTCTATTCGTTTAATGAAGTCGGTCTTTTCAATACAACCCTCACATGTCTCGTCCCAATCGTTCAATATTTTCCTCAAGTCACGTACCTTCAATTTTTTCAAATCCACAGTATTGAGATCGATTTGTTTTTCTGTAATTGAAACAAACAATACAAATGTGTAATCAATTGCGTATAATAATGTAGAATAAATATACTAATTTTATGAAATGCATCGTTATATCAAATTCAATCAAATTATATAACAATAATTTGATTGATTTTCATCTATTTTGTCATGACCAATTCTGTCTTTGCATTTTTTGCTTACCAAATCGGAGATCGCAAATTTGTGCGTCTTTTTTCCTCAACTTTTCGCATATTTTATCAGCTGGCAACGACCACGACAATGGTTTGCTCATTTCACCAAGAATTCCTGTTGCTGATTCATCCAATCCACCCAAGTAATAACACTGTTACAACAAAAATAAGACGAAACAAGAATTAATATCGATTCTTTTTTTATATAGGTAGATAAGTATATAATAATGGCCGGAATGTATAAGCCGAGGAAATTGTTGTGTTGATAATATTTGATCAATATTTGATGTCTCTACAGTGAATATTCCTCTCAGCAGTATTTTTATAACGAATCAATAATAACAGATATTGCCCAGAGCATAAAATATGAATGGTAGACAATTTAGTAATGAAATGTTGGGGATTCATATTATTTCATTATTTTTTTTTTAACTCAAGATGTCGACTGTGCCCCTCTAATTTCTTTGATGTGCAATTTCCAAGCCATTGGAGCGAAAAAATGAGTTTAGTAATAAAAACGGGATAGCTAACAAAGAGCAATTAAAGGAGAACATGGAAATTACTCTTCCAAACATACTTGACGCCACGAATCCATTCTATTATCGCACAATCATGAACTAATTGCTTCAAAATGATTCCCCCCAGGCATAATCGCACTATTCAAGCAACATCGTATCCAAATGAATCATCAGAAAATGGATAAATGTATGAAAAATCAAACTTACGAATCTATTCTCCTTCGATTTGGTGTTTTTACAAAACTTCTTAAATTGTACTTCGATCTTTTTTGGATCTTTCTTGACATCATCAGATAAAGTTCCAGCAAATTTGTCAATAGTCGCCACGCAAACTATAAATGAAACAACGAACGAATATTATACATCAATAGATAAATATTATAATGTAATATGATCAAATAATCAACAATTTTACCTTCACATTCGCCTTCTCTAAGAGCTGAAGTTGGAATACTGATTCCTATTATCACCAGGAGTGATATTAAGGTTATTTGCCACATTTTGTACTTGAAGCAATGCACGAATAATATTCTATTTGATAAATAATATCTGTAGATGTGTATAATACGGATTGGAAAATTTATAATAATAAATTCGTTTGAGGTTATGTCCAATTAAACGAGTTATTGATTTTAACTTGTTTTTTTCGATAAATTGTTAATTTTTATTAATTAATATGAATATTGTATCGGTCCGACAGCGCTTTGTGTATTATATGATACCGCTTTATTATATATACACGCTATACCACGTTGGATCCTGTCAAAATCCCGGATTTAACACAGCTGGCGCATGCCAATTGGTCAATGGAGTATTCACGTTTTGGCGATTTATGATTGGTCCAACGTGACATAACCTATAGTTTCGTTTCTATTTGTTCATCATTTTCATAGCGGATTAAACTATACATAATTACCATTTGTGAGGTTATGATTGAGATGAGTAGGAATGGACAAATGAGATGATCGGCATTCTCTCATTGGTGCACTGTGATTGGATTTCATCGAATGTCGATTCTTTGACTTGAAAGTTGAGTCGAGAAACCAGTTTTAAATATGGAAATGCTATCTATGGGGATTCAATTGTGTACAAGAGTTAATTTGTAAGGTTATGTTTTCCATGATGTACAGAAAATAAACAATAACAAAACTTTTGATTAACTAGAGGATAATTAGAATTGGAAATAGAATATCCATAAGAGAATATATTTGGGATAATTAATAATGGATAATTTATTTGGAAAAGATGACTCGGAAAATGATAGCGATGCGATTGATATATCAGAGAATAAGGAAGATAAAAAAGATGTTGGGAATGTTCAAGAGAGTGTGGTAGATGGAATGGAGATTGAAGAACATGATAGAAAAGTGAGGAACAATTCAATTTGCTTTATTGTTTATTTATGTTTATATTTATTAGATTTCTATGATTTTATTGATGATTGTTTATTCAGGTTGACTTGGACACGATCAATATTCAAGCGGATGACTCTCTTACAAAGTCATTTGATGATTCTAAAGAGGATACGTCTATGCAGATGGAGATTAAGTCTGAAGTTGATACGGATTTGAGTAGAGAAGAGGATTTATTTCAGAATGAAATTGTTATCCCACCGCCTCCACCACCGCGACAGATTGTCATGAAAGAACGACGTGAAAGTAAAGAAAAAAATAAACGGGAACTCGAAGAAGAAGAGCGAGAAAAAATGCAGTTAGTTATAAATCCAATACGATAATGTTTGAGTTTTGATTGAAAGTTGAGAATAATATGTATTTGTCTTTAGAGTCCTCGTGTCAAATTTCACAGAGGATCAATTGGACAGATATGAAATGTTTAGGAGAGCTGCATTCCCAAAAGCAGCGATCAAAAGAGTATGGAAAGATATTAAATTTTTCATTCATTGATTTGTAATGCTTCTTGTTGTAACAGAATTACTGGAAATTGATTTTTCCTACGAATTTTTCAGATTATGCAAACGATAACTGGATGTTCTGTTTCGCAAAATGTTGTGATAGCGATGTCAGGAATAGCAAAAGTATTTGTTGGTGAAATTGTTGAAGAAGGTGATTACATCAATTCTATTGACTCAATTTCCTATCAGTGTTGAATTGATTTTTCTATGGGGAACGTGCGACTGACTTATAAAATCATAATATCAATTAACATATTTATTCTCTCTTATTTTTTGGATTTCAAGCATTGGATGTCATGGAAGAACACAATGACAATGGACCACTACAACCAAAACACCTTCGCGAAGCAGTTCGAAGGCTTCGTCTCCAAGGACAAATACCAATTGGTCGCACTAGAAAAACCTTTTTCAGATTATAAAGATATCATAATATTCTATTGTATTTAAAAATTAATTTTCACTCATCAATATTTTTATTATTATGATTTAAATTATTAGGATGGTTTGAAAGCGTCTTCTGTCCTGTAAATCGGTGGTAAATCAATATTATGTGGCACTCGTCTTGGTGATGATGTTGAAGCGCCAGAAGATGATGCAACAATTTCGGAGCTTTTAGATTTCTAACAAGAGCAAACGAAAATTTATTAGTAAAATTTTATTTCGTAAATAAAAAAGGACGAATCATTATTATCATAATCATTTCTCTTTTGTTACTTACAAATAGTGAGAGAGGATTTAAGATGCCAAAAAGACGATCGGAAACTGTTGAATGTCCACCAAGTTCAGCCTCAGCATTATCAACAGCACTCTCCAAATTTGTTAAATCAATATTTGTTCTTGCTACGACATGTTCGAGTGCATCAATTCGCCTACATAAATCCAATAGTTGAGGATGGATTGAACGAAATTTCACCAAATGCTCATATGCACATTCAGCACGTAAATTTTGGACCTATTTCCCGTTTTATTTCGTCATCAAGAACAATTAATTAATTACTTTATTATCCTGCAGCTTATTAATTCACGATTAGTCAATTTGAAAGTTTCTCAAAGGTCATTTTGGCTCATGTGAAAGTCTTTGGATACCAATCGACCAATTCTGATTGTTAACCAGTAAATTTTTGACCAAACCCCAAGCCTAATTGAACATTGTTGAAGAATTGACTGCATCAGAGTGCTATATCCAAAGAAATACCATCGAATATGATAGAAAATCCAATTAAACTCTCTGATTACAAATTGACCCTCAGGAATCAACTCAAATTCACCAACACAACATAAACATCTTAAATTCTCTACCAACCATTCCCACAATAGATTCAAATTCCTCCAACCTTATCATCATATCTTCAACCGTGTCATGGACCTTTCGAGTCTATAGAAAAATACCATGATAATCATTTTAAGGTTATGTTACAATCCGCAAGCTCAAGTAAACAGCAGAACAATGCATGTACAATTTATTGATGCATACTATTATTATATACAAAACAGAAGTTAAAAAATCGATCTAAACATCAATAGATTTGTGTGTTTTCATATGTATCCAAAGTAGAATGGTAAATAATAAGTAAAAAACAAGTTGAATCAAACTTGCCTCATTGGTAAGCTCGACTTTGATGTAATCAGAGTAATCTTTCGCTAATTCATTGATTATTTTGTCATTAGCCTCATTCATTCCTCTTCGTTCTGGCATTCTGTATTGATAATCTGATTTTTCATATATATTTGTATATATATGTATATATATATACACAATGTTGATCTTAATCGTTACAACGAATTAAGATTACAAGATTATCAGCAACATTCTACTTTCTCGTGTGTCTACATATATATCCTGCGTAATCTAAAACAAATGAAGTCATAAAAAATCGTGTGAAGGACAAAGAGAGGTAGAGAGCGAGCGGGAATCACAAACGATACGCGCATGCGCATCAATCAACTTTTTAAATGACAATGATTTAATGAAGGCTCATTGTTATTAATCATGTTTTTTTTCTTTATTGTATCTTTCCTTGCAGTGTTCCTTGAATTCGTTTATTTCTCTATTGATCGTGGACTTTACTGCTCTTTTTTTAACCAAGATGGCTACTGATTTATTTGTCTGTTGATCATTTTGTATTTTATTTTTGGCGGGCATATGAGAATGATGGGGATAATTTGAATATTTATTTATCTGTTGTTCTGTAGACTTGATTTTATTTCCATCAATTTTTTTGTCATAATTTGTAAACTTTTTGAGTTTGTTAATGTAGATTGGATGTGAATATTGTCACTAGTGTGGATAATGAAGACAGGAAAATTCATGACATAATGAATCAATCTTCTTTGACGAATTATTCATTCGATTATTCACCTGTTTCTGGCCATGTGATAGAAAAAATATTATTAGTTGAATACAAGAAATGAAGATAAATTTATTTAACTGATATAATTTATTGTCATTATTCTTATGGCGTGTTTTTAAATATCTAAAATTATTCAGAGAATATTATCAATATGAAACGTCTCCATTTCACATTTTAATTAATTATTTATCAGCTTTCACAATTTTATATTGACCAATTATGAATACTTTTTTGCAAAACAATTTTCTAGATATTGCAATCCCCAATTACAGTTCCATTTTTTTCACCTTCTCTTTTCATACATCAACAGACTATTCTCTACTATAGTTCAATTATTTCGCCATGTTGTTCATAATTTTCAACCTTGGATGAATGAATTTTCAATGTTCAAAGTTTCTAAATATTATTTCAGAATTTTCTACGAAATTCCTATATTTTCCTGTATATTTTTATTATTATTTCTCACAACTAACGAATCATCTTTTCAATGATCCAACGACCTTCTCTCATTTCATCTTTATTTATCTCCATTACATATTTGTCTCCAACGATATTGTGCAAGTAAAGTTAATAGCGTTGCTATTCATGATTACACATTTTTTCTTTCCACATCCTCATATTTACTTTTTTTTCACCATCCCGACCTACATCATACAACTAAAATGGCTGTACATCTACAATTAATTATCCACCAA
Source organism: Meteorus cinctellus (assembly GCA_030523045.1). Lineage (NCBI taxonomy): Eukaryota > Metazoa > Arthropoda > Insecta > Hymenoptera > Braconidae > Meteorus > Meteorus cinctellus. The sequence goes on along the minus strand of JAPYZF010000035.1, from coordinate 392,308 downwards.
CGTTCAAATTATAAAAAATACTTAACCTTGATTTTGTAACAAATGACGAGAAAAAAAAACCGGTATAAAACAATATCATTTTACAACAATTCCACCAATCCAAACATTGTTGTCATAACCTAAAATAGTAATGGCAAAAAATGTTTATCGATGAATAAAAATTGTCGTTTATAACAATAAGTTATTTATTTTTTTTGTATTTCAGCTCTGCGTCGTCATGATCAACATAAAACTATCAATAAATCTACAACACATGTGTCTTTCGATTAAACACACATTCATTTTCTTCTTGGCCTTTTTGCATCTCTAATGCAATTTTATTTTGCAATTGTTCATGTGAAATGTGAAATATCAGAAATACGTGACAAAGTATATATGTGGAATAATCAACTGTACTTTAGGTGAGCATTAATAAATATAGTGCAGAAGTAAAAGTATATCTAACAAAGTTTCACTTTTTCACTTTTCAATGTTGCAATTTATATTTTCAATAGGTATGAATAATCCTATTAGATTGAAGAGGAAGTAAAGAGACAATTCTACAAATGCTACATTCGTTACAATCTATCATGTAATGATGGAATTATTATGGATGCTAATCTTGCGATTGGGATTAATGACTCGTCATGAAATTTAATGAGCAAATATAGGTAAGAGTTTGTAAATGTCATAAATTAATTGAAATGCAAATGCAAATCAATTTATAAACTGCATAAATAATCTAAGAGATTCATTTTTACACGAGAGTTGGCGATTTTTCGTTATTCTTGCTATATCGTGATTGATTTATTGAATTGTTCCAGTGCCAGATCGATATTTAATATAATCCATATCAATAATGTGAAATTGATTCATTGTTGTTTGTTAGTTAACAGATGAAAGTGAATTTTATTCAAAGATTGGATAATTATCAACAGAATATTTATCGTCACATGTGAATCATTAAATACTTTTATTTTCATTACCATAAATGTCCCAATCAATTTGTTCAATTGCCATTTAATACGTCAAACATTATTCAATGCAGATTAATTTATTAACTGATCAAATAAAAGCAAACAAATGAAGTACTGATAATAAATTTTAACGAATATAAATAGTGAAGACATTAATTCAAATTTTGGTTGTAAAAATATCAAGAAAATTGAGGAACAAATACCACTACTAATTTATAAATGTGATAAATTAATTAAATTCGAATTAAATTGCTCAGGTGTCAACTGCATCATCTTCGAAATTGCACAAATTTCTTCACACATGTGTCGTTAAATATTTATTCTTTGCACTGTAATTTTCCATTTTATTTCCAAACAAACCTCGCCTTTTTTTTTTGGTTTCGGTCATTAAATGAAGGAAATATTGTGTAATATCATACGATTAAGATGAAAAACCGGTATTTTTTGCTGTTGTCAGGTATATAGATATTGTGTGTGTGAATGATCACACAATCAGGAAGAGAGTGGCAAAGTTTATAGGAGCACAGAAGTAGAGATGCTATGAAGGTATTTATTACTATATGTACTGTAGCAGAAATGAGAAAGAGTTGAGAAAAAGTGTGGAAAAGTCCTGGTTCATATCATGTGTATATGGGAGATGTTGGAGAAGGGGCTGAAGATCGTGTGCTAGGTAATCTTTTATACTTGTGCTCACTTATACTTACCTGGTCGACAAACTGGTCACTTTGGTGTTGTTGATGCTGATACAAACTAGACAACGTTGATACAACTGTGGCAATTTGGAATTTATTTGCTGTGTTTTATTGGTGAGTTTCTTATTTTGATGTAATTTAATTGTTTTATCTTCGATGTGGATTAATTATTTTTATTTAATTTTAAGGGATGGAATTTTCGTTTGGATTTGATAGTTGAAGTATTTTGTTTAATTGATTTATTGAGAATAGTTGGAGAAATGATTGAACAGTTTGAAATTGATTTGTTCCATTTATTTGGAAGCTTCGTGGGGTTTCTTCAGTAATTTTTCTTGTTGTGTTAATTGGAGATATTGATGAGAATTATTCGGACTTGTGACAATTGAAATTGAATTAATTGGAATTTCGTTTTTCTATGAAAGATTTATGTACTTTTTTCAATGATATAAAGTCGATTCAGCCATGCACAACTTGAATTCAAGTTCATCCTCTTCCATGCACTGTTGAACTTCATAACGTTTTTCATAGAAATTTACAACTGCAATTCACGACAAGCAGAAAAATATTCGACAAAATGATTATCCATAACTTGATTCCAATAATAAATAAAAACATATCACAACATAAATTTCTTTTTTCAATACTCGATGAAATGATTACAAAATAAATCCGAATAATTGTTATGCAATGAAGTGTTTACTTTAAGTTTTGCCGAGAGGAATTTTTATCGCGGTCAATAATCTTTCACTGTATCCTTTTTTTCTCCCACTCTCTTTATATATATAGACATAATCGCTTTCGCTGTGTAATTTCCTGACTAGTTGATGCAGTTCTTGTGCAAGCATCAACATTTCTGATGATTTAACTTATTCACTCCATTAAAAATGCATCAAACGTTGCGAAAAAAAATATTTTTGCCAATTAATTCATTTCATGTTTTATATCTTTTCATCAATTTCATTCCTATAAATTTCTCACAAGAATAGTTATCTTAATATTGAAATCATCATGTAATATAAAAAGTGTACTAAATAATCACAAATTGTGGAATTAATCAATAGGAGCTAATGCTATTTGTTCTTTATTTTTCGTCACGTTATGTGTCATCCTCATTAATATTTATGTGGTTTGGTCAAGGTGAGCGTGAAATTGGTCTTTCGTTTTCTAAAATAATGATTCGATTGAATATTTACGTATTTATTCACATATTTATGCATTTTGTTATGCAACAATCGATTGAACTCATTCAACTTCGGAATATTTCTTTCACTCAAAATATTTCATCAATGATTAGGTCATTTGTCCTGATATTTTATTATTTCAACATTCATTGTATATTCATTGGTTCTCAAGAGTGAACAGAGGTGAATTTTAGTTTATAAACAATTGATCAAATTCATGTCCTGACAAGTTTGACTATACATTTAACCGTCAATAATCAATAGAAACTCTCTGCGAATGAATTTTCTAACAGAGAGAAAGAACAAAAGAAATAAAATAATTCAATAAGAAAAAAGATGAAAATTCAATAAAATTATCATATTGGAAAGTTGGATTACCAACGCCCCATTAAACATAATTCATCACATAAAATTTATTCATTGGATAAATCGATGTACTCTGAAGTATTTATCAACCATGAAAAATTCACACAATTTTCTTTGGATCAGATAATAATTTATCAATTGTTAAAATTGACTGTTATTCATTATTGATAAATTTATTTTGTTTTTCAGAGCAACAGGGAAAATCGAGAATAGGTCGCAACAGATTCAAGAAAAAAGAAGAGCAAGGAAAATAAACAGAAAATAAAAATGGATAAAGAATTGACTCCGATTCAGTCTTTCTATGCGGGAAAGACTATTTTTATAAGTGGTGGAACAGGTTTTATGGGAAAAGTCCTTGTAGAGAAGCTTCTCTACAGTTGCAGTGATCTGAAGAGAATATACATAATATTAAGATCAAAACGTGGACGTTCACCAGAGAATCGTATCGAGGATATGTTTAAACTTCCAGTAAATAATCAATTTATAATAATTCATTCTTTTCTTACTCTTATATGAACCTCATTCAACATCGAATGAATCAATTCGAATTAATTTGCAGATGTTTGAAAGAATTCGTAAAACCAAACCTGAAGTAATGAAGAAATTAATTGGTTTACCTGGCGACATAACTCTAGAGAATTTTGGATTGAATGAATCTCAACGTAACCAATTGATTAATGAAGTTGAAATTGTTTTTCATGTAGCAGCGACATTGAAACTTGAAGCAAAATTGAAAGACGCTATCGATATGAATACTGTTGGCACTGCTTCAATGTTAACCCTTGCAAAGAGCATGAAGAACCTTGAAGCTTTCGTGCATTTAAGCACTGCATTTTGTCACGTTGATGAAGAAGAATTGGGTGAACGCGTTTATGATTCGCCTGATGATCCCAATGAAATTATGAGGTTGACCAAGTGGTTAAAACCTGAAGCCCTAGAACTCATCACACCCAAGTAAAGAAGGAATAATTGAATTCTTCTGTAGGATCAATCTTTTAAAACATATTTTAATATTATACAATCAGAAAAATTGAAAGAAAGTGTTCGGAAAAGATTGATCCTTCAAAAACGATTCATAAATGTATCAATTCATCAAATTCAATCAACTGAAGTTCATCAAATATTAAATTCCAATTTTCTTTCCAGACTTCTCGAACCCCATCCGAACACTTACACATATTCGAAACGTCTTGCGGAAACGCTTGTAGCGAATGAGTATCCAAACTTGCCATGTGTGATTGCCAGACCGTCAATAGGTGAATAAAATATACCAGTTAGAAGTTGAACGAAGTGAATGTTCAATTGAATTGTGAATAAAATATTCCAGTGACTCCTGCATGGGCCGAACCACTTCCGGGTTGGGTTGATAGTCTCAATGGACCTGTGGGGATTATTGTGGGAGCTGGTAAAGGTGTAATTAGATCTGTACACTGCAATGGCGAATATAATGCTCAAGTCATTCCTGTAGATCTTGCAATTAATGCATTGATTGCAATTGCATACAAAATTGGCTCGTCAACCACCAGGTAATTTCTGTTCCTCTTTAATTCATGTAATCTGATATAAATTGCTAAAATTCCGAATGCTTTTTCAGACAAAAAAATATTCCAGTCTTTAATATTACCCAAAGTGGAGTTGTGCCAATAACTTGGCGTGAAGTTGTGGAGAGAGGAAAGAAAGTTGCTTACTGTTATCCATTCGAAGCAGGAATTTGGTATCCAGACGGCGACATACGCAGCAGCAAATATGTCCACAATCTATTTGTCTTTTTCTTCCAACTAATACCGGCTTATTTTATTGACTTTCTCATGTTAATCTTTCGACAAAAACGTTTGTAAGTGTCTGAGTTCATTATTGTTATTTTTTTCCACATATTTATTCTCGTCTTAAAAATATTCTATTCAGCAATCACTTATGTAACAATCCATTCATTTTTTCCTTATATTTCAGCATGGTACGAATACAAAAACGAATTTGCGATGGGTTAGAGGTTCTGGAATTTTTCACAACGCGAGAATGGAAATTTCATAATACGAATTTATTAAATTTATGGAATGAAATGAGCCTGAAGGATAAAAAAATATTTTCTTTAGATTTTCTTGCAGTGGATGAAGATGAATATATGAAGAATATTATTCTTGGCGCAAGACAATATTGTATGAAAGAGAGTCTTGATACTTTACCAAAAGCTCGAATAGCTCAAAGAATGTAAGATGACAAATACATTTTAATAATATTAAAGAGTTATTAATATTTGCTTTTTGTTTGTTTCAGGCTTTGGGTACTTCATAATATCGCAGTTTATGGATTTTATTACTTGATTTTATCAATGGTAATAAAGAATTTTGAATGGGCAAGATTTAGTCTTGATTTCATCACAGAGAAAATGAAATCTTTGCCGATTATCGGATACATTGTGGAAAAAATTGCGCCTGTATAGAATACGTTAAAATAATTATACCCCATCATGTTTCAAAATTTTGCTCAGTACCATTCAATTACTCATCGTTTCTACGTCTGCATTCACTACTTAACATTGAACGTCGCCCAATGAACCCAAAAGAAACAGAAGATCAAAGATCAAACTATTCAACTCTGATTCACACTCTCGAAACAACTCTCTCTCTGAAATTCCGTTTTAACAATAAAATCTGCAAACTCTGAGAGGAAAAAGATCTTTAGAATAGGAATCACTGCATAAATCTCTCAGAATGCCATCAAACAATGGCATTTATCACCTCCAACATTTCAGTCATAGTCAACAATTAATGATAAAACAATAACAGAGAAAACAGAAAAGATCAGTCGACGAATTAATTCATAAACGTTTTAAAAATCCAACATAATTATCGACACCACAAATTTCCAAATATAATAGATATAATATATTTCATGTAATAACGTAAACAAGATTAAATTTTTTTACAAATATATGTTCATGTATAGAAAAAAAAAGATGAAATTTACTTTTGTTCTTTCATTTTTCTCCTCTCTTTTCGATTATTGAATAATTTGAGGCATCTACAAGAGTATCCCTCGTTAAATTAGGTTACATTAATTACGAAATCTATAATTATTTTATTTTATTTTCGTTCTCTTACTTACTATAAATCTCTTGTTTATTATTTTTTTCCAATCTATTCACTCGTTAAATACAATAAAAAGAATAAAATAATACGAGAGACTTGAAAAGAGGCGAAAATAATCAATGGCTTTGTGTAATCGTGTCCGAATATTACTCAACTATTCCACAATACATTTAAATAATAATAAAATGATAATAAACAAAAGATATTAATCATCGATTAACAAATCCCCTTTCACTATACACAAAATATTTCGTCTTTCCATTATTACATCTTTTATTAATAATTATTTGTTTATTTTGTACATTGAACCTAATTCATCAACAATTATTAATACTTTTGGTTGAATAACTTAGAATAAAAAAACGAAAGAGGAACATTTGAATTAGTAATCGAACAGACAATTGTTCTCTCTCAATTATCAATAAAGAAAAATTGCACGAGATAATTGACACAAATGTTATAAATTTATTTGTGTAATTTGTTGTGATTGTTGTGATGGTTCTTGTTGCTGTTGTTGTTGTTGTAAATTGTCTATACATTTGATACTTAATCTGATTGACTTGTGTCGGTGCTTTTTATTTCTTGTTTTCTGAAAATGTCGCCACATTGTGTGCAATGTTAATGACGCTTTGGTGTGATATGGCCGAGTTGTTAAAGCTCTTGCTGATGAATTTTTCGGGCACAGATAGCAACGTAAATAACGATTTTCACATTTACTCTTATTACTCACATTTGTTTCAATTAATTTTGAATCATTATCATCATAATTGTCATTGTCATTGTCTTCTTCATCGGATTCACATAGATTTGTCAATACTTTTCTTGGTTCACTTTGTTTCCTTGATCTATTCCGTCCATTCGCCAATGCATTGCTGTATTAATTCGGAAAAAATTTGAGAAAAAAAATTAAAAAATAAAAATAGAAAAAGAGAGATATAGAAGAATAATTAGAATTGTATTACAATTATTACTGTTTTCATATTGTTTTTATCATTCAGATATTTTAATGTTCAATTTATTTACAGTTGTGAAAAATATTAAAACACACCTGATCCTTTTTTTATGTTTATCATCGTGATGAATGCGTTGTCGATATGGCGACAGTACTTATCGGTTTTTTGCGTATTTTTATTTGTCTTTTTTACCATCTCGTTGCGGCAATTACTGCCGCGCTATTTCACAATATTTCACCGGTTAATATTGATATATTTATTCATCTTATTTAGCTTTACTAAACACTACTCAAAGGGATATTATAAAAATTTATGTTATATTGTTTCGTAAGCATTTCTTTTCTTATTTAAAAAGACACACAGACATTGAGAACATTTTTCATAAATTCTACATATGCATATTGCTATTCAACTTTCTCTTTCTACGGGACATGAAAACAAAACAAAAAATATTGTGAGCCAAAAAAATGCAAAAGAAAAAGTAAACATTGAAATATATAAAAATGAGTAAACGAAAAAATTAAAATTATTTAAATAATAAGCGTGCTACCATGTGAATATTGACCAACGTTTGTAATTAATGGACAAATATTGTGAAGCAGTGAAACATTTTAGTTAATTAAATATCAAAAAATTAACAAATATCAAATATCATAAATGAATGAATGAAAATAAAAATGTTTGGAGCGAAAATAAGCCAAATTAAACGCATACAAAACGAACAGAATAAAATGACGCCAGGCGAGGTGCGTTTTATTTTTTTCCACATTGTAGAACAAATTAAAAATTAAACAAAAGAATAAATAAACATAAAACATCAACGAATAAATCATGAATCAATAACTACTACACATTTTAATATGTAAAAATGAAGCGAATTGTCAAAGAATTGTGCGATTGATTGACTAATTGTATTATTGAATAATTAAGTAATTAAGTACTTAATTTTTTGATTAATTACCCGAGTATTGTTGTTGGTTGTGAAATAACTGCAGGTGAAGCTGTTGGAAATACTGGTGGTCCAGGTGGCGGGCGACCTCCTCCCACAGGGCTTGAGAAAAAATAAATAAATTCACAGATAACTGAACAGAAAATGTCATCACTAAATTCACAGTATATTCCAAAACAAGATGAAATAATAAATAAACCTTTCTAACAAAGTGCAAAAAAACAATTTTGCTTACTGTAATGATTGATCAGGTCGATTGCAAGACGAAGCTGAAGTAGGTGGAGTAGTTGCAATCGTAGGACTATGCAAACTCACTTGTGGTGCTGATGATGTAGGTGCTGAAGCACCACCACCATTAGCACCACTATTAATCCGATGCACATGCAACTGATGAAGTTGCAATTGTGCAATATCTTCACCGAGAAACGAACATCGTGAACATTGTCGTTTATTATGAACCTTCAGCACATGTGTTGCTAAACGTTCAGCACGTGCTGCTTTATATTCACACAAAGCACATGCAAATGGTTTCAGGTGAGTGTTTAAATGACGTTTGAGACACCAATTATCAACTCCACTCCATGAACAGTAAGAACAGGTATACCTACAATAAATAATAATTAATCTCATAATCCAAATGAAAGTAAATGATCAACACTTTCAACTTTAGCAATTAATCCAACTGCAAACAATAAAATAATAAAATTTACCGTTTTTCTAGAGCACTCTTAGATCCAGCCTTCAAATGACTTTTACTATTACACCCCGTACTATTAATTCTCCTATTACCGAAATTGTCCTGCATATTACCAACAACACCGGACATAGGAGTTGTTGGATTCTGATAAAGCGTTGGTGCAACAGGTGCACTTGAGGCCTGACTCGTTTGTAATTGATAATTCTTATTATTATTGTAATTCGTTGTATAATTCGTATGATGATTGTTTCCATTGTTTCCATTAATATTAGTGCCATTAGTGTCTTGTTGTTGATGCGGTTTAATATCACCGTTGTTCACTGATCCTGGACTACGACGTATCCTTGATAATTCGTATGTGTGCTCACGGTGCATTCGTAAAAAATGTTTTTTTACATGATCAGCACGATTGAATGGTTTATAACATACGTAACAGTGAAATGGTTTCTCTTCACGGTGGATATTTTCGTGTCGTGTATATAAATCTCTACGATCTGTTCCGTAGGGACAATAAGGACACGTGTAACGTTTACTGCTTGATAATGTTGTGCTGGAGGAACTCATCATTGTTGGACTCTGATGGAAAGAAAATTTTTATTAATCCATTAGTTGACGTTGGGTCATTGGATATAATCAATTTAATGATTTTGCTACTTTATTGTTTCCTAATTAGATGAGTGTGTAATAAAACAGACTCCAGAATTAATTTCATTTCACTTGTTCCATTGAACCGACATTATAATTGGACAGAATTTTTAAGATTGTTATTGCAACAGCTCTATCCAGCGGAATATTTTCATTTATTTTAAGTTATGATTGTAACGAGGTTGACTATCGTATGAACTAGAATAATAATGAACAAATGAATCGAAAGAAACTATTATTGACAGAAGTGGAAGACCATAAATTTTGTTATTACTGTCCACTTCTTCACGACTTCAAAGTAAAAATAGAAATTGATTACTTATCGTAATGAATTTAGTTCAAACGATAGTCAGGCTGATATCAATCATGAAAAATCGCTGGATGATGAAATTCCAATAAATAGACCCATACAAACAGTGTCGCCAGCTTCCGCGAAAATCCCAAAACATCAAAAAACTCAATGGCTTCTTCACTCACTGAAAACTCAGCACTATTAATCCCCACCATACTTTCCCTCCCGCCGAAACTTCACAGAACTTGTATCAAACACTTCTATAGATCTATCTATTCAGTTCTCTTTGAAAAATCCAACAAATCAATGTAGCATTGATTATTTTAAACTAGTACTGATGTTTTAATTCTTTTCTCCCAATTGTTTTCCACCCCAATTGATGTAATATATAAAATTTCTACCGAGTGTAAATGTTGCGGTGATGTTGACGGCAATTCTTGCAATAGAAATGTCGTAGTAGCAGGCAATAATGCAGCTGGAACAGTTTGTGTCTCTTGGGTGCGTCTTAAAGGTGGCGCAGCTCTTTCCGCTCTGTCTCGAACTCTCTCCAGGTATCCAACAATGTCCTCGAGTTTTGGATCACTGGCATGCAGATAATCCTTCCTCGTTGGATTATTTCTATGCCGTGAATCATCACCAATTATTCGTGATGAATGGAGCTCCACAAAATGTTCACCAATGTCTCTTGGACTACCACCCATACATTCGCCTTTATTTAATGGGATAAATGAAAGAAATTATTGTGAAATTCGTGTATTTGAAATTTGATAAAATATTAAGGATTAATTGCTTGAATAATTTAATACTCAACCGCATTCATAACATCGCCAAGTTGATTTTCCAGCATGATAAGCGGCTATTCGACTTCCGTCTGTCCCTTTCAATGGCTCATCTTCACAAACCCATTGACCATCATCAGAATCAGTTCCATGTCCAGTATCGTCCTCGTTTTTATACGATACTGATGTTTCAAATTCGTTTTGGACACTCGACGCTGAATTATAAATTTGTTCACAATATTTATAGATGAACAAGTAATTATTTATTGTAATAATCGTGATAATGAAATGATAAATTAAGTGAATTAATTCTGGAATGGAAATGAGAGTAATTTTGTATTGAAAATTGTTGTTGTTTTGGTGATATGAATTAATGTTCAATGCAAAAATAAATCTCAGTTCATCTCGTCGTGAATAAATCAACATATTCAATCGTATCAATTAATATGGACGATTTTTATTCGTGAGAACTAGAAATGATTCTTGTTCAACATTTTTGCTGTCAAATTTTCCAGAATTAATTACAACTGTTGAACAATGTCTTCCAATCTTCATCATAAATCCAGCTTACTTCTATGATCAGGATCATCGCCATACAATTTCCGTGTTATTTCCTTGAACATATCCTCATAACAGTCGAGTCTGCCAATTCCAATAGCGCTACTCTCCATGGTTGGTAGTGGATATTTAGACGTGAACTATTCTTCTCTTTTGGGTTGCCCCTTAGGGGCTAAAAAAAAGGTCGACCGTGGTAGTCCGTGTATATATCCAGCCCTTCCAGACCCAACGCGTTTCTCTCGTCTACCTGAACGCAAGGACAATGTTTCAATGAGTGAAAAACGGTATTTTACAGAGTAAGAAGACGAAGATGAAGATGAAAAATTGTTCGTAGGGTTTCACATCAAGAAGTTTCTCCCAATTCTTTTTTATTCATTAATTTTTGTGTAGTAATTGTTTTTGAATGGTTTTTTGTTCTTTCTGTTATGTCTAGGCCGATGTTGATAAGATCGATAGTCATTAACTAATCACGTTGTATGGAGACGAGAAGGGGAATTGAGATTGATAGGTTGACCAAAGCATTTATTTATTTATGACGAGCAGCAGCTCTGATTTTATAATGATTGTGGATTAATTATAAAGTTGTTATAAATGAAGCAGAGAAGAGGGAAAGAAGAGGAAAAAATGAAAGGGTAAATGACAGCAGTATAAAATGTAGGGAAATTTAAATTATTTTCAATTGAGGAGTTGTTGAACCGAACTTGATAACCAGATTTTTCTCTTGTTGTAGGTAGAAAAAGAGGAACTGAATCGGATTTATTATTCATGAGAAAAGTTTCGTGGATTTGTTTTGTAATTTGTGAATAATAAAAAGTCGATTGTGGTTGAGAATAAAAATCATTTTGAACTCCTTAATAAGATCAAGATTTAATTTGTTTTTTTTTTCTATTGGAATATTCATTTCTTCAATGATATAAAATAATCGCAGTAAAGTTCGATTAAGTTTATGGATGGAGAATTTATATCTGTTCTGCTCTGATAAAAAAAAAGAATTATAAATCTCAACAAATCCAACAATAAAAGAAATAGTTCTTTCTAAATCATATTCCATAACTCCCTACCTAAATCCCTGATTAGAAACCAAAGCAATAAATCCACAATGAGCTCAAATAATCCAGGCCCAGGAAATCCTCTCATGAAAAATGCGTGCGAAATAAAATTTCACTTCCCCCGACGAAAATTGTGAATAAAACAAATCAAAAAACGGAAATAAACCTGCATATACAGAAAGAGGAAAACCAGATAAAGAAACAAAATCAACAAAAAAGACCATCATGCGTCTGTACTCTTTCCCTTTCTCATATCTCCCATACATTCATTCCTTCCTTCATCCACCCACAGCCATAAGGTATTGATTTCTTCCTCTCACTTCTTCTTCACCTTCTTTACCATTATCATCTCCCATCCTATCCAAACATCGTACGAACGACACACGCAGTACAGGAAAGAACCTTCTCTGCTATCGCGTCAACGACATAAAAAAGAGAAAAACAAATAAATAATAAACATTAAAACAACACATACAAAGATTACATACAAATGATCTAGCGATAGAAATAAAGGCGAACACACCATCAAATTCATCGACGTTCCATCGTCGAGACAGTATTGATGACGATGCTTCCACGAAAATAAGTGATTATGTCACGCGAAGAAGAGTGAGATGAGACCTAAAGGAACAGAGAGAAACAATGAGAAAAGAGAAGATACATCAAAGAAAAAGGACAAACGTACACTCGTGTGTCATAACTCGTTAGGGGCAGAGGCAGAAGAAAAGAGAGAGAGACTCAACTGTGTTGGACAAATCAATATTTTCCCTTCCATTTTCTCTCCTCACACACTCACCCCCCCTCTTTCTATCCCCTTCGCCACACACTACACTACACGATAGATGAATGTGCGATTGTGTCATCATTTCCACACAAATATTTGTCAATCCCTTCCACAATGTGTATTAAAAATTCGAGAAACTGATGAAATAGCAATAAAAATGATTAAGAAATGATAATATTGTTACATATTGATGAAGATGGAGGTTGTAACAGTTTTTATGGGAATGTTTAGCTGATAAAGAAAATAGGTGAATGTTGAGGTTAGATAGGGAGCTTATATTGATTTTTGTGCTATGTTAGGTTCCTGATTGATATTAGAGGAAGTTTTGTTGACATAACCTTTAATTTGGTTAAGTTATGGAAAGTTTAGGTTAATGCTCAGCCATTAGAAAATGTAGAGCGGTAGTTCTGAAGTTTTTGTAGGTTATGGTTCTGAGCGGGTATCGTAAATGTAATGATGTTGAGAAATGGTTTATGGATTGTTACAGAAAAAGTTGTTTGTTGGTTATAAGGGATTATTAAGTCGATAATATAGGTTGGGGAATTTAAAGGTTATAGTTAGTTTATGTTATTGAGTTCATTTTGGAGGTTAGGGTATGTTGCTAATATGACGCCTGAAGGCATTCAAGCTTTGAGATTGTTAATTTTGCTCATTGCTTTTAATGGTCGATGAGAGAATAAGGGAATGAAGATATAGACATAAATGAGAAGCCAATGGGGACTCAATTTAGCGGAAAGGTCCTGGAGGAATTCTGGGAAATAACATTGTTATTGTCGTTCATGAAAACAACGTTACCAAGTTCGATATCAAGAATGAATCAATAGTTATGGCTGACTGACTGATTTTGGCAGTTTTATATGGAGTATTTTTTTAGTTTTTCTCCATGAAGAAGCGCAATTTGATTATCCAAATGGATTTCCTTGTTATTTTGTGCTGTTCTTCACAAAGAAGAAAGGCCCATTGGATCCGATCTCGATAAATATTCGATAACTGCATAAAAAGCGGGTGGGAATGTTGCAGTAATCGATTCAACATTGCTCGAGATTTCTTCCGGTGCAGATTTGACAATCGATTTCCGGAAACAGTACAGCCCATTTTATCTCTCAAAACTGCCTCGATATATTTTGTAGATGGAATTATTTACGAGTATTATACCCTGTCTAGACATAATTTTTAACGCATGAAGTATTCAACAGATCGTTCAATTATACAGTAATTTTGCATCGGGAATCGATATTCTTGACCATTTTCAATAGTTTGGGAATTATACATGAATTAAAAGCTGGGGAATATTCCATGAAGTTTTCTTTTCCTTCTAAATTCCAGTGTTCTAGCAAATCGAGAACTAAATTAAAAATTCCATTCAGCCTATATATATTATCGCATACATATTAATTACTAGGTCGGGGACGCATTGTGAATGTTATATTAGTGTATTAACCGCAAATAAATGAACTATCAGATACTGCAACTTGCGATCGAAGTGAAGGTAGTCCAATGACATATTATAACAAATCAAAATCCTCGATTGCAATTATATGAATATCGAAATTCGAGATATTATTATTAGATCAAATACTGAAGAACAAATGAACAATCGCAACTTTTATCGATTGTTTTCGTACGCTATGTAGATGGCGGCCATCATGAAGAGATGCCTCTCATACAAAACTCCGTGTAAACAAATCATTAGATCATACATTTTCAATAGTTTATGACTTTAACTAAAAATGATTTTCAATCAACATCGGAAATTTTCAAACATAACCCCAATTATATTAGTTGTAAGGCAATATATGTGTCCTTGCAATGATTATGATGAAGGCAGACAAATAAGAGAACAGAGTAGATTGAACGAATGTACAAGACAAGAAGAAAAACACATACTTATACAAATCAGCCACCCTAGTATTATATTGCGCATGTGCGTCATGTTTGATTGAGTGCAAGCAAGAGCGTGCGCTTCTTCTTCTAAACCAACCAATACAAAAGACAGAGACAGAATAACGACATTGTGAGGGCGAGAGGGCGGACGCCGAGGGGTATATGTATGTATAGAATAAAGAGAGAAGGAACTATAAGAGCAGAATGAAACAGGTCAGAATACCACCCCGCTTTTTGGAAAGCGTCAACCGTTCGCTTTCAACTGTTTGGTGTGTAGATATGGGCGCCAAGGATATTCGTGCGTTCGGGTTGTGTTTTTCGAAATGCACAACGAAAGAATTCTTTTTTGAAAATTCAACCCTATACAGACAATAAATTTCCCTCCTACACACATATGTATTCTTCAACAAACAAATAAACATCATTCCAATACAATTATCCTCTCTTCTATTATTTCTTCTTTCTTTTCTTCTCCATTTTTCTTTCTTCGCTAACTCTTTTTTCAATAATTCTTTCCCGATGCAGACGATACAAGTACCGGGTATAGGAGAAAAAGGAAAAGAATATACGAGCACACAACACACAACGTGGCCGAAGGGCGGCGAAAGCATCATCATCGAAGAGTGGGTGGGCAGAGAGAGAATCCGTGAGAGAGACTTTACTTCATCATATACATACATATATATTAGCTCACATATTAACAGTATAGCATTTAGTACTACGCGCAGTTTTACGTTTGCATCACATGGGCAACATAACAATAAAAGTGTTTTTTTTTCCAATTTCAATACTTACTTAATAATCCAATGGTCAATTCCAATGTATGTACACATAGGCCAGATAAACACGTGTTATGCACACACTCACACACAGAATACACAATGTAGTAGTTCAAAAATTGTTATTTTTTTTAGGGTTGGAAATAACGTCAGACGAATATACGGCAATGCCAGTTGGAGTTGCAGGTTGTTTCCTCGACGGCTGTCGGGTGGCGAGTGGGTGGGCAGGCGGGGTGGCCGGGTGGCTCGGTGGGTGGTTGGGTGGCCTAAGGGGGAGTGGAGTGGGGTGAGGAGAAAGTCCCCCCTGATGCCACCCCCTCGACCATTCAATCCTCAGTCAGAAGCATCAGTTAAAAGGGAGTAAGAGAGAGAGATGAAGTGAAATGACGACAAGGTTGGGTGTGTGCGTGCGCACACGCATATTAACGATACCTAACCTCTAAGCTACATTCCCACTCTTCATCTCTCACTAGGTTCACTCTCTCCCCACCCCTTGTTCTTTTGTGTCGTAAAACTACCTCCCTCTCCTTAAGGCTTTTCCTCGGGGCACCACCCGCACGTGTTCAACGATTCCCTCTCTGAGGGACAAATGCGGGGGCGAGTGAGGAGGGGAGAAAATTATATTGATGATGAGAAGGGGACGTTGGAAGGGACAAGGGCGAAGAGTGGGAACGTATAATGTCTAGTTTTGTTGAGGAAGAAGAAGCGGAAGAGAAAAATATGAAGATTGAGCAGAATATTGGAGAGAAAGGAACCCTTCGTTCATGTACGCTTGCCAGATGGAAGATTTGTAATGGTTTTATCATTCTATTCACATGTTTTACCTCTTCTTTCTTTACATTCTCTATGCATTTATGGTAATTGTTGTTGGTTATGTTTTGTATTTATGCAGCAATTTTATTGATGCACGAAGAGTGAGGTTAGATTGAGAGAACTAGTACATATTATATTCTATATATATATATTGTATAAGTAAAGGATGAGGACTAAAAAGACAAATTTGATCATATAGCCATGAAAGTTAGGTTAGATTGGAGTAGTACATTCATTACGAGTGTGTAGATTCATGATGTAATTGATTGATGATAGTGACGAGGGAGAATTCTGTTCTGCTAATTCAGAGTTAATAGATTTCAGGCTCTACGTATAATTTATTGATGTGTGAAACTGAAACTACATCATCAATTCGTCAATGGCAGTGAAGTTGGAATGACTAAATGTGTTGATAAACACTACGCTAATCGCAGTAATTTGAGATAATAATGAGAATTACGATAACGATTGTTATTCTTTTGATTGCATGCTAATTATAATTATAATATTTGGTACATACATGAAGTAATTGCGGCCGTTGATACAACACGTGGTGATGACGCCACCATACACAAATACATGATAACCTTATGGAAAACTACCTTCCTTACCGGCTCTCCATTACCGACAGCATTCACCCGTGACCATTTTAGTTCAGAAAAATACCGTTCAGCGCCGCTACTACGAAATTACTGGCGAATTTGAATTTCTCCAGTTCAATCGACCAACTTCATTCTGCCTCATAAATCGATTATCACCTCTTATAATCAAACTTTCCATTGCCCTACAAATTTATTCCATAAATTATTAACACGAAACTTAAGTAAATAATCAATTCTAGGCCATAACCTCCAAATTTCGTACATACTTTATTAATAAGTAACAAACGAATATTCCTTTATAAAAAATTCTGCTCGAATCTAAAAAAAAAGTTAATTTCCCCCGGAAATAGATACAAAAAACACATTCACCCGCAATGTTTACATACCTAAAATCGCCATTGAATGGATATAAACATTGTGGTATCCCCACTTATTTATGACGAGTTATATATATACTGAAACACATTCTTCTTATACAAACATACACAACGATGCAAAAGCTCCCCACAGGACACATTCATGAGTGCAAGCCACGTACGGCGCCGGCGTAAGCGTCGCTGCAGAGTTTGAGTTGAACATCAGCAGCGGCAGCATCATAGTATAGCATACGAGAGTAGTAGACATAGTTTTTGGTCATAGGTATATATAGATAAAAGAAAAACGAGTGTGTAACGGCAGTATAGGCCAGGCCATCAGCGTTTGACGCCATATTGGCATATACGTACAAAATATTCGTCATAGAAGCTTTGGGTGGCCGCGCGCGCAAGAACGGCGCTTTGCTTTTTTCTTTTCAACCACCGTTTCTCCCTCTTTCTCACTCTCTTCTATACTCGTATTGTACACATACACATAATACTGTCTCTCTCGTTTCCTTACATCTGAAGGGCTCAATCCGTCGAGCCATCATCATCATCCACCATCATCATCGTATTCTCTAATATATATCCATACATATATGTATGTAAACGAAATGAACGAGAGAGATATGTGATAAATCAGTGTGATGTGCTTCAAATAGAGAAAAAGGAGAAGGAATAAATTTAATTATGGAAAAATGTTCTGAGATGTTGGAAAAATTCAGTGGAAGCTTTTGTTCTTGACTGTGCCATTTTTTTCTTATAATTCTTTCTTTTTGTTTTCCAGTTATTTCTTTACAGTGAATGCTATACGATGGACACAGAGTTACATACATATGTAAAGAGTTTTCTTTCAATGAATAGTTGTACACATTGATTGATGGTGAAGTGTAACAACGAGGATTTAAATTTTGTGAGTGTTGAAGAGAATCGAAGAAAGAAAAAGGAAGGAAAGAGTTGATGAATTGTTTATTTGAAGCAGAGAATCATGAGGATTACAATTGTTCAATTGTGTATTGGAATTGATACACATCGAAGATTATAAAATGTATTCCGAAGATTTCTAGTCCATCGTCTGTGAGATTAGTGAAATCTGCTTCTGGATCATCAACAATTTTGAACACGAGAGAAAATTGAAGGCAAGAAAGCAGAATAGAAAATAAACTCAACGCCACGAATATTATCTAAACGATATGGTGCTTCTCATTTGTTTGTGTTATGCGAGATGATGGGAGAAACAGAATCCTCACCAGTGATGTGTTCTTTCAGCAGAAATCATTGATTCAATGAAACATATCAAAGAATACAAATAAAAGAACGGAATATATCAGATGAATTTGTGGGAAAGTGTGACATGAATAAAGCTCTCAACAATATTTTGAATTCATTAAGAAGAACGAATCAATTAAAAGTGAAAGGGCAGAGTAAAATATTGAAATGGTTATTATTATAAGTACATAATAAAATATAAAAACGCGAGATTGGATAGCGACATTACGACGCGCCTCAGCTTTCTCGTGAGGTCGCCCGCCCGCCAATCAATACAAACCACGGAACGAAACAACACGGTTGCTCGCAACATCGTACATACACATATACAATTTTAATCGTGATATAACAAATATACCACTATCATCATCACCAACACCATCACCTTCAGCCAACGGTGACGCTGCTGCTGTCGTCGACAGGCGACGGGAGCAGTGATAAACACCAATATAAATCCGAACGTCAACAACTGATCATCATAAAACTAAAGAACCAAAATTCATAGCCGACCAAACTTCATTTAGAATTTTGAAAATAATAACAGCACCTGATAGTTATCAAGTGAATCCTGATTTCACATTCAGAGATGAATGGATCATAATATCAGAGAAGATTGGAGAAAATTGTTATAGATAAAGGGAAACAAACAAAGCAATGAAAAAAAAATGTTTGAAATGGAGATGAATGGTGGTGTAATGTCATTTACAGGGTGCAATTTAGAGCGCGAGGTGGCGTAGGTGATTGGTGCAAGAAATTGTGGAATAAACGAGGGGTGCAGGGAGCATGCGGGGCTCGGGCGAGGCCCGGCAAGGTGGTCTCGGTGGAGCAGGCTAAGAATCCTGATCGGTCACCCTCTCCCCACCTGCACCTGCACCTGCACCGTGTCATCAAATGCCGATTTTTAATGGTGGTGAACAATAATTGATGATGAATATTTAATTACGCTTGGAGAGATGATAATTTGAATGACCAATCATGGATGGATTTTATATTGAAACTGCAAGGAAAATTATTTGAGATCGGATTTGTTGGAAAATCAACAGTGAACACGAGCTGTTGTGATATTGTTTTGATTTAATATCGTACACAGGTGTTGTGATAAAGCGAGCTGAGCTCGCTTTAAATCGGATGGGCCATGATAGAGGTGAGTTTGCTGAGTTAGGCAACGCTCACTTTTTATTTTTGGGTTTATTTCGATATTTAGAGTTATAAATTCACTTTTCAAAGAGTTTTAGAATGGGAATGTTGGATAGTCGTTCATTATTTTGATGTTGTGGGTGTTAGTAGGATTGTTTATTTGTTGATGTTTGAATGAAAAGTTGATTGCTCGTGTTTTTTAGAGTGGAAAGGAGAGTTTTTAATGCAGTTTGTGTGAGGAATTTCTGTTGGGAAAGTTTATTCTGAATTTTCGACGAGGGATTTTAGTTTTTTCGATGGATTTTATGAGCGGATTTGTTGTAGGATGGATGAAGCGAGAAAGAGATATTCAATTGTCGATGAATGTGCTCACAAATCCTGTTATTTGTTTGTGTAGAATAACGTAATGTTTATTTCATTTTTGTATATGGCTTTGTGAATATTTTTTTTCTATTTGTATCGTTATTTATTTGTTGGATATAAATGCTTCCGTTGCTGGGAAATTCAACAATTAAATGAAGTCTATGATATTCTTCTTTATTGGACTTTGACAGGGATTTTGTTTGATGTAAATTGAAGTTACGAGTTTTAGGAAATTGGAACAATTATTATGAAACGTTTAATTAGTTCTGTATTTTCTTTCAAATGATTATTCAATTCTGTTCATTATTGATAAAGTTCTGTATAGGAAATTCAAAGTTGAAACCCAAATAATATCGTCGAATGATTCAATAAATTATTGCTTATGATTATTTATATTCCTCTCTTATACAACAGAAAGAATTTAATTTGCATATCATTGACCTGTTTATATTCGATTTGTTTTCGATAGTTTATCATATCGAATTCAATCTCTCACTGATAAGTATGAAAAGAATTTTCGTTTATTCTCAGTTCTTCGTTTTATTGTGATCATTAATTTTATTTTTAATATTCAATTATTATGGAGAAGCGATCGTAAATAAATGTGAGGAACGAATTAGACAGACATGAGAATTCTAGACCTAAATTCCAAGATTATAATTGAATTTAAAAAGCAATAATTGCATTAATCCATCTCTCCAACTCGGATAAAATATTTTATTTCCATTGTAGTGCACCACTTGGCCTCCTTCTCAGTTTCAATTCCTACAATTCTCCTTCTCATTCATCTCAACAATTATATTTTCCAAATATATACTCAACTTCAAACGACGAAAATAGCAAACAAACCAGAAAACAATTCAATCAAAGTTAAAATTAAACTCATTTATAAATATTTGTACGAGTTAAATGAAACATTTCAATTATATTATTCGATTTTATCTATATTTTCTCTCACTAACAATTTTCATTCTTTTGATATTCTTTTGTTTATTCATCAACAATCAAACCGGATTGTTTCATGAATGTATAATTTGATTATGAAAAAGGTAGGAAAAACACACACACACACACACACATGCACACAAATGAATGCATGGAAAACTATTTGATTAAAGGTGAAATCAAACTCCTGAATAAATATTTTCTCATGGATATCGAGTGAAATATTTTATTCATATCACTAGAGTTCACTTGGCTTCCTCTTCTCTTCAATTATTATTCGCTCTATTAATAAAATCACCGAACAAAATATTTTTTGGAAGAGGAAAAAAGCAACCGACGAACATTATTTGATTTCAAATAGAAATAAACATTTAAAACAATTCAATTATTAAATCTTCGAAGTTTTAATTAATTATCCAGGTAGAAGAACTCGATTTAAATGTTAAGATTAATTATCAAATCCAATTTGGAATGTTATTAATTATTTTGTATTGCTTTGTGAACGTAACAAATATTTTATTCGCATCATTCTATGACACTTGGCCTTTTCCTCGATCTCTCTTTTCTATTTATTTATAGAATCATGTTCACCAAATATAAAATCGTGCTTCTATTTTCTAAATATAATATTCCACTCGGGGCACAAATAAATAACTCACCAAGTGGACAATACAAATGAAATATGAAATGCTTCTAATATTCATCAGCTGGATGAATAATCACATTATAAATGAATGATTCATTCAAAGAATATAAACAATTAAATTTATAATTTTTAGCTCAGTCATTTTTGTTTCATAATCGTCACATTATTGATATGAATAAATAAATTCTGAGGTAAAAGAAATAATCTATAGCACGTCATCATTTGAGTACTTTATATTGATTCAATGAATAAATATTCTGATTTATAACCTTACATTAATTAATGATATATTGTTTATTAATCAGATGTCGAGTGGACTTGGTGCAAGTGCAATGGGCCTCGGTGTCAGTCATGGATCCAGTGGTGGTGAAAATGTCACCAGTGGTTGTCGACTTCGTGCACAGGGTCAGCAGCAACAAAATGCTGGGAATTCACAACAGCAAACAAATCAACAACAGCAATCGCAATCAGATCAGCAAATATCGCAGAATAATCAATCGCCACAGAAAGAATCGCAACAAGTACAGCAACAGCAACAACCACAACCACAACAACAATCACAAAGATCAGCATCTGCACCTGGTCATGGTGGAAGATCGAAGAAAGACAACTGTTGTTTATGCTGGTGCTGTTGCTGCAGTTGCTCGTGGTATTGTCGTTCTTTTATATTCACTTTCACATGCATTTTTTATTTTTCTTTAGTAAATAGAGACATTTTGGTCGTGTTGATTCGTATAATTGTTATTACAAGTGAATTAATCATTGAATCAATTTTTATCTTGCCCAGTTGTTCTATTAGGCGAAATATTTAGAATTTTATTCGTGAAATTGAAAAGCATTCCTATATCGATGTAAAAACAAAATTAATTTTCCAAAATTGCTTGACCAGAATGTTCTCTTACTGTTACTGATATCCCCTCTCGCTGTATTTATTTTATTTTTATGTTATTTTATATCATCTCATATTATTCCATCCCAGCGGCGATTCGTTTTGCGTGTTTGTATGTGGATTGAATGTTCAATGTGCCCTCGTTTTCGTTCCCATTTCGATTCTTTTGCCAATGATTTCTTTCGTCCATGTATGCCTGCATGGTGGAGAAAACGAAGCACGTGCGTTGGGTGTCAATAGTTCTGTGAGGGTGCAAAGAGAGGGAGAATAAGGGGTAGTAAGAGCGAAGAAATTCACATTGTTTCTTAGTAATAGAAATAAGCAGTTATCGATACAAAAATGTCATTTATTTATTTCACTATCATCTACAAATATCAATTTAAAAAATGTGTTTAATGCCCATGCTATTTATTACATCGCATCGTTTTATTTCTTTAGATAATGATCACGAGCAGGAAAAAAAAAATCGAAACCCAACTTCTTTCCTTAGCATTAAATGGGTTGTGTAAAAACGACTGATAAAGATTGTTTTTAGGGTCTGGTAAATAGAATGAAATGTTTTCATGTTAGTGTAGGGTGAATCGAAATAAAATAAATAAAACGACTGAGATTTTGTATATATGCGTCGGTAGACTTGTATAGTTAAATCAGTACCAGTGGAAGCACAAGTCGACCCATTTTACGACACATAATGCAAAATGCGCTTGCGCCATGCAATAATGTCGTTGTCATTGCCGCATGGTTTTTAACGATGCTGTAGTGCTGTTTATTTTATTCCTCCTTTTTTTTTAACTCTCGCCCTTACATTTCACCTCATTTTACATTATTGTGATGCTTTATTCTATCGTTCGATCATTATTACTGTTTCATGCCTACACACAGGAACAAATGGTGAGATAAATCATTGGTTGATAGAGTTTATTTAAAAAGAGACACTTAAAATTAATTACATTGAAGTAATATGAATAATAATTTTTCTATTTGTTCAATTAATTGTTGTGTTGTTTTATACAGTTTGGCAGCGGTTGGCAGTGGAAATGGAGCTGGTTCAGGTCTTGGTGGAGATTCAGGAAAGAGAAGAGGTGCAGGTGGCATTGTAGGTGGTGATCTTCTATCAGGTGGACTTGCTGGTGATATGGTTGGTTCTGGTGCAGGAAATGGACTTGATAATTATGATGGACTTGATGGCGCACCAGAATGTTGTGGCCTAGAAGAAGTACGATCATGGGGATCATCATTTGATAAATTGATGCGCAGTGGTGCGGGTAGAAAATTATTTCGTGAATTTCTCATCAGTGAATATAGCGAAGAAAATATTGCATTTTGGCTTGCGTGTGAGCAATTGAGACGTGAAAATAATCCGGAGAAAATTGAGGAAAAGGCGCGTTACATCTATGAGGATTACATATCGATACTCTCGCCTAAAGAAGTGAGTAATGTTTGATTTATTATAGAAGTAACTCTGCAGTTGACATTTAATAGAGGATTTAGTTGAGGTAAAGTCACCTCTTTGTTTAGAGTTGGTTTTGGCAAGTTTGATTGGGTATTTTATGGTGTCATTGAAGAATTTTCGCTGTTCAATAGAGAATTGGAACAGGAAATCGGTGAATAATTGAATTATGGTCACTAGAATTTGAAATTGGGGAAATGTATTGGGAAAATCGATTGAATAACGTCGAGGATTTAATTTTGTCTGTGATAATGTGATTTGTTTGAAATTTGTTCGCGTGACTTTGTCGTTGTTTATCTCCTAATCTAATCGACCAATATTCAACTTCAGCTATTCAATTTTGTCAGAAAAAATATGACTGATGGGATAGCAATAAATAAAATAAGCAAAAAGGTGACCTTTGCGGATCAATTTTTGTATCAACTCTCATGTTGAAATAAAAAATAAATTCATAATTCAATTATCAACCAAAGTCAATACAAACTGAGAGAGGAAAGTCAATAAAAATAAAATAAACCAACAAATGGCAAACAAAAAAAGTAAAAGTTTATATGACAATATATGAAGTATTGAACTTGTATTAGTCGATATTCCAATAAATGGGCTTTGTCATCAATAATCGTTTTGATGTTGCGCCTAGGTGAGCTTGGATTCGCGGGTGCGCGAGATCGTCAACAGGAATATGGTTGAGCCAACTCCTCATACGTTTGATGAGGCACAGCTGCAAATTTACACATTGATGCACCGTGACTCATATCCACGTTTCGTTAATAGCGATATTTATCGAAGAGTCGCAAGACTGGGAAGTGGACCACCAAGTCCAACGATTGAAGATCATGGAGCGCCTGTTGCTAAATCCAAATCTAAAAAATCAATGACGTAATTATGTTAGTATGCATAAACAATGATTAAATTAATAAAAAAGAAAATAACCAAAACCAAATATAAAAGGAACAAAACCAAACACACACAAAATGAAGAGAATAAAATATTAAATTAAATATCGTAAATAAAATTACTCGTCGAAGCATTGAAAATTATTGCAGCTGAAAATTCGAAAGGCTGAAGAGATATTGAGACTTTCGAATAGATACGAATGTTTAATATAATTGCGATTGTTTAGCAAAATTAATAAATTAATCAGCAGAGAAGAAAAAATGGAGGAAAAGTAATGAAGAAATCTCTGCGATATGTATTATTATATCAACTATTATCACACAAATTTTTTTTCCTTTACACGTAAAAGAATATGAAATTGTGAGCAATTTGTGAGTGGACAGAGAATCGGAGCGGCATTGAATGGAAGGGTGAGGGAGTAGCGATGGTTGGTTGATTAAAAGAAAAAATGATAGAATGACGAGGAAAAATATTGAATAAATGCACAGACTTATGGCCATTGACAATCTGATGATCAAACAACAACACAACAATTATAATTCAACAAATAATAAACACATATTATAAATAACATATGGAAACGCACACACAACACACGTACAATTACAGAGTAAAAACATTATTCTCATTACACTTTTGTGTTGTGTGATGAGAATTTAGGCAGAAAATAAATAAAATAAAAGAGGATTAAATGGAAATGAAGGGAAAATACAAAAAAAAATTTAATTAAATAAAGAAAAATTAATCCACGATTATAATTGTGAAATATCTTTCTTGCAAGCGACTGGAATTACACGGTGATCATATATTTATAATATATTTGCACAATATTACATAATTAATAGTAATTATTTTTCATTTTTTCTTTCATTCTTTCCTCTCTTTGGAAATTCTCAATTTTTTTTCATTCAATTAACATCCAGTCACTGATACTCTGAAATAAATTTAGAGAGTGGTGTGTTAACGCTGATTAATCTGAATTTCAATCGAATTTATCGGGATGAGGAGTTATAAATATTTATATATACATATGCATATATATATATATATATATATATGTGTATATATATATCGAAGAAAAAGAAAAAATATTAAAAGGAAAATATTCTAGTCGATAAGATAATGTGTAATACCGCGAAATTTTCGGCGCTTTTTTTTAACTTCACTTTAAACGGGTAAAGAGTGAGTTTTTATATAAAAGTATAAATAAATAAATGAACAAAATAATGAAAATGGGGTGCAGAGGGAAAAGATAAATGAATAATGCAAACTAATAAATAATTATAATGAATAATAAATAATAATAGTTAAATATATAATTAATGATTATGTATCGGACAATGTCGTGCGATTTCCATTAACCCCGAACCCTCCATCTCTCCACCGCCGAGTACTTAATAATTTATAAAACAAATATTCCACACAAGTAAATGAATAATTAAAATCATGAGGAAATGATTTTACAAATGTGAAAAATGAGAGCTGACTAAAGTGAATAGATAATTCCCTGTGCTATTTCAAATATTCTACAGAATTTTTATGAACAAAAACTAATATCTATATAAACAAAAGGAAGAATAGAAGAGGGGGTTGAGAAAATGGTTGAAAAACGAGGGAAAAAAGTTACAAAGAAGAGCAGGAAAAAAAAATTATGGGAATAAATTGAAATGGCAAATATAAAAGACAGAAAATAAATGTGAAAACAATTCGTGTACTTTCTGCAAAGGCCTAAAAAGAATTTCTCTTTCTCTTATTCTTCCATCCTTTTGTCCTCTTTCGCTCTCTCTCTCTCGCTTTCTCTTTCTCACTCTTTTGCTATCTTGAGTCATAAACAACAAATAAAACTCACTTTGGCATCATTGGACAGTAGATGTTCGTTTGGCACGTACAATTTTTCTCTTCTTCACTTCAATTTTCCACCCTCACAATTTTCTTTATATTCATTCTCTGATGCGCCCAAGAGTGAGAGAGGGACAGTGGCACATAAAAATTTCTTTATAGTCTACATTTATAACAGTGACACGAACAAATAAAGTGTTGAACCAAAGATGCGCGAATGTAAAGCCGAAAAAAAATTTGTGAGGGAGGAAAATGTAAACGAAAATACAAAAAGATGTTCGACGAAAAAAGAGAAAATTACGAGCGAGATTGAAAGGAAGAAAATGAAAATAAGTGTGGGAACAGAAATGAAAATAAGCCAAAGAAAAATAACAGTGAATGTA
Source organism: Meteorus cinctellus (assembly GCA_030523045.1). NCBI lineage: Eukaryota > Metazoa > Arthropoda > Insecta > Hymenoptera > Braconidae > Meteorus > Meteorus cinctellus. Next base: position 365,066 of record JAPYZF010000035.1, on the reverse strand, counting down.
GGGGATGAAGAAAATAGAAGAAAAAACGAGGAGAAAATAAATTGAATAATTAATTAAATTAATTAAAGCTTTAGTGTAATATTGAATAATTAAATATATTATTATTGGCTACTGATTAATAAATAAATACTGATTATGATAACTAAAAACAAAAATAAAGAAGGAAAAAAACCAGCAAACATTAATTAGTTCAATGGATAAATAACCAAAACAATATAAATGGTAAAAATGAAGAATAACGAGATGAATAAATAAATAAAATGATGGCATCACTATTATTAAAAAAAAAGGGCGGATGAGATTAATAACAATGCAAGAAGATATAAATAAATAAAGAATTCGTACTTGCACATATACCACTGACAAAACAGCAACAAATAAATAAAGAGCTAAAACAATAAAATAATATAGATAAAAATGTGCAATTGCCATAAAGTTCATATTTATTATTACTAATTAAATTATTTGTGCTGCACACAAACACGCGAGCTGTAATAAATCTGTACGTAAACGTTATTTGAAAAGAATGGAAAGAAAAAAACACAAAAAAACAAAAATATGAAACAAAAAGCTGAAAAAAAAGAATTAATCAAATGTTAAAAAATTTTGATTGAACGATGAATTTTCGCAGTCGAACAGTCAAAAATTGCATGACTTACTGCCCCCCTAATTCCTCCCAACCACCCACAAATGTAAAATTATAATAGCTAGGTGTATAATAATATGCCGATGTTAATGAGGAGGGAAAGGATAAATAAATAAATATGATAACAACAAAGAAAGCGAAAAAAAAAAGGGAATGAGGACATGAAATTAAATTTTAGTATGAACGATTTTGTGCAATAATTAATGAAAGAGGAATATCGTGTAATTATTTATTAAAAATGGAACCAAGAAAAGAAAAATTATTATAAACAAAAATAATTAAATACATATATATAAAGTATATGCGCACATTATACCAAAGATATAGGAAGAAAAAAGAAACCAAACACGACGTGGTTTTTTTTGTCTCTATTTAAGTTATATACGAAAAATTTATTTATTCGACATTTCTTTTTTCCCCAATGAATTGTTATAATTAAATTACATTAAATTGAATGATATAATTAATCGTACACAGTGCACGCAGAAGAAAAATAATAAATAATAATGAATATACGCGAGTGTTAGGGTGTGTGAATTTTGTGATTGAGTGTAAAACAAACCAAAAAAAAATCGTTGGCAATGATTATATATATAAATAAACAATTTGAATATAATATATTGAGCGTATATTAGATTGAAGATACTAAAAAGAGCGAATATGAATGCAACAACAATGGACATTAGTAAAAATTCACTTACAAGTCCCATGATGATCATAAATGATAGGGGAAAAAAAATAATGAAAATGCGAATTAAAAAAAATCATTTAATATATATGTATACATAAATATATAAACATATGTATATGTATATATATATATACATATATATATGTATTATTATTATTCATCGTGGAGTTCAACGGGCGAAAGAGGCTACGAGCATTTGCGCATTTAAATCCGAAGTTTTCTCGATCGATATTCGAGACTTTGGTCCATTAAAACGTATACTAGTCCTACGTCTTCGTTGAATAAACGCACAATTTTTCTCAACCTTCGATCCCAATGTTTCATGATTATTTATAATTATTTTACCTCACTCTATTTTTCATCATAATTCCCATGGATAATTAAAATGCAAATGGAAATTAATGTCTCTGCTCATCTCTATTCTTTTGATATTGAATTTTCTTTCGTGTCGTTCATTTGAAGAGATTTGAATGTGGAGTTTCTGTTTGGGCGCGAAAGAGGCAGCACTCACTGGAGCCAACTAGTGGCGCCATCGGATTTGTTTACATCAATAAGGTTTCCATGGTTACGATAAATTGCTGGATTTCGTGTCTGTGAGGTGGCAGTGCTATACAGGCACAGACAGTGCTGTCACTCATTGCTGAATTTCTAATATTACACGAACTTCTTTATCGACTGTTTGATGATAAGAGTGATAGCTGTAATCAGCAATAAATTCTTTTCAAAAATCAATATTAATTTTTATTAGTTAATTGTGAATAATTTAATTCCACTACAAAATTACTTTAATGTTTCAAATTTTATGTGATCAATATTTATAACTTGATAAATCAATTTAATATCAAAAACTACAAAGTTTGCAGCGGGAATTTTAACTAAATTAAAATAAACAACCAATTGGATAGTGAATATAATTTCATGCACAACACAATATTATGGTAAAGAAGGAAAAGCAGAATCCGACACAGTTAAAAATCATTTTACGAACGCCCTGGCAGAATTATAAAAAGGAAAAAATAAATAAGGAACTGAATCCTCGTTATATCATCACATGCAACAGTTGACCACGAGTTCGGGTGTTCCCCCCAAACAATATTAACTATATACATTAAAATCCACCGCAAATCAAATATATAACTATAAAATATAAAACCGCGCAGAGAACAAGCGTGAAATTTGATACATACGAAACTTTATTCTCGTCTCCAACATTCATATATATCCACATATGTAGCGAAATACAAAAAACTGGTGATTCAAACACACAAAGCCACTGTTGCACTCATACACACACACATATTATATATCGATAAATAAATAAATAATATATAAACTTCGTGAGCAAAACACTCGAATGTCTGCACGCGTGTCTATATATATACACACGTTTGTAATTCTCGACAAAAGTTTCACCGGTGAAAAAAAAGAAAGAACATTTATGCGAAAAAATGAAAAAAAATTGTGGAAAAATGTGAGAGAGCCCTGGAGGATGGAGAGTCTTGACGATCTGTCTTGTGAGGAAGCACCGCGACTATAATCGAGACTTTATACCTGTATATATATATATATATATGTATATAAACATACATAAAAGCAACGCAAAAGGGCGAGGGGGGTTGTGGGCACGCGCTTTTTGCCGCTTCCGTTCTCGTCTCGAATCGAGTCTCTCGCGAATGGGCGCGTGAGGTGACTCCCGATGAGCACCAGTTTGCTTGTGTATATGTATTAATACATATATATTATATATTACATGTATATACATACATATATACAGACGCGACTCATCTAAGCGCCGATTGGAAAAGCATACGCAGCAGGAGAGCAAAACGAGGAGAATCGGTTTTGTGAAAAATAAAACAAAACATAAAGTCGTAAAAAAAAAGTCATTGCGGACGTGCCCGAAGAGATAACAGGGTGAGTGAGGATTCAGCGCACCAACTTTACGTTGATATGAGAATGAGGTGATACAGAGAGATGGTAAGAGCAACAGGGAGAAGAAGAAGAGTTGAAATCGGTATATACCGACATCACGACTCGATGTCTCGAATGCAGAATAAAATTATATATAAAAATGCGTCTGTTGCGCGCGTGGGCCACGCCCCGCCATTGCTCCCGAAGACGCGACCTTCCTTCGTCGCAGCCTTCGATCTTTCTTGAGGGGAGAACCGGGGCCAATGGTTGTGATATATAAAAGAGAAAGGTATCGTTTATTCATATACAAACGCACAGATTAAGGTAAGTAAATATATATTCATATTAATACTAATAATAATAATAAAAATAATAAAAATTGGCGTCAACTGGATGTCCGGTAAAGCATAAATTAATAAATGTTATTTTGGTTAATATTAATTAATTTAATAGACTTTGTTGTAGTGAAATAAATATTAAATTATTTTTTGCCTGTGTGTTGTTGCGATGTGTGTGAAAGAGTGTGGACATTTGTGTGTGTATTTTTTTTTTGTTGTTACTGGATGTCTATCGATGCCGATGCGTCCACAACGAGTAGCAATTCATCGAATTCTCGAGGTTGTGTATGGCGGGAGATGACGACGCATGAACTCCATAGTAGGTAGGAAAATGTTGGAGCACGGGGTCTTGATTGTATATACGCAAGGTCCCAGACACATTACCAAGCACGGACACTGGAGACGTGTTGGATTCATTGAACTGGTCTGGAACTGGACGAGGATGATGATGATGATGCGTGTGCACATACAAGAGTATATAAACACATACGTGTTTATATTGTGTGTCGGTAGGGTGGTGGTGTGTACAGGTAAGTACGCGGAGGAGCGCACTCGAATGCTCAAGCTGTTCAGTTTTTCCATCAGAGCAACGAGAGAGTCAACAACCCTTTATACATTGTGAAAATGTATATATACATATATATGTGTGAACAAGACCAAGCTAAAGGTATCATCGCTGTAAATCGCGACGCCCATCAGCTTTGGAATTTTATTTTGTACATTTCCGGATGATACAATTATGCTATTGGTTGGATTAAACTTGGGATTTTGTGGGCGTTGGATTTGTGGATTGAAGAATATGCATTGGAAGTTCAGTAAAAAATTGAAGGCTGGTTTCACCAATGAGTCTTGAGTCTATTGATTCAATTTATTGATCAGAGCTTTTGAATGAATAACGATTGAATGAAGGAGTTAGGATTTTTATTCGCCATTCAAGTTGTTAGATATATATTGATTGATAACTGGTTGTGGAATATGTTAATCAGTTGCTGTATGATGTGTCGAGGTGATGACTTGTTGGAATTTTCAATGACCATAATGTGAATATATTGAACTTGTTTCTATACTATGACACCATTTTTATTGATAATGGTATAAAGAGGGTTATTTTTTTTTGCGTAATAAGAAGGGGTGAGGATAGAGATTCATCAGTTTAGTTTTATGCATCTTTATCTTTATGAAGGTAAAGAATATTAATGTTTACACAATATTTTTTATTGAAGGATATGATAATTCAATTAATATAGAAATGTTTGGAGTAAATGAACATTGACTAATTCTATTTTGTGACGTTTGGTAAAACTTGTAAGTGTATATATTTATTATGAATAAACAGTTGCGATTGATAAATTAATGTGTCAAAATTTTTATATAATGCCCTGATAATTTAAAAGGTGACTACGTTAAATCACCGCCTGAATTATATGAACGTGAAAAGAAAAAAAGAATAAAAAATATTTTCACGACAAATTCAACGGTAACGTTATGTCGGTTATACAAGTCTTTTACTGACTGGGGGTTTGTCTTGTATGATATTCAAGTTTTTCAAGATATATTTCGTCGTTTGAAAATGAAAACAGGCTTTCAGTAAAGTCCGTTGACACCGGTCAAGTTTCACATAACGCGAATGACCTAAAACGAAACAAGATTGAGCATCCTAATATTAAATAAAGAAGCATTATGGATGCGAACAACTGTTTTGTTGGTGGAGAGTTGTAAGCCTGTTATTTTTTTTTTGCTTCTTTTTTAAAAATGACAATGACCAACTTTACTTTTGCCCAACGGACTACTCTAAACGAAAGACTCATCGTCAATGGACAGTATAGCAGACTAGAGTTGGTTGCAAATATCAGGAACTGCCAGAAATCAGGTTTTCGTTCCCACCGTTTGTGTTGTCAGGAAAGCGAAACAGAGGAATATGAAGACAGGGAAAAGAAAATAATAAAACCAAAACTCGAATCGCCCCTGTGGTGGACACTGGGTATGGTCATCCCTCAACAAGTTCCCTTAGATATCACCTCATCACCATATCCACATTTTCCCATATACACATAGAAGCCCAAGTGTATTACGATGACATTCGCGATGTCAAAAGGTGTCTAGGTCAATCGTCGTAAGCAGGTGATCGTAGTCCACTAGGCAGAATGATGAGTACAGAAGTAGCAAATAGGAAAAGGTGGCAGAGAGGAAGGAAGAAAAAAAAGGAATGTGAAAGAAGTATAAATGGTACCTAACATTTCCATTGCGCGCGGTGGTGAATATGCCAATGGATTTTGCGTCTCATTGAGAAACCGGATTTTGGAGTCTTGTATGTATATCGCGTATAATTTATGCGGATGGCTATCCACGGAAGAGGAGGACCGTGCGTGGCCTTTTACTGTAGGGTAGGTGTGACGGCCAGAATGAGGGGGAGAAAAAAGAAATTCAAGGGCTTTTTCGTTCAGCACCATCACCACCAACAACATTCACTATACGAAGTAATACCAGAAGCAGGTCGTACAAGTGATGACCGGCCCAAATGCCGTACAATTCCCCCCGCAGTAGCAGAATAATAAAGGGTGCAGAGGACCCCCGATGACCCCTGGAATCCGGAAACTTGCTAAACCGGATCTAGTGGTCAGTCTTATGGCCGAGTTCCTACATCGTTCAACAGCGGACGGGGCCCTTCTTCCCTTTCTTCTTTTTATTTTAGTATGTATGCACTTCTTCTTCTTCTTCTTCTCGTTGTAACGCACGTTATTTTACCATTTAACAGTATGTATAAGTGCCAACGTTGTATATGTGTATGTGTTTTGTACGTAATATTTTTTTCACCCCTCACCTACGACGGTGAGAACTGGACGTATTGCAAACTCTCAGATTAACAGACAACGGTATTTATTATGTGTATTTTTAAATATATTTGTTCTTTGCTTTTTGCAATTTTCATATGGGTCATTGGTGGTTTTGTTTGATAAATTGGTCAGGGAATGTGTTTTTAAAAGAAGACGGATATGAAATTTGGTGAGTGGAAAAAATAGTTTGTGATTTTGTCGTACAATATTTTATTAACATAAAAATAAAAATTGTTTTTTTTTTATTGTGTTAGTTGATGGAATTCGTTTAAATTAATTTGATGATTTTGTGTTAAGTGAAATTAAAAATAGGTTGTGATCGTTGATGAATGAATTGACGGAAGAAAAAAAAATAAAGCAGAATTGATTATTTAAATTTTTGATCGGAATTGCAATTAATGAGAATGTATATGTAATTTGTAAAATATTTTTTTATACATATTGATATTGAAGACGGATAAAAATATGGAAATATTTCATTCGCAATTAAAACTGTATACATGTTTTTATACATTTATTCGTTGTATATTATTTGAAATTCTAAATGACGTTTTAGACATTTTTGATCATTAAAGGAAAGAAAAAAAAAAGAGAAAAAATTGAGACGTTGAAGGTCGTACCCTCTTGTGCAATTTTAATCTGTGTATTTGGTTATATGTTTATAAAGGTGTAGTCAAAAAATTTATTACCGTCTGCGATTCTTCGCCATTTTAAATGACAGTTACGAAAGCATCGATGACAACGACGATTACTCTTCTTCATATTTTTTTTTTCGTTCTTTCGTTAATTTTATTTTATGTATATATATGTATATATATGTACCAGTGTATGGATCAATAAATATGTTTATAGTAGCAAACTTCATCTCTTTTTATTTTTTGGCTAATCGTCATGACCAATGTGCGAATATTTCAAGGATAAATGTTGTCGAAATTATCTATGAAATTGAGAATATTTATTTTTGTATTTTGGTTGAATGTCTTATTCTTATACACTCTCATATTTTTCTTATGTTTAAGGGTTGTCTTTGGCTTTTGCATTATCAAAAATCATTTCTATTAATATAAATCGCCATAACTTTCTCCCAACATCTCCTATAACAACTTCTCACTATTCACAATCGAAAATAAATCATGAAACAAAAGAAAAATTAAAATCAACAGCCAAGCACAAAAATGAGAAAATAAAATGAGCGATAAAATCACAAAGATATCAGCAACCCCAACAAAATTTATTCATTGATATAAATATGAAAATTTGTAAGTAATGTATAACAGAAAATTGAAAAAAAAATGTGTCCATACATGCATATAATGTCCATTAGATTGAGAGAGTCCGTGTATGTCTCGGGCCATTAAATCCCCTGACTATCTCACTCGTCCTTAATCCTGTGCGACTGTGCGCAGCTACATACATTTATACACACATACATATATTAGCAGCAACAGCAGCAATAGTAGTTGTATGGTAGTAGTTATATGCGCTCTTTTGCACGGCACTCGATAGCCGTGTGCGCTACATACACGCGACGAGATTGCTCGAATGAGTTTTCTAATTTACCTCCTCCGGGCAGGCGCGGCGGCAGCGACCGAGCGTGGCGCCGATTTTGCGGCAGATAAGGAGAGACACCAGAGAGGAAACGGCTTATCGTCGCGCGCCTCAGGAGAGGAGGCTGCAACATATATGAGCACATATATGATAGTCATTTTTTCCATCGTTTTTAATTTATTTAGTTGTTTATTTCATTTTTTTTAATTCTATTATTTATTCAAGTTATTATATTTATTTTATATTATGATTTTTCGGCTGCGATCATGAATGATATGGTTAATGAGTTCAACCAGTCATAATTCATGCGAGCAACTCGATAAATATTTTTTTTATTCATGGTATTAATATATATATTTATGTTACATAGAGGACAACTTTGTTGTATTTAATGAGCTTTATTAATCATTAATGAACGTATTTTTTTTATTCTGTGAAAACTGATTATAAATATTTTCTTTGATAAAATGAAGTATATTTTCCATTTTATCTTATTCGTTCATTAGATTTTTTTTTCGTTCTTATTTCTAATTAAGTTCGATAGTAATTGGAAAAAGGGTTGATAATGAATTGGGTTTTTATATCGGATTGCCATAGATAAAGAGCGATTTATTGCTGATGATCAAATGTACTTAGATAGTTATCATTTTGATATTTCTTTTTATATTTATGTTAATGTAATTAATATTCAACCAAAGAGATGTTATTATAAATAAATTGGGAAAATAATTCAGTTGTAGTTGTATTAATAAGATTAATTAACTGATGATTAATAAGTTTGTCTAATCGCTTTTATCAATTATTAAATTTAAATGAATAGAAATTTCTCACAAATTTAGGAAAAACCTTCAACTCTGAGGTGACGTTTCCAGATAGGAGCCCCGCTCAATTCTATCTTCAATTATCGTCAATATTAAGTCCAGATAATGTCCACTTTAATGTCCCTTGATTCACTGGCGCATACGACAACAATAAGGAGCATTACTTGATCGTTTGTCAATGCACCAATTGTACATCAGCCACTGAAACGAATACAACCAGCACCAAAACAGCCTCGGAAATAAATGGACGACCAAGTTAATTTCCTTAAGACAACCCCATACACAAAATCCCCATAAATCGAAACACACCGTCCTCTGCCTTCCCCTTGTTTACAAGCCGCCCTTTTCTTCAAAGACCGATAAAATATCCCGCGACGAGTGTTTTTTGCAGTATATATCTGTCCTTTATCCCTGCATGTTCACTTACATATATTGAGCACGCGGATTTTGCGCCCTGCCGATATTCAGAGCGAGTTATGATCGGTAGCAAAGCCGTTCTCGGAAACGCGACGCCCCACGGAATCGTCTCGCATGCCTGATCATAATTAATAACACGCGGAGCAATGCAACAGAGCTAACCAATACACACATTTACCCATACATAAATGCATACATACATTTATATATAAAATGTTTATGGACAAGGGGAAATGAGAGGGAAGACGCGTGCGCCCACAAAGCTGTCGGCGCGTTGCTCTTGCTGCTCGGTCCAATAGTCCGCGCGCTGATCGGTTGGGACTTGGTACGCCTGAAGCACATATGCCAATTCGATAGGATAGCACTTCACCATGCACACCATGAACACACCACTAACACTCGCACCGTACATGCATATATAATCGCAGCAATATATATTTTTTTCCTCTTCACATTTTTATTTATTCCTTTTTATAGTTTGCGATCGTTGGTAGTCTCCAATGTAGCCGGGATTTTTTATTTTTGTTATGGATTTAGTTATCTTTTTTTTTTATTCTTTTGCTGGGGTTGATGTGGTTCTTTTTTTTTGGTTTTAATGTATGGTCGCATTGCAAGTTGGAATGATAAAGCCGCTACCCGAGACGTTACGCATATTTCGCAAACCCGTTCGCATTTTGCCGGGATAATATTTCGTCTTAATCGTAAGAGCGCGCGCGCGCTACGGCCTCCTTCTTTTCTTTGATATACCAAAGGCGATTTATCGTGTCATGTACCACCTACTTGAGAATGTGTGCGCATGTGTGGTTATTTTTATTGGCATTTTTTTATTTTTAGTTTAGATGTGGATAAGTGTGTGTAGAAAGTATATTTCCGGATTGGTGTCAGGAATCGTGGTGATGTCTTGAGGCGATTCTTTTTGTTTTGCTGGATTGTTTATGGGGTTGGGATGATTAGTGAAAGATTTAGAATTATGTTTGAACGTTTCTTCGGGGAGATTTTTATAATTTTTTTTTGGTTATTTATTGGAAATTCTGAATGAGAAGAAAAAGATATTTTTGATTCGTTGAAGATCAATCATATTTCTGTTAGAGATTTTCATGTTAATCCGCGCGATTAACTAGAGAACCGTTACAGATACGTAATGAGTGGTGAGACAGTTTTTTGAAGTAGACAAAACAAGCTAAAGTTTGGTTATTCGACAATTAATGTAACACTGATAGAACGAGAGATATAATTTTTTGAAATCGATCATGACAAATTTCACGAAAGACTAAAAATGATTATGCAGTCAAAAATAAAAATATTAATTTTGAATTTGAATCGCAAATAAAGATGTCACAAAATTAAACACATGTTCCATGGAATTCACCAAGGTCTCAATAATAATTCATCCAATACATTGATTTATCGTGTCGTACATTGATAAAATAAATTCTCTTACATCTCAAAAAAATTTAATAAATTAATCAATTATTTCCTTCATTACATTTTTCAATAAACTGAATATAAACGAAGCTATATAAAAACCTTTTTATCCATCAAAACTATTCCTGTAGAATGAAAAATAAAGATAAAAATAAAAAAAATCGAATAAATAAATGAATAAATAATTAATCAATATTCAATACAAAAAGTATCAAATGTAAATATAATTCCACACAATGATTTTATATCAAACATTTTTTTTTTAAATGTCCATGTCTATTTATATCTCACAAATAGAGACTGACATATATACAAAGACCCTTCATGCACATGGGAAATCGCCTTCCCACTGTGTTTAGGGATGCTGCAGGTAGAAGCAGAAAAAGACAGAGACGGAGAAAGAGATTTGAGAACTTGGGGCGAGACAGGTGAACTGAGGAATCCATTTACACGCGGATCAGCGTCCTCCAGATCGAAGCAGGTCTGTAGAACCTTTTCAGTCAACGAAAGTGGAAGAAAAAAAAAAATAACTTGGCTTTTCGTCATTAAAATAGTTGGAATTTTCGTTGAACCGTACTAATATCTCAAAAGATTTACGGATAATCATTTTATTTGTGATGATTTTCGACACATGCACATATGAATGGATGATAAACTTTTATATCTTCACATTCAGCATTCATTTATATGGATATTTATTGTTATTATTTATTTTTTATTCTTTTTTCAATTTTGATATTTATGTGACGCAATGGGAAAAACCGTTTGGTACAGAGTCGATTCATTTTTAATGTGAATGCGATATTTTACAGGTTGAGAACCACGATTGAGGCCCAAAATGTGATAGAAGGAAGAGTTGGGTGAGCTCTCTTATATGGGAGACTTGAACGAGTGGACAGAGCATTTACAGAGTTTATGTATCGTTCAACTCACTGGAGATATTTCAATATTTTTTTTTCAGTATTTTTAATTGGACTGCGATTTTAGGAAAGATAATTTTGTGTTTTTATCGATTAACTTGTAAGAGCAAGAGAACTTTGATGCACTTTTATGAAAAATATTGATAAATTTGACGAAATAATTTCTGTATTGATTAAATAAATATTTAATTTTTTTGATAAAATATTAATAGATAAATAACATTAAAAATGAAGTTTTAAAGATACAATGTAAATAATTTAACGTCAGTATATCAAATTATTCGTGATTTTACAGTAATTTACTTTGACCCATAATCTTCTTGTAAATTTCAACGTTGCTGAAGCATTTAAAATTGACATTTAATAATTATTTGCACGTCACGATCATCTGTGTAAAAATATTCTGAATTCTTTTTTTCATTTTCGCTAATAATATATAAAACGTTCATTTATATCATCAGATAATTTTTTTTTACATTCAAAATGAACAAAACTTTTTCAATTAATGTCAATGGAAACATTTTAAATTCACAATCTTTCAATGAAAATCAACAACAAAAAGAATTGAATAAATTAATTTTATTTATTTAATTTATTTCTCCAAACTATCAATCCTCATTTTTAATTTATTATCAATAACCACAAAAAATCAAATCATTTCTTCTTCTTCACTCCATTATTTTCTTCTTTCATTATCAAACCAACTGCACCTACCTCAATCTAAATTCAATTTCCAAAAATTCCTTCTCATTGTCCATGAAATTACTGAGCACATTCCTCCAGTAGCCTCATTCACCTTATCCTCAAACCCAAATTAAGATACAATGAAACTAAAATCTTTCTTCATCCCTACTCGACAATGAACAATCAGCATCCCAAAGAGAATTTCCCACCGTGTAAAAACTAAAATCCTATTCCACAACTCTCATCCTCTTCTTCCGCATCAAATCCATCTCTGTACAAAAGCTCATCTCATAACTCCATCATAACTCTCCTCTTCCTCTTCACTTACCAATTTTTCACCATCAGTAATTCTATTTTCTTTAACACTCGCCAATTCCTCCATCATCTTCCTCTCCTCAATTCCAATTCCCCACATCTCTTTTCCATATTTTATTCCATCAACTCTTCCTTTTTCCATCAAACAAACATTTTTATTTCCATTTCCCTTCATTCATTTCCATTTATTTTTTTTTTATACCTCCACACAGCCTCTCACACTCCCTCAATCCAACAAACTCTCTCATACCTTTATCTTTCCCACTCTTCACTGCCCCTTCATCACAAACCAAAAGAATATACATATATACACTGAATATACCAGGCGAGAGATGTGATCGTCTGGCGTCGCCTCGAACCCATCTCTCTCTCTCTCTCTGTCCCTTTCGTACCTCTCTTGTACCTCATTGTACCACAGGATCTCTCTCAATTAAACTCGCATACAGTCAATGTAAAAGAAGAGGAAAGAAGACAACGAAGCAAAGATGAACGAAAGCAGAGATAAAAAGAGATCAGGCGAAAAAAAATAAAATAAAAATAAAAGTAGAAAAAAAAAAAGAATGATAATATGCTGAGGGTGCAGACCGAAGTCCAGTGGATTTCTCTTCTGCCTCCTCACATCCCTTCACCCTTTTCTCAATCTCACTCTTTTACTCTTCCACCATTGCCATATATAAATATACCTACCTGTACTTACCTATAGCTTGATGACTCGATGTTCTGTTTGTATCTCTTCAGCTTCTCTCATTCTTTCTCCAAAGCACACATACAAACACAAAACTCAATTCCCTCTCTTAAATTTGTGTTTCATCCCACTCAAGTGCATGACTTAAACTATTTCTTCATCTCTGTTTGTCGTTTCCAATGATTTAATGGTGTGCGTTTGTGTATGTGTGAGCTGCGTTGAGGCTGCAAACTCACATTTATATAGTGATGAAGGTGGGAGGTATTGGGAGGGAGAGGGACCAGAGAAGGAAGGTGATGGAGGGGTCCAACGAAAAATGTACAGTGTACGAAGGAGGCTTTTACCAACAGGGACCTTTCATCTCACTCGTAATGGTCGACTGCGGTGGTGGTGGTTGATTGGAGAGGGACAGTTTCACTTGTGGTAAAATGGTGATATAGAAAAAGAGAGCTAAACTCATGTAGTTGAGTGTTTGTGTGGCAGGTTTACCTGTATTTGTTAAAGAAATATCCCACTACCAGATTCATCCTGTTGAAGAGGGAGAGAGAGCTGTAAAACTGTAGGCGATTGCGGGTGAAGAGAAGTGAAGAGAACAAGTTGGAAAGGAAGGAGCCTCTTGCTTGGGATGCTGTGAGGCGGCCATGTTGTCTATCGTGAAGAGAAGAGAACTCTGCGGTGCGCGCGACGAGGTTTCGCTTCTTCTTCTTCTTCTATCACACATTGTCGAGGCGGTTTGAAAAATTATTTTATCAAGAATAGTATATTATTATTATTTCATTATATTATTGTATTATTGTTTTATTGCGAGATTATTGTTTATAATGTTGTTTGTGCATGTGGAATTAACAAAAGTGCGTTTATTCTATTGTTATTTTTTTATTTAATTTCACGATACAGAGGTGTGTACATATATATATATATATATATATATATGTGTAGACATGTTTGGATGTACTTGACGGATATATTTGTACGTTCATGTACTGTTTTATCTATGCAACTGATGTTGTGTGTGGTGAAAATTATTTTTTTTAATTAACTAGAACACTTTTTTTCTTTTTTTATTTGTCGTGTTTCAAGTTTTTGCTTATGAAGTGTTTCGCGTTGATTTTCATCTTCTTGATGTAATTAAATAACAGCGAGAAAGAATAATAAGTCTCACAGATATTAATTACACATTGATACGATTTCATGCGGTGCCGGTTGATGGATTTCTTTGTGCTTACGGAATATAAGAAAATTCGCGAGGATTTTATGTGTGAGTGATTATAAATGTACTGTGTGATGATTTCAATGCCGGTATTGAAGTGATAAAGGAGTGAAGAGTGAAGAGTGAAGAATAAATTGAAGAGAGTCAAGAGAAACTAAAAAAATACAGTAGTTGTTTGCAGTATTTTTTTTTCAACGATTTTTGTACTTGGAAAGTTTGAAGAAGAAGAGACGCAATCGGTAATAAGAAAAATATACAACACAAGAATTGAATCAAATGGATGATGAGTAGAGTGGTCAGCGCCGGTGACGAGAACCGCGGAGATGTGATCTAGAAGCCAACAGCAACGTTTGGTAGTTTGTAGTTTTTTCCCCCCTCTGTCCACTCTCCCTTCCTATTATCTCTCATTCTGTCCCACTGTCTCTCCCACTGACAATCATTTTTTTAAATCCTTTTCTCTATCTCCTCTCGATCTTCTTTCAATCTCATCCTAACTTGGATCAATTTCTTTTTTTTTTCCTCAATCATCTTCATGATGTCCAACCCGACAATAATGTCACGCCATTGCCAATAGTCTTCATCACGTGAGTAAAAAAAAAAAACCAACACTTTATAAATTATTAATCGATAAATCAAGGATCCATCGAGTAAAGAATTGATAGTTAAAATTGCAAATATTGTAACAGATGTAATGGAAATAAAATTAAACAGTCCGTAAATATCTGATATAAATTTAGCAATCTTACAAAATCCAACTAGAATTGATGACTAGACGAAAATTGTCTTTGGTAGTTGGAGATGTCTGGCGCACATTCAATTCCAACGCACACACTTTTGTTTATTCAAGTTTTGTTCTCTTCGCTGCATTTAATCACACGAATATATTTTGGTACACGACAGTACTTGACTCATACGAATATGAGATGAGACACACGAGAGACACATCATCACCGTGGCTTTTGTATCACCAGACTCAGTGAGTTGCCCATCAGCGTGTGGTGGTCGTTTGTGTATAGAACACGAAGCAAGACAGAGGAAAGAGAGAGATCTCAGGAGGGCGCGAGGGCGTGCGGTTACTTGAAATACAAACGGAGGTGGGTCCTTTGAGAATCAGGTTATACCGGCTGAACCTGCTTCATCTCCTTCTTTTCCTTTCCTCCTCTCCTTGCATCCAACGATTCAACTTCTCGCGACTCTCTTCCGCATGTGCTAACCCCGTCGTGACCAGCCGCCGGCATTACTACGCTGATTTCCTCATCGACTTCATTTGTATACAATATTTATATGTATATGAATTAAAACGAGATGTTACCAACTTGTTTAGAGTTAATGCCAACCTGTATTCCATTGTATTCCAACACCCAAACAATTTTTATAACTGGAATAGAAGCTGCGCCAGTCAATGGATGAATGATGAATGAACTCTTCGTGTTACTTGTTTGCCCTCGATGGATCAACTTGATAATCATCTGTTTTATATATATATATTTGTGTATATGATACAACAAAATAGAGGTTTTGTAAGGTGTATGCGCCAAGTACATGACCGTGGCGGCTTCTGACAATTATGAATAACATTATTGGTAATTGTTGGGATTATTTTATAACTGGTATTTATCTTGTGGCATTTTATTTTGGACAGGCAATTGGGAATTCATTTAAATCGTGGCGGATAATCGCTCGCAACGTTTAGAATCCATATCCGTAATTTCTTAGTGTCCGGTGAGGTGCTCTATCATTGGGTTAACGGGAAATACTTTCCATGAAATTAAATTGAACTTAAATGTCCATAGATATTCGCATCGCCACTGTACTTCTTATGGTATTGAATTACTTTTAAATTGTTTCACTTTAGAAATTGTGAGGAGCTTTATCTTATGAACTCTCTGCGAATGTCTACTAATGGATGTCAATCTTGAGATGTGTCAGAGGTTCTCTTGTGGATGTTTATAAAAGATTAGGGATGTGGATTTGAAGTAGTAACTGATTGTATTACATTTGCTAGTGGTTGAGAATGTTGTTTTAATTTTTAATTAGATAAAAAGGAGAGAGGTAGCAATAAACTCGTGTGCGACTAATTTTCTATCGTTCTCCTAAGTTAGTGATTTAGATTGGCAGTTTACTTTCGGTTTATAAATGAAAGAACGATAAAAAAAGTTTTTGAGCATTGAGATTGAGAAGAGATTGAAGTGGACGTTGAATTTTCACATCAAATATTATTTCTTGAACCTTTTCATGAGTGTTGTGTTGGTGATTTAAGATTGACGTAAGTGACGTAAGTGATTTTTAAAAGTTCTTGTTGGAAAATCTTCAAAAAAAATTGATCAGCCGAAAATTCAACTATAAACTGTAGCGATGATAATAAATATTGCACGAAAATGTACTTGGCACAATATTTTTAATGCGCCTATGAAAAATTATCCTTTTTTGTAATCGTATCACGAACAGTAGAAATATCTCGTCTTTAAATTATAAGAATTTTGTTCCTATTCTATGTTTAAAAACAGGTTGATATTCCTCGATTCATGTGCCATAATGACAGCAAGCTGTGATAAAAAAAATTAAATAACACAAACAAATATAAGAAGACAAGCACAGGTTGCGGTGATTTTTCAGGAAGAAAAATACTACAACAAAAGTCTCTCAAATATTTTTGTCATTGTAAAAATAAAAAAAGAAACGTGAAATAAAATAAATAAAGAGAAAACTAAAGAGGCAGACAAGAATGTCGACTTGCACCGACGACGCTGACAATTCAACTCTCCACATGCAGGACGCCATGTCACCGGTTAGTGTTAATACTCAAAAATATGTGAAAAAAAACACGATATTATCTCACGTAGACATCCATATATGACTCAGTTGATATTGCTAATTATCAGTAAATCAACTGTGCCATTCACCATATCATCAATAACAATAATATACAATTCTTTATTATTCACTTTGTTATTTATTTATTTTTCATTGTAACATATAAATTCTATCGACACCATATCAATGCAAATATTCAATAAGTCTATCATCATCTTATCAATTGCTTGATCTTTTCACTAGTCATAATCCTCATAAATAGATTTTTTATTCACAATTACTAGAATAATTAATGATATTATGAAGAAGTGGTTGACAGTACGGTATATATGAATAATATAAAATTTTTATCAAATCATTTTTTATTTCGTAACATTATCATTCGAAAAAATATTCTCAAAGATTTACATCACCATTAATTACTCAATGAGATAATTTATTTCATACATATTTGAATTTGTGTGATTGTTTTTATTTATTCTTCTTTTATGATTATTTACATTGATGAATGTAAAGTTATTTTTATAATATTTTTCTTAATATATTCACAGGTGCAAGAAGGTCCGATTTCACCGGCCTCTTCGTGTCTGAGCAACCAGAATCAAAATGACGATCAAGTACTTCTGGCGACAATGCAGCCAGTGAGTGTAATTGATCTTCATGAATCAGCAGATCATTCACTTCATCATAAATACAACAATTCACATCATCACAATCATCATCATCACAATAATCATCATCACCATCATCATCCACACCAGCAACATACAATTCGTCATCATCACAATCATCAACAGCGTGATGATGAACAGAATGGACGTGTGAGTCCACCGGAAGGTAGTCCAACAAATGGCGGAAATTTAGGGCACAAAATGATTGATTTAATTTACAATGATGGACAGAAAACTGTCATGTACACTCATGATAAGGAAATTATTTACGAGAGTGAGGCTGATAGAGTTCAAGTTGTTGAGTATCCACCACCTGCACCATCGCCATCACCACCACCAACACCATCGCAAACATCGAGGAATTCACTTGGAGCATCGCGGCATGGTGGAGGAACATCCGCTACTACATTACATCTTCATCATTATCCTCAACTTCAACTTCAACATGATGATGATTTACCGCGAGCCGTTGCTGTGACTGGTGGTAATGCTGTATCAGCTAATACTACAACAACTGTTTTAGTATTGTCGGAATTAGTTGCGGCTGATCCATCAACTGGTGCTACAGCTCTTGGGTTAACGACGTCTGGATCTGTGGGATCGCTTCGCGCTGGGTGAGTGTTTTATTTATCAATTATTTTTGTTTGCCTCTTGTTTGATTTGTGTAATGATAAGAATTGATTGGAATAATGATGGATGTCTTCGTCAGTTCATCTGACAAGATTGATGATGGTTAGATCATTCAAGAATTTTCTTCCTTGAAGATTAGAACTTGGAATATTTGGGCTTGTGACGAATTATACTGGGATAGGTCAAAGACATTTAGTTTAGTTTTCATTTTCTACCTTTTATTTATTTTTATAAAGTGTCTTTTTTGTCTGCAAGACTATTATTGCTGAATTCAATTCGTCATATTCCTGTTTTTCGATTGGAACACTTGAAGATACGAAACGAGAATAAAATACATCACTTGCACTAGGAAAAAAACATCCCACTTGTTATGAAGTTGAGGCATTTAAAAAACGAGTTTTCAAACAGTTGTCAGTATGATTCGGCTATTCGTCTCCAGCATGAGCCATGTGCTCTTGAGGACGGCTAGACCGAAAAAAAAAGGAGAATGTAAATTCTTGTTTGTTTTTCACTTTGGACAAGGAAAAAGGGGGGAAACAATAAATTCCTGTTGAGATTGGACTTGTGGTTTAGCAAAGTGGCACTTTTTTTCTCTCTCCCATTCATTCCGACGAGACATTTATTGAAGCTGTCTCGAATATACATATTGTATCACAATACAATTATTCCTCAATAAACCAGAGATTATCTCAAATTTAGTAACGACAAAAAACCCATCTTGCATTCGACTCGCATTGCTAATCCAATATTTATCACTTATTCTAATTAATTCACTATTTCACTGCGAGTTTAAATAGGAATTTTTTCGCAATTCTAATTCACATTCTATGATAATCAGCTTCAGTCATTCCGATCAATCACACAGTTGTGTTATTTTTCTGACCAATTCTTATTTGAATAAGAAAAAAAACAAATTGCAATAATCAATTCATTCATTAATTATAATAATTTTCTTGGGTATAAATTTTCATGCACATTTTGGTATTCAATTCCATCATAGTCAATTAAAAATACATAATAACATAGAATGTAAATTGAAAATTCATCATTTATCTTCAATACCAATTAAAAAGACAATTTTCCTTATTATTTATTCCTGTCGTATACATCAAGTCTCGGTACATATATTTATTGACAACACATTCATAAAGATTTTTTCGTTTGATGTATTCCTACAAGATCAAGCCTTCGTCATTGCTCCAACACATTTTTCTTCTTCTTTGGATAAAATTCCCCTTCTTGATTATCACAATTTTCCAAATCCTAATAAAAATCCAAGAAAATTTTCCGCACTTACCTCAAATATCATTTGCATATCTCCACATTCAAAATATTCAATCTAAAAATCTCAATTCAATTATCAATTTAATACCACACTCACATACACAATTCTCCAACCACAGGAAAAAAAAAGAATCCAATCGATTTACCTCTATATTAAAAAAACTGCAACAGCAAAAAAACGAAGTCCAACGCGATGAAAATTATTTTGCCGCCTTTTTTTTGCTCCACCTGAACTATAGCAGCAATGTTGTATATGCGTGTTCTTGCTCTCAGTGTATTCTATCCACACAATTCCATTTCATATTCATGTGTGAGTTTATTTGTCTACACAAGTCACGTGTTGCCCGGCGACGGTATTTATTATCACGATTAATAAGCATTTGCGAAGGTTTTAATATGCCGTAGAGTATATTATTCCACCTACCCGAACGGTTGTGTTGCATCTATAAGCGTCCATATATCTATATATCTATCTATATATATAAATTTTTTAATATACACATGAACATGTGCGTGTGTATATAAATATTGCAAGCCAATAACCATTAACTATACATATGTATGCACGATAAGTTGCTCTTTACGAATAAATAAAATTCATTCGCAATTAATCGGCCACGAGAGATATGCATATATGTGTAAATATATATACTACACATTTATTTATTTATTTATTTATTTATTTATTTATTTATATACTTGCGCACATACCTTCATGAGGACCTTGAGGAATTGAAAACATAACTGCATCTCGTTCATTGAGTTGAAGTCTCTCGTATCATCAATTAATTTCCTCGCTTCAGAGTGCAGACCTGAAAAAAAAATTGATAATAGAAAAGAAGGAAGAAAAAGAAGTATTTGAATTAATATTAATTGATTCATTTATGAATTCGTTTTGAAAATTAATTTTAATTCTGATTTTTGGGTTTAGTTTCTTTTCTTTCCTCATGTAACATTTTTCCTCATTCTCATTTGAATATATATGTGACGGTGTGGGATATAAACATTGGCTTATCCGCGCCATCTTTTTTTCCCCGATGTGTTTAATGGATGAGCGAAGAGAAAAAAAGAAGAAATGAAGAAAGGGTAAATAAAATGTGAATTGTGGTGGAAAAAAAATGTTGTAATATATATAAAGAGTTGAATTAACGATTGGTGGGACAATGATGATAATAATAAAAGTAATAATGACAATGATATTCGTGTGAGATGTTGCTCAAGTTTGTTAGAGTGTGTGAATGTCGAAGAGGATTTTTGGTGTATCTCGACACCACTAGAGGCAGCGTTGATGACCGGTGTGAAACGTTTTTTAAAAATTGTGCGGGAAGGTCAACGGCAATTTGATTCTTTTTGTTTACGACGTTGAATTGCACGAGCACTAACTCTTTCTACATAAACAAGTGCAACAAAGATAGTGTCATATATTCATATACGAATATACCAGGCGAGAACAAAAATAAATGAATAAATAAATGAATAAATGAATAAAAGAAAAAAATATTCACAAAGGAGAGAAGAGTTGCGAGAGAATCGCACAATTTAACCAGTGAATTCGATGAGTGTAAAGTGAAGTTGCGCGACCAAAGAGTGAGAGAAAGAAAGAGGAATGATTAAACATAGTAAGACAGAAAGAGAAAGAAGAAAATTACACACAGAAAAATATGAGCGGCTTTTATGTGTCCATATTTTTTTTTTATCTCCATTCGTGAAGAGATGCTCGAAAAATTCACCTTCCCTTTCACTTTGTCATTTTCTCTCTTCAAAGTGTCCGAGCAACAATTTATAAAGACACAAACATGCACTTTTGTCATTAGTATACCAAAAAAAAACATTAATAATAATAATGATGATAATAATGAAGTAATTGTGATAATACAGGACCAATTGAAGGTCAAAAAAGAAGTGATACACAAACAGTAATTTAAATATATCAAAGAAGAAAAGATGACTGAGAATAGAAAGGAGAACGAATGAAAGAAAAAAGTCCAAAGAAATAATGACGAAAATTAATTTCGTATCTCAAGCGATTGAGATAATCTGTGATAACTCAACTTCATGACCTTGAGATGTTTAAGACTACGTCATATATACATCGGCGCACCGATGGTTGTTATTATTATTGAAGAATTTTTTAATTTTTTTTCCACCTTTTCATGTTTATTTATTTTATTTTTTCTCCGTTCTTTTTTTTTTATCTCCAACCGCGTTCGAAATTGCCGACACGCATATCCATAAACGTGAGTATTTATTCACTCGCTCGCTCTTGCTCCACACACAGACGCAGACAGAGAGGAAAATAACTTGAACATAGTGAAGAGAGTGAGTGAAAAAGAGTCTCGTACTCGCTGAAGCTTATTATTAGTATTTCGATATATACGATAATCGTTCGGACATATTTACCTATGTTATTATTATTTTTTTATGTATTTTCATATGTGCATGTGATATTATTTATAATATTTAAAATGTTACTGTGAAGTTGGTCGACTTGATGCCATAGTGTGACATTTGATGCAAGAAATAATTGTGTAAAAGTTCTGAATTGTGCAGTAGCGGTGATGAAAAAAAAGAATTATCCTCCCACACGCGGTCGATAGATGGCGTGGACCGTTAAAATCAAAATGGCCGTCGTATATATGGTATATTTATATTACATATATAATATATATGCATATATAATGTGTACGCACGGTTGGAAAACGTGTCCGCGTCGTCGCTTTACTTGATACAGTCCAGAGCAGTGTCGTCGATGTCTTCTCTTCTCTTCGTATCGTCATTTCCTTTTATACTCTTCTTCGTATATATGTATAGATATATATACATGTATATCCTTGACCGCATCATGTCGCGCCCCTCGCGCGCCTTTTAATTCCCGTAGTAGTCCTCGTTATCGTTTTGTTTTGTATATGTGCTTGGTTGATTTTTATTTTTCCTTTTCTGTTTCTTCATTTTATTTCTTTTAATTCTTTCTTCATTTCTTTTTGGTCTCTCCTTCTCTTTGAAAGCGACCTCCGGTGTTTGTGCGTGTTAGTGCCATGTACTTGAGGTATATGAGCGCCACCAATCGCGCGTCGTTTCACCCGTAATCATAAACCGAGAGCGCGACAGAAAATGGCGCGACCAAGTATAAGATAACGTCTAATATAAAACAATAAAACTGCAGATGAAGAGGGAGAATTTGGTAGGAAAGTTCTGGTAAACCTTATGGAAAGTTAGGGAAATCGACTTGTTGTATTTATTAGGGGAGAGAGATGAAGAATGCAAAATTATTAGATTTATTTGGATGTTTTTCGGGTATCGTGAGAGGTAGCTGAATTAAGGATTAGCTGGCAATTTTTTTTTACTTTGCATTGGGTAAATTTTTGTGTATGTGATACGTATGTGATTCATCGTCTGGCCAAAAATAGAAATGATGCTTGGACATTTTGAATGTGTTTCTCAGTGTTTCGAAAAGAAAGAAAGGTGAAAAAAAAAGAAAAATATAATATAAATGAAAATAAAATGCTGGCGGTGTCCATTAAATGAATCCCAAGCGTGTTTTTTTAATGGAATTAATGGTATGGACGATTGTTTATATTACTTTAGACTTTTGTGACGCACACAAAGACAACGACGATGATAACGATAACGATAAGTAAATAGAGTGACTGGTAATGGTTTCTTTGTGTGTACTAAGTACAATATTCCACGTATTTTATTGCTTACTGCGAATCAGGGTTTCAACAACCCTCGATTATTGGCTCATTCAGAGAACAATCGTCTCACTGTAAACAGCGACGTCAAGTACATGACTACAGTGGTTTTGTCGATCTAAAACAATATCTAGATACTGTATCCGATCTCAGTTTACATGTAGAAGAAATGAAAAACGTCACCGCAATGAGGTCGAGCGGAAACTGAAAAGTGCATTATTTTTTTTCTGCAATTTGATATTTAACGCGATCTCAAGCACAAATGTAAATTAATTCATTGTAAAACTAAGAATGTAACCATAAATATGGACCAGGACACATTTGCTAGGAACGGTTGCCATCACCATGATCCAAACTCCATTACAAAGTGAACACGGATCAAGAATTATCACCAAGCTCTGATACACCACAGGAAAATTGGCTGTAACACCATAGGATTATCAAGAAATGCAGCATCAACACAGACTGTTACAAGCCCAGTGCTTAACCACAACTCTCAGCACATTTCAATCTGTTTTATCTCCAAGTTCACGATATCCCTACAATTCGATTATCATGTTGGTTGAATTAGAAAAATGAATGGATTTACAGCTTTACTGTGAACATGTACGCGAGTTTGTGCAGTGCAGTTACACATGTAACCGATTCGAATACAATTGTGGGAATAAATTATTGGCGCTAAGAGGAGGTAGAATGTGAGAGAAACAGCGGTAGATAGGAAAAATAAGCAAGAGAAGGATCAGTGCGGTTTGACTGGCCTGTTGTGGCCTCTTAAACGCGTATATATACAAACTCGGAACTCTTGTGTATATACTCTACTACTCGGGCTGGGTAGACAGGTTGTCCAGATTCCATGGAAGGTCGTTTGCTTTGCTTATACACACGACGACGAGAGAGGACTCCAACGCCAACGGCGCTCTCGATCTCCCGGTGCTCCATTGACGGCTAACCTGAACTGCCACGTAAGAGAAAGAGAAAGAGAAAAAGAGAGATTATGTTTATACTTATATGTATGAAGTAGTGGAGCGTCAATGGCAATGTGAAGAAGCGCAACATGTTGATGTCTTACGTACCAAGATTAAGGACTACTTTGGATATACAAGTGGAATTTGTTGGTCAATTCTCCACAACCACTTGTATACTTATATGAACGTGGGGATCGTTAGGGGAGGCAGCAAATTGCAACATAGGGAGTTGCTACAGCAGCCAGAAGAGAAAGCGTTGGAATTTCTTCCAATACTCGGTCATCATGTGCGCCATTGAAGAGAAGATATAAAAAAAAAAACGAGATATTGGCAGACTTCCAATAAATCCGATTTTCCAACGAGAGTCGATAGTCCAAGAAATTTTCTTCAGATATATGGATAGGCTTCTGTGAATGTATGAGGAGTTTGCAGTAGATATATTTACCACTGTGCAGTGGTATAAGAGCCTCAATCCAACCGGATGCTCGACGAAACAGTGTGGTCGTCGGATCACGTTTCTCTCTTCACGTTTTATGTATTTCTTTACCACTCTGTGGAAGAAAAGAAGACGTGAGAGAATATACGTATTTATATATACGCCAAGCTGTCTAGCATAGGCACAATTGGCCGGAATTAGCTGCTCTTGTGTCCGCGTTTATGAAGAAGAAGAAGTGAAGAGAATAAGAAGAAAAACATACGTACAGCATTGAGATGAAAAGGAATAAATCAAAAAAATTGCTACGCAGTTTCGAATATCATAAATGGGCAATTGTTATTTTTGGTATTGTGACACCGATGCAATTGGTCAGTGTGCGCGTGGGTCTTCAGATCTGTCGCTTTTATATCTTTCATGTGATTGGCCAATGATTGATCAATCGTGAATTGTAATCTCATGTCACTCATTTGGTCTTTCTTTTCTTTAAATATTCCATTTATTATTTTACATTGACGAATAACAATTCGATAACAATTTGACGACTTACAAATTATCAAAATCTCATACGAAAGGAAGAAAAGAATAATCAGCAGCTGCAACAATTAAAAAATCTAGAGATCTTTGATAGAAAATCATTTTATTATGTTCCAAATTTACATTTGTGATAATGCAAAATTATCGCCAATCAAAATCTACATAACAAAAATTAATTCAACAAAATGAAATATTATTAAGCGATTGATAAATAATGTGAATGGTGTATATAATAGCAAAATATCGCGAGAGATTTATACTGTCGAAGCAAAGGAAGTGTGCCATGCGCCTAACCCAACCTATCATATACCAGCGCGGGACAACTCTGCAATACACGATAAACTCACCAGTGCAACAAGCAAAACACCAACAGCGGCAGCGAGTGAAGCGCGCGGGGTCCATGAACGACTGAGAAGCAAAAGAGAAGAGAAAAGGAGAGCAGAAACGGAGACAGGGCGTGGTCCAGCCTTGCTCTTACTTATTATTATATTTATTCCATGCGCGTCAATACTTATACATGTACGAGTGTGTTCAATGCGGGGGCAAAGAAGTCGACGGTGAAGTTTTTTTTTTCCCTTCTTCACTCTTTCTCTTTTCATCTCTCTTATACTCGTGCTCATTTTCTTACACTGATCTCACTCAGTATCTCGTATATAAACTCAAGATAATTATCCGCGTGCAGAGAGAAATTCGGTTACCAAGATCGAGTCGCGGATATACTGCACATGCCTCATAAATAAATCATTTTATTTTCTCCCAATTGCCATCGATTTATATTTCTTCATATATATTAACAATTTAATATAGTGCGAAGCATCGATATATCGGTAGATATAATTAAAATGTAAAAAGAAGAGAATATTCAGTGAGATGAAATGTGGAAGAAAATTTGCAATGTAATTGTAATTGCATGACTGGTTGTGTTTCAACGAATTTTTTATGTTTGGAATTTCAGTTGGTAACTCAATGATGTGTGAATCTTATTTTAGGGATTTTTGTTGGTGGGATTTGCGCGATGCTTTGGGCTGTTTAAATGCCACGTTATCTGTGTCGAACCATCAGGGCCCTTTTTTTTTCTTTCATTGGTGAAGGGGTTTACGTAGTGGGACTTAGAGAAGATTCGGAATGAAATAATGAAATGAATGAAAAGAGGGAGACGTTAGATATATACAATTGAATAATTTTATTTATTATTCAATGCTAATTTTTTTTTACGTTTATATAAGGTGAAGTATCATTGATATGTATTTTTTATTTTGAATAAATTCTATTTGATATAGTTGATTAGTTGTGATTTATTTCTTATCTCGAAAGTGTTAAAATGAAATCAATAACTTTAATTGATTAAACAATCCAACAAATTCATTCAACAATAATAATGAATTTTTATTCAATAATAATCCCAATAATTCCTCCCTTCGACTACTCTTAGAACAACAATAATTCTCACTACTGCACTAATATTCTTGACAACATTAAATTATCAATTATCATCAAATCCAATTTTCTGTCCACAAACAATCAATAAATAAAACCAAAATAAAATTAATTTGGTATAAAATAAAATAAAAAGAAGAAAATGTGAATAAAGAAGAACATTTATTACTTCCGTAGTATTTAACAAAAATAATTTATATTAACAGTTAATAAGCTTAATTAAATACAACAAAATTCTCGTCGTGTTGATATGTCTGCACCGGCGGCAAAAGTATTCCCATATACATATATATATATATAGACTCGTGCGAGTATATCTGAGAAAAGAGACACATTCTCACACGTATTGAACAGACGGCAGCATCAGGAGCACCAACGGCAGTCTCTTATCGTCATGTATACTGATGTACTCCGTATCGAGTGCGCGTTTGACGCTGATGATGACGGCGGTGGCGGTAGTGGTGGTGTATCAACGGTGGCGGTGGTGGTGGCGTAGTTGATATTATTAAATGTGGAGGGGTCTAAAATAGGCGGAGCCATACGCACGCACTCTCTCACACGCATGCGCGCGCGACATTCAGCACGCATGCAACCCGGTGGCACACGGCTAAAGCTCACACTTACCTGACAAGATGTAAGTTCAGAAACTGGAAGGTGCCACCTCTGCACAGTCCAATACAAGACACCGAACCGGAAAGTCGATCCAAAATTATAATAGTTAACTACCGGAATAATTCACAATTATTAAAACTCGTGTGTACAAGCTTTATAAAATAGCGTGGACTTTTTTATTTTTTTCTTCTGTAAATTTGTGATTATTTTAAACTCTGCCGTCACAGTTTATGACAATTTGGAAATTAAAAACTCAGTGGAGATTGTTAAGTTGTAAAAATTTGTTATTTGTTTAGTTATTGACAATTGTATGAGATAATAATTGACAGGGAAAAAGTTTGATGTGATAAGAAGACAACAGAACTGCAAAATTTATGTGAACTTTGTATTTATTTATTTATAGCTGCAATTGAAGTGTTGAATGAATGCAACAGTGATATGTATAAATATCACCGTCAATGACTTGTTCATTGTTAATAATATTTATTTTTACATTTATAATAATAAAACACATGAGTCAATTGTTCGCGCGGGAAATTCGAAATAATTTCCTGGATGGTATAAACAATTTAACTTGAGGAATAATTGAATTGTTAATTAATAATTAATAGTAGTTTTGAAGATAATGGACAAAGTGATATTGGTGGATTATTTATGTTGAATGGAAAAAAATTAGTGATAATACTGAAAAATAAATTCGCCATGAGTTGTCATGGTGATTGTGTTTCGTACGATGGCAATAAGGGATCAAGGATGAAATATTGTCGATAATTGAATTCACACCAAAGAAAATACGAAGAAGAACAGTTGGAAATTTTCGTGAGGGAGGATAAATAGATAATGTAAGTGTTAATAATTTAAAGGGGTTGAGATGGCTATTAGAAATAGGGGATGATTATATTATTGGCAAATGAGTGGCAAATGGCCGATCATTCTGTCAGCGAATGCCGGCGGCTTTTCTGTTCAAGTAAATTGAAAGACCACCGGCAGAAATGTGTATAAGCTAACAGAGTAAAAGGGGGTTGTTTTGGCGAATTTCCCATGGTCACTAAGGCCAATTATGTCCATGGGACTCTCGGGGTGCTATGAAGCATTATAGTATTTAGGCTTTGAGCGCCCGCACCAACCCTTTTTTTCTTTAAATCTTTTTGTTGTATCATTCAGGATGACCCTCAAGTTATGCGAACTATTGTACATAGGGTAGATATTGACCTGCACCGGACACTGGCCGCGTGTGACCATATACAGAATTTTTTCCGTCCCCTGGTGATATTTATGTAGATATTTAAGTCAGGGGGTTCATGCTGGTGGCTTTTTAGATTTTTCGCACGGACACTTGATGTCATTTGCGTTCATTTTTCATAGTGGTGTCGATAGTTTGGCTAAACATTAAGATACGTGTGGAATTAATTTTTAACAAATTATTTCTCGTGTTCTATTGGTCGTAAAGTAAACTTCAAAATATCAAAATGTAGCTCATTTCAAGTACTTTAAATGATTTGGAAACGAAAAATTTTATATCTCCAATAGTTTGCTTGTTATTTGCATGGATAGAAAGTGTATTTTAAATCATAAAAAAATATTTCGCAAACAATTTCTTCATTTTCATTGAGACTTTTTGATGACAATTTTAATTCTGATTAATTTCATTCAGATATTAATCAATATGGTGAAGAACATTACGCACTTTAATATTGGTAAGAATTCTCAGAAAAATTCTGATTCAATTACAAAATACTTGAAAAGAAAAAAAATTGCATGAAAAAAAGAGTTTTCTTAATAGCCAGACGGGAGACGAATTTAATTGGACATTACATTCATGACGACGTTAATAGTAAGATCATTTTTATACTACAATACATGGGGCAGAGCCATGAAATTAAAGAGTGTGAAGTCGATACAATAATCATAGTTTTCCATGTCACCACAGGAGTTCAATCGCACAATGAAATATATAAATGCCCTATATTAATCCAAGAATAGATTTCGACTCCATAACAAAAATTACTTACAAATTTCATTCTCTATTCTAATAATTACCCTGTGAGACAGTTGCCAATTCAAACACAATTAATTACCACATTTTAATTCACCATAAAAGATTATCAGAAAGAAAAGAAATTTGACTTGGCAAAAATACAAAAAAATACACGAAAATTAAACATCTAATTAAAGAAAATATATTAAAGTTTTGCTGTTAAGTGAAGCTGATGATGATGATAGTAATGATGGAACATCCAGCGATATAATATTCTCCATAGTCAAATGTCACGATGATAAAATCACGTATACAGATATTAATATACGACGTAGTAAGTTGGATCGTCAAGGTGGAAAACGGATTAATATTCATCGATCGAATCTGATGGTATCTGAAATGCCCACATATACATATTAATACATTGAACACACACATAGATAAATGTAAAAGTGTATATAGACACAAACAAACAACGTTCGTGGATTATTTTATCATTGATCATGTAGAAGTCATTAGACATGACAATTTGCCGGTAAAATATTATATTTAATTCTCGCACCTTGTCAATTAACATTTTTCATTTTTTTCTTATTATTTATTTTTTCTTATTCTTTTTTATCTAATTCAAATTTTTATTTTACTTTGCAAAAGAGCAATGTGAAAGTACAGATATAGAAATATGAATATGTTTAATATTCATATGGAAGGGGAGAAAGAGAAAAAAAATAGTGGCGGGAAAATGTCTAAAGCCGTTATGAGAAGTAAGATTCAGGAACCAGGAAATTGATATTATATTTGACGCAATTGTGGGGGCCTCTCGGTGTGCGCAAATGCCGCCAAGTGGGAATGGCTTAACGAGCTATGATTTGTGTGAGTTGCGTACATATATATGCATATTTAATATATATGTGTATATATTAACGTTGAGAAAAGATAAAAGAAAAATATTATTTACGTATATATGTAGTTGATAGTCCCTCATGTTTTCCGCGACTCTTCGCTATAACATAATGCATATCCTCTTGTGTGTTGCGAAGGGATTTAAATTGACGACTTGTTGCCATAACTATTTTTCCAACTTGTTCACAAGCTTATAAATTTATGTGCTGCATACCTAACGTTCCGTTGTATTTGTAAATTTTTCTTTTTTTCTTCTTTATGTTTGTAGAAGAGAAAAAATGAACTGGGAAAAAAAGCTCAGGACAAATTACCTACAGACAATTATTTTATAATTTTCTTTACATTTTGTTTTATTTTGCACTGCTTTTATTCCTTTATTTTATGGTAGATGGTTGTAAATTTGTGGAGGAAAATTTGTATGGAAATTTTTAAATAATTCTGTTGATTTAAAAGTTTTGTTCAGAAGCTTTTTTGACTTTATAACTACATCTCATAAAAATACCACCTAAAATTCACAGTGAATCCACCACAAACCAATTTCGCATGAATATTTTCTTACTAAAAAAGAAAAAAAAATTCCCAATCGTGTCTACACTAATAAAATAAATGAATATAAATTTCATCAGTAGTATAATCGCAACTATGGCCCACACATAATAAAATATCCATTGAACATATACAAAAACACAATATATATATATTTTTATATAAATACAACAGTAAAGAAGTCACACATCGATACATATTGCCCAATGAATTATGCGTAGAGTCGGCCTAATGGAAGGTCGTCCATACAAAGATTAGTTAAGAAGCGATTCGGATCGGGCGTCACATAATGGGCATGAAGAGACTCGTGAATAAACTGGTTTTAGTTACTGTACCCACCAACACACACAAACACACACACACAACAAGTCTACATCATCCCATCATTGAACACCGTAGACTTCCCGATCCACCAGATTGTCCCAGCCACATTTATTCCATCACCCAAGAAATTAATCTGCATGTGCAAATTTTAATTTGCCTCTCTCTGTCACCGTGTCCACCAACCACCCTGCAAGAAATATATTCAACAATTAATATAAGCATTCACAAACACACAATAATAAAATAAAATATGTGAAATAGATACAAAACTGAATAATATAATGATCTAAATTTGTAGATTATTTTGGTATTTATTGTTGAATAGTTTTGAAACGACTTTATAAATAGAAGTCAACCTTTTACATTGTCAAACAAATAATCTCCCACGTGCACATTCGAGCGCGTGCACGATTCAATATATATATAAATGTATATATATATATAAACGTTGGCTCAATGCAGTGTAACTATCATGATGCAAGTGGCGTTAAAGCCAAGGCAGGTCCCATTCATTGATGGTGGTGGTTTTAATGTGTATGAAGAAGAAGAAAATAAAGAAAAGGTTTTCTGGCTTTCACCAGATTATTTTCTCCTATTTTATTCTTCGATGTATAACAATAATGTACAATGGAGGGCCAAGTGGTTAGTGGCACTTGGCCTTTTTCTATACAAAACAAACAGGAATATGAACGTAAAGTGTCGGGGTATTTGTGTGTTGAGATTGCAACCACAAGATGGGACTTTGGTTTATTCAGCCAGATATGTATATAGAGTGAGAAGCAAACGACAACGACGAGTATACTATCGGATTGCTCGATCGATCTGGTGTGGAATGTCTCGACGACGTCTCAATTTTCAAGCTCTCTCACTCTCGCCTTACATGGCAACTCGTTTCGTTATTCTTATCTTTTTCAATATAATAATGAATGTATTTATGTTTGTGTGAATGCAAAAGCTCGGACATCTCAATGGATTCTCTAAATTTTCTCGTGTCTTTTACGTTTTCAAATGTCATTCGTGTTATCTTAATGGTGATAATAACAGTCGTGTGGAAATATTGTTATTAGATGTGTTGACATTCAGTAAAAGAAAATTATTATTTTCTCCTTTTTTCTCTTTTTTATTTGATCGATAACTTCATGAAGTTTAATTTATTTATTTTTTTCTTTTGGATGAAAGAGATGTGTTAATATTGTAGTTAAATCTGATAATATTTTTCTTTTAGTTTATTTTATTGTAATAATTATAAAGTTTTCCAGATTTACTCAAAAAAATTATAAAACATTTAGAATTATCTTTAGAAAAATTTAAATAACAACAAAATAATCCTGCAATTAAAGAACAGTTCAAAAATATTAATCAAACTTGAATTTCTCACGATTTTCAATCAATCCAAACTCTAAATTGAATGAAACATTTTTCACATCAGTTTCCAATTAATTATAAGTATCAAAAGAAAAAATTACACAATCATAAAATAGTTCTAATAACCCTCGAGCAATTCCAACAAAAATGACTTCACCCTCCCTTGTGAAACCAACAAACCCAAATACAACAATCACTTCTGAATGCCAACAAATATTACAAATGTGTTCATCTGATCCAGACTAATTTACCAACATAATTAACAAGCACTGTATATCCTAAAGAAAAAAAATCCTATTGTTAAACAATAACTTCAACGAAGCATATTCGCTTGCTTTATAAGATGTGCAGGAAAGTGTGAAAAAGGATAATAATATAGAGTTACACTTCATCATAATATACATGAATAGTATAATATACATTCATATATACGATGATGAAGAATGGGAAAAAGGAGACGAGAACGATACAGGCACGCGCTTAGCACAAGGATGTGCGTCTCAACCTTGTGTGCCACGTTGGGCGCATTATGCCGTTACATTGTTGCCAACAAATGGGTACGCGGCCGAGTGCTCATTCACACATATACATATATATAAAGATGTGTATATATATTTACCAGCATCCCTTTGGAGTTGCTTTTTCGCGCTCGTATATTACCCCGCACACCTTTTCCACACCTCGGTCCACTGCCCTTCAATCTGCGGGGGGTTAAATTTCTTTCTCTGCAAAAGAGCCATTGTCAAAGGAAATAATAGCAAAAAATCCTTTTTTTTTCCTCTCTATATGAAATTGGGATTGGAAAAGGAAGACTGGGCGAGTGTGAAAGAAGTCAAGAGCCTATTGAAAAACAAGAGAAACTAATTAACAGCAATTTTTTGATAGAATTTTAGTGAATGGACATTTTTGGTAATAAATTGAATTTGTTGGTAGAATTGAAATTGTTATTTAGTGACTTTTAATCATTTTTAAAAGATTATTTTATTAATTATTAATTAATAACTGGTTGGAATTGAATTTAAAAAATTGTCAATTACACAAACATTCAATTTCATAAATAAAATTCAACTTTCCATCCCCCGCAATCACCCCCTGAATTAATTCACCATTATCTAACACCCAACTCATTAGATAACATTTTTTTTTTCTTTCACACAAAAAAAAAAACAAAAATTACTGCTGCACATATTTCCTCTTTTCCCCCCATCGCTTTCCCTCCACATTTCACTTCATGAATTGATAAGAACTGAATTGATAGCAGTAAAAAAAAAAGGATAAAGCAACATAGTAAAAGAGGAAAAAAGTATTCACATTGATATCAGGTTGTTTCTACCGTTAATTGCTCTGTCTAAACCACCATATATTTTTCCTTTGCAAACTCACTCTCATGTTGCTTCTATATTCCATGTTCACAAACCAATGTAGGAAGCTTATCCATATCGTTGTCGTCGCTACGCTTCATGGCAGTCACGTGTTTCTCTCACCCAATCAACAAACTCCGATAACTTCAACAGTGCACAAACAGTTTTAATGTTTTTTTCAAGTGAACCAAAGAGATATAATACAGTTCCATTACATGTCTCACCATACACACACACACATCACCAATCACCAACACATCATTGAACATTTATACCTCTAACATTCACGAAGAAATCTACCGCTGTAATATTTGCATAGGCGGACGTTGAGCGTGAGAGAACGGACCTTTTTTTTTATCATTTTTTTTTATATATATTCGACCTGCAGAAAAATAAAACAAATATTATATAACCAACCGGAAGAAGGGTTGAAAAAAAAGAGTACCAAACGCTTGAGGGGGTTGACGCAACTCGTCAATCCATCAAGTTCTTTCTTTTACATTCTCCTGTTGAATTTTTTTTTCAATTGTACTTTTTTGTAAGCGTGTCCAATGTATTGAGATTTATATGAGAGATGATGGTATAGAGAGATGATGATATATGTTGAGAAGGGATGTTGATGATGAATAAAGAAGATGGGAAAGGGTGGAATGAAGGAGAATGTGAATTATAGTTTCATGTGTTTATGCAGAATTTTTGAAAGCTAGGCATGCGTGACAGGTCGCGTGGATGGAACTTCTGGAGAATATTAAAGAGACTTTGTGCGTGTGCCTGTTATGTTCAACATTGTTTGTGTCTTTATGTGTTTGTGTATATGGATAAATGTGAGGATAATGTTGGACGTAAGTCATAACATGTTGCTTGTGGTTGTTTCTAACTGTTGGTGGGTGTAAGGTACTTTAAACGCGTGTCAGGGTTGCATTTTGAATGTTAATGATTTTTAGATAGGCATTTTAATGGGGGTTTTGCCATTTATTTAATCGACTTTTTCAAGTAGTGAAGAGTTTTTAAGGTAGTACTGTCGGTGCAAGAATTACCGTTCGGAAGTTCATAAAATTTTGCACAGTAGTAGATTATGATAGGAAGAAGATCCAGTTAAATTTTTTATGTAACAGTTAATTTGCATTGATTTATTAACTGTTGATGAATTATTAAACAAAAAATGAAATGGACTAAAAGTACTTATTAGCAATAAATAGATCATTCATTGTCTGATATTGCTGTGAATTATATTAATTAACTATTGCAAAATAGTGTGATAATTGTTAGTTAAATATTATTACAAAATATCGTGTTCGATAGAGAATAATTTACTGATGGCTATCAAACTTGCAGTTAATAATTAAAAAATAATTGCTATACTGAGAAAAATATTGTCATAAAATCGCATCGAATTGCAACAGAGATGTTTGCTTGAAGTATCACTCTATGGATATTTATATTCATAAAAAAGGAAAATTATGTTGCAATAAAATGTGTTATTGATTTCATATTACCAATATGTAATTTTACAAAATGTAAAAATGAAACTTAATTATTATATAAATACGTCATTGGAGAATAATTTTGTTCGATTTAATAAGTGAAACAATTTTATTTATTTTATTTTTGATGGTAATATAAATTAGAAGGAATTTTCTATTGGGATTATTTGCAATTGTAATGTCAGATAAGAATGAAAATCAAAAGGACATTTGTTATTTATCAATAAACATTTTTCTTTTATTGTTGAATTAATTATTCATTGAATGATGATATTTATTGTTTGCTTTATTATCGATTAAAATTAATTGTCAAGTAACAGTGACGTAAAGTGATGATGTCAGTAGCTAACGGTATGAAAAGAAAATTATTGAATGATTGAAATTAATCTCTTAGGTATTCATTCATTCGAACTTTTGTCGTTTTGACTAATAAAATTGGTTTCGTGACAGTAATAAATTGTTTGTGTTAACGCTGTGGAATTGTATTGAACTTTGTTTACTTTTACTCATGTGAATATAAATAGAAATGAAAATCAATATTGAACATTCCACAAATAATTTACAACTTCACCTTTATCTTTTTTTTCTTAGTTCAAACCGACACAAAGTGTCATGATAAATGATAGATGGATTTGAAAATCCTTCCTGCATATTATTATGACCTCCCCTTTAGAATAGAAATAATAAAAAACGAAGAGAGAAAAAAAAAATGATGAGTCGCGAATTAATTTCCGTTTGACGCATACAATCAGTGACATTTTAATTTGCTTCATTCTAAAGCGAACGTTCTCATCTATTTCTCTTACTTCTTCTTCTTCTCTTTCTTCTTCCTCTTCTATTTCACATTTAAAAAAATGCAGTAAAATTAAAAATGGGGATGTAAAATTCAGTGTAGAATAAAAAAAAAACAAGAGCGAATAGAACTAAACGTGAGAGGGTATTGTTAAAAATGAAAAGAAAGAGAAAAGACGAAACCGGATGCGCAGGTGAAGTCTGTACACACTTATATACATGCGCACATACATTTATAAAATGTGTACACATAGACGAAAGCTATGGGGGATTTTAGCTTGAACATATTAGCATTTATGTTGCCGCTGGTTTCTTGGGAATAAACAGGACAAAAATGTGAGACAACAATTTTTTTTTTCATTTTTTTAAACTCTCGCGCAATGTGAACGCGGGAAAAAAATTCTATGTATGTATTATGTGTATAAGTATCGAATGTATATGAGAAATGGACTTTCGGAGTAAATGAGAGATTTTCAGTATCCTAGTCACGAATACACTTCACAGAGGAACCGCACACATAAGTGCGTCTACGTGCGCACATTATAATCCAAAAATATTTTTTATGGATTAAAATTGTCTAGTCAGGTTTTGTTCATTTATTTATTTATTTATTCATTTAATCATTATAATTTTTTTATCATCTATTTTTATGTTTTTTCATGTCTGTTGATACTTATTCAAAATACTTCTGAGAAATTAAATAAAAATGTCAATTAATTTTCTCTTCCAATTCTACCAAAAAAACCCATAAAATTCTGTTATCCCATTAAAAAAAAAATGAATTTCCCACCTCCAACAATTCAATAAACCACAAAAATTCCAAACAACTACCGTTTTTATCAAACCAATTTTTCTCCCCACTCACAACAAATTAAAACACAATAGAAAAGCAAAAAAAATTGCCTATGGATAAAAATTATTTCCATCTCTCTGCACATTATCTACCGTTATATTTGATTTTAAGAATGGCGATGATATTTCGGGTGGTCGGTGGTTGTAGCCTATACAAACACCATAAGGAAGAAAAATATTTGCACGGGATAACGCGGGAGCTCATTATCGGGGTGACTACACATCTCTTCTTCTCCCTTGCTACTATTCCTCTCTCTTTTCTCCTCTATCCATTTATAAATACACAGATACACACAAATAGCTTCACACATACATAAATATATGGATATGTCTTCTGCCTGATGAAACGGTTATCCAGGTGCGAGTATACGAAAGGCACACGGAGGGAGATTGATTCGACATGCATAAATTAAAGAGAGGATAAGCCTTTATATTCGATGTACGTGTCAGGGATTGGAAATTCGAATTTATAAACATATATGTATTTTATATCTATATAAATAATGGGGAACTTAACCAAATGTCTCATGGCATCATATTGCGATTAAAAAATCATAATAGATATAAATTATATATATATATATATATATATATATATATATGCGAATGTATATTTTTATTCGTTAATTCTTTTTGTTGCTGTTTAAATCGTCAAAGGATTATCATTTGTATCTTTCGATTGGCGAATTTAATAAAAAATGGAAAGTTTGGTTGTTCGGAATTTATTTCATGTACTTAACTCCATTTCGTAATACGATGGAATTTTTTATAGTGCAATTTAATTTGTTATTGTTTTTAAAGATGTTGAAGAAAGAATAGTTTGATTCATTAGAGTTTTAGGATTAATTTGAGAGTGATAAATAACTTTTATGACAATTAAATTAATTAAGTATCAATAGTTTGCTTTGAATGATAAACTAAATGTGTGAAAATGAATTTTTTGATTACAGAAGACGAAGCCGCTCGTCGTCGGACTGTGAGTCGGGTGTGGTGGGTGGTGTATCCGATCAGCAGAGTTACGGCGCGGTGACGAGCGGCCGTGGTGGTGAATCGGCCGGTGGTGAGGAAGAAGAACATCATCATCATCATCATCATCATCAGCATCATCATCATCAACAGCAACATTCGGGTCAAACCGAACCGGACGATCCAGAGGAGGCTCAAAAACGAGTTGCCGCCGTGCAGGTGCAGGTGCAGGGGATGGAGGGCGATTGGAGGGCGTATTGTGAGCATCCATTGTCGGTCGCTACTGCGGCGATGCTCAATCTTCAACAGCAACATCAAGTTTCAGCTGTGTCAGGTCATCCGGAAGAGCAATCAGTTCCTTATGTTTATGAGTATTACAAATTGCCGGATAAATCTTCAGATGTTAAATTACCACCACCGCACGAGCTCTGGACCACGTGAGTGTTGCAATGTTTATTTATTATACTGCAATTAATTGAGAAGATTTATAAATTTGATTCATTGGGAATTTAGTTGATCAACAACGTTAAATTAGTTAAATTATTCAATTCCGCATAAATATTGTCAACTAATTAGACAATTATCAGCAATTACTTTAACAGAAGTGAACAATACTGAAAAGTTAGACTCCATTTTTCCGGTCCATTTGTTAGGTTTACAAACTCCATGGAAAAAATTCGCGTGCGCCCATAACAAAATGTATCGCACCCCAAAAAAATACTGCAATAGATCCAAAGCTTAGGGTGATATCTCACATATATATATTTTGGGCTTGGCTTAAAGAATATCCCATATATAATGTATAATACACATAGATATGTGCGTGCATATAGAGTAGAGCACTGTATAGAGCCCTTTTTCTCTTTATACACAACGTCCGTAGGCACTTTGATTTATATCGGACGCTTAGCATATTTTCTAATTTACTGTTTGAGAAATGTCAACGTACGAATATTCTCCTGATGCATTTGAAGAAGAATTAAATTGCTATGCCGCCATTTTTGCTGTATTATTTCGTTTTTTTTTATTTTGCTTTCTGTATTCAATCGTTTGACAATTGGTGATGATTATAAAAGCACATTATTTTATATAGGATAAGTTTATATATAATTTTTCATTGCAATACTTCATGCACATTATGGATCTACTTTTATCGTCTTTTCCCATCGACTCTTCTCCGTATTTTTCTTATTTCATGTCTTTCTCGCACTTGGTTCTCTCTTTTTTTTTCTTCGCTAACCCCTCGATAGCATCTCACACTCTTCACAATTTGTAAAAGGATCGTTAGAGCACACTCGTTATATTTTGTTAGTTGTGGATGATGGGTGTTTGTGTGCGTGTGTAGACGACGGGGAAATAGAGATCAACATCTGTGCGTTCATGCATAAGAGCAACCATTTTAATCCAATTTCATTGTTATATGTATACCAAAAATTTTTTAAAGAATTTTCTCCTGCTTGGGAGTATATTTTAGTTACCCTCATCATCATACAAAAAAGCCTGATCCAAACCTGTTTTAAACAAAAAAATATTTGAGATATAAATAATAAGATTTAAAATGTGAAATAATTGTCGTTCAATTGTTGAATGTAGAAGACGATAATTCCAAATCACTTCGTGATGAAAAACAAATTCTAATCACGAATGATTTATTCCGTGAAAAGTCTCCACACAAAACTTCTCAACTCTATAAATTATAATCTCCCCATAAAAGATAAGAACCAACACAAAGTTTTACATCAAACTTCATTGACTTCACATTATCGCCCTTTTCTTCTTGTCAATTTTCCTCCATTCGTCCTCCACAAAATATATAAATCGAATATTGAATTATATATGACTTAAGATTATAAAGCCACGTGGGTATTGAAATTGTCTATACAGTCTAGACGTCACGTCCCACGTCAAAAATTCACAGCACAACATACATAATACCAATGTACTTTTATTTTTGCATTTGTCGCACAGAGTTAGCGACACCGTTCCTCGAATAACACTCATACGTAGTAAAAAAAAAGAAGACAAAATACAAAGACTAAAAAAAATAACAGATCTACATTGCATTCTATATTATATCGCACGTCCAACTCACATTTATTTCAAACCAAGTCTCGTTTTTATTACATATACACATTCATGTACATACATTTTTTATTGTATATTTTCTTTTATTATCATTACGTAGAGATCTGCAAGAAGTGAGTGACGCTCTCAGTAGGTAGATGACCTAAACGAGTCTACATAAATATAAAGACCCTGATGTACTTCATAAAATGCTCTCGTGCCCTATGATCCCGTGTCCTCGCACAGTGTCATACGCAATAAAACGAAACTGACTGTCAAGACCAACTGTAGACAACTGCGAATATAACAATAAAAACTGAGACAGTGAAAGGAGATTCAGATATAGATATTTATAAATTATATAAACACATATTTAAACAACAAAACAGAACAGAAGTAGAGGCGAGAAAAATGAGTTCAAAGCAAAAAGTTTATTGCAAAAATTATGTTTATGCTCAACCGTGTGAAGAATATTTTACAAATATCTCGTTTTAATATTTAAATTCCTCATTTTTCCCGCTTTTATCTCGCCGGGTATTCCCCTATTTACCTAAATCTAGCTTAAGGTCTACTCAAATGAATAAACGCTGGTTTTTAATCGCAAAAACTGTTGAATTAAAAAATTAAAAAATGCAATGTGAAATTGTCGGGTCATGCGTTGAGGTCACAACAAACGAGAGCATCGTTGTCTCCGTCGCTCAACACCCATCAGGGTCACATTACATACAGCGCTCTCATGTCAACGTGAGTGGCGCTGTTTACAACGTGAATATATCGCGGACGACACTCGCTATAGAGCAGCCGACTTTGCGGGGCGTCGAGATGAACATATCAACGAGGAAGAAAAAAAAGAATTATTATTATGATGAAGATGATAATAATAATAATAATGAAACGAGCGCGTGTGTCTCATAGGGAAGAAAATAAACGAGTGATATGGCAATGAATAACAATAGGGACGCGGTCATTACTGCGTGGACAACTCGTTCATTTTGATGGCGACTTGTATTTCTTGTTTTTACTATAAAGGTGTGTAGATGTGTGTAACAAATATGTATTTATGTAGGGATACATGCGCATTCCCTTGTGAGTCACAGACGTTACCAATTATTATTCATTTCAATTGTTTTTTGCATTGCATTTTAGCATTTTTATTCTTCCCTTGGCGGTGTTATGATAAAGATGTAACTATCGAATAGAAGAATATTAAAACGATTTCGACCGACCGTCTTGAGATAGTTTGAGAATCGATTTTGTACAGATGATATAGTGGTAGAATTGAAGAAAATCGCGATTATGGCAAAGGGTTGATACGAGATATTAATTAATTGACGATATCGAAATGAGATTGTAGCAATCGAATCGTCTTGAACTCAGTGGCAGATTTATTGAATCGAGATTATGACGATTATCAGCTTGAAGATCTGATCGCAGAAGTTGTCTGACTATTGGCTTTAAAATTATCGCGATCACTTAGCTTTATCGAATATTTCTAAATGTGGGAATTTGTTTGGTTATCTTTCCTTGATATTTAATAGAGAATTGTTTAACCATCACAAAATTTTCAATGATAAATAAATATTTAAACTATTTGCAATTTTTATTTCATGTTCATTTGCTAATTTTCATTGATTAATTGAATTCATTTAAATTTTCAATTCTTCTATTCAGTTGCAGTAATTTGTTTTGATGGTGTGAAAGATTTCCGGTTGTAAAACGCGCGTTGCTGGTGCTATTCCGGTAGTACCGCAAGAAGAAGAGTTGTCAATATAACATTGGCGACCTCACGTTGACCCACAACTCCAACCTGTTGTGCAAAAAAATTATACATATATGATAGCTTATGATGTCCCATTATCGGCTTGAAACTGCTTGATGCATAGACACAAATATTTTTCGTAAGCGCGCTCTTCACATTTGTGATTTATCGTTTATATTTAGCGACAAACGGAATCGGTGATTTACTGAACGTTCCTTTACTCCTTGCAGCGATCAATGACCCAACAATATTTTTTCTTTCTTTCTTTACTTATCATTCATTCTCATATTTCTTATATGCGATTATCCATTTTGTGATATTTGTGTTTCTTCTTCACCATTTCTTTGATTGCAAATTAATGTATTTATTCCATATCGGTATAAATCGGCGACTGATGATTTAATTTTTAATGAATTACAATGTGAATCTGAATTTATTAATTTTATTTTGTCGTCTCGAATGTTTCTTTTTTTTTATATGAAATTGATTATATATAACAAGTTTTTACGGATTCTACAGTTTTATATTTCATCTTTATTTGCTAATTAAAAATAATTTATTCGACGATAATGTGTAACGATGTTGAGGTTTACGAGATATATTTTTCTATGTCACGATTGTGCTCGCCAATCATTGATAAACCCACATCTCATCCAAAATACAAGAACAGACCAGTAATTATTCCATAAATCTACATAACTCTGACTTTTGCCACTTTTTACAGTTCAACTATTAAAATTAACTCTAAAATATCTCATGTCCGTTATCAATTCAGCTCCATCAGCAATTATAATTCATTATAATATTTTATTTTCTGTTCTTTCGACTATTTCACATCCCTAAAAGTCCACCTACCCTTAAACACACCATGCACTAATAAAAACTATTAAAATTATCTCCAATATCTACATCTCACCCCATTATTCATCAATCCCAATAACTCAACTTCAAACCACCAATAACAATAAAACTTCCCCAAAAATACAAAAAAAATCTCAAACCCCCATAACCACCATAAAATCCCACAGTCTTTTTATTTCAACCATACAAGATAACGTAAAATAAATAAAAGATCCAATTCGAAAGGAAATGAAGTAAAAAAATAAAAAAAAATATGAAGATGAAAGAATAAAAAAAAAAGGACTTCTTCGGCGCCCGTCGGATTAGCATCGCATTACTTCGATCGAGCCACGTCCTCTGATGTGCTGCTGGGATCCATTTCATATAAGCCGAATTCATAGAGGGTCCCCCTCTTCTTTAACATTCCCTTCTATAGCCTAAGGTTATGACATTCTTTCCCTTTCTCCCACCCTTCACATCTCACTTTTTTCCTCTCGCTCATTTCTCCTCAGAGCAAATTTTTACTTATCTCTCATGTATGGTTGTTGTGTTCGTTATATTCTACACGCGAATATCCCTCTCAACTCACCATTCGCAAAGAACTAAGTTGAAGATACTCGAGACACAACAAAGACAGCGAAATTATTGAGAGTCAGCGAAATAAGAGGTTAGAAAGAGCACGAGAATGTGCTTTAGAGAGTGGTGGAAAAAAAAAGGATGTAAAGAAGAACAGGGGAATAGATACGAAGGGAAGAGAGAGAGTGCAAAGGATCAGGTATCAAATGAAAAAAAAAGCCATTGTATCGAAGCATCTGACCGTATAGGTACGCGCCGTAGCTGGTGCCGAAGGGATTCGATGGTTAGAGGGGCGTGCAGAAGCGAATAAGAAGAGGATACGCAAAGGCACCGCAGAATGAAGAAGAAGAGGAAAGAAAACAAAAAAGGGAACATGAAGGCAAAGTTGACGAGAAAGAGTAGAATTTTTATATATATTATTTAAAAAATAAAGGGGACTTCCTTCACCTCTTTTACTTGAGAATGAAGAAGGGTAGATTGAATTCGCGTATATATACTTGAAAGCGTTGGCAGTTTATAAGGGTAGACGTCATTGTGATGAGCATTATCATGCTAAATATAACATGTTAACTACTTTGCACAATGGCGAACGCGATGACGCAAGTAGAGTCTTATTTCTGCACTAAAATATGTATAAACTTTTTCATTACTGTCAAACAGAATGCATCAACTGAATTTATAATATACATGAGCAAATGCAGCAATAAAAATCGTCGTATTTTTATGTTCAATGCCATAAATTGTACGTAACAAATGAAAGAAAGGGACTGAGAAAGAAATTTCTTTTGGCACTCCCCAATTTATTACATCTATTGCTGAATATTTTGTATTTATTTATTCGATGTTTATCTTCATGTGATATTTATTTATATTTTTTTGTCTTGGTTGTTTTATTTATAGGGGAGTTATGGGACAAAAGTTGTTGGTACAGGAGAGTTCACCGTCAAATCGTTTAGAAAATTCTGGTGGCGAAGGCGCAGGTACTGGTGAACTTCATCATTTTCTTCATCAATACAATCAACAATCACCAAGTCCAAGTCAAAGTCTTCAAGGGGGTATATCACTTCCGTTGAGTCCACAACCAACATCAGGAACAGGTATTGGTGGGGTCAAGAGAGAACCGGAAGACTTGAGCTCGTCGCGGGGGGCGCAACAATCAAGTAAACGGCATAAACAGGCCCAACCGGATAGTCCAACACCACCAGGAATGTATCATCATCATCAGCATCAGTTACAAGTAATAATATTAATGAGCTTAGCATACATTCATTGCAATGGACAATGATTTATTAATTTTACTGTGTAGGAAACAAATTTTGCCGGCAGAGTCATT
Organism: Meteorus cinctellus; assembly: GCA_030523045.1. Lineage (NCBI taxonomy): Eukaryota > Metazoa > Arthropoda > Insecta > Hymenoptera > Braconidae > Meteorus > Meteorus cinctellus. The sequence continues at coordinate 320,403 of JAPYZF010000035.1, read as the reverse complement.
TAGTTGTTTTTGTATGTGCAATTACTTCATGCAAACCTGATTGGCAAAGAATTATTTGTAAAAATAATAATTCTACATAACTACGTTGCAATCTTTATATTCATGTTCTTGATACAAAATTCCGTTCAAGTACCTGACTCAAAAACAAAAATTGAATTTTATATACCTGGTTCAACGCTTGTGAACTCGTTTGATCAAACATGAATACAAATTGTCATAAAACCCTTCAACGACATTTGGTAATCGGATACTTACAGCGTTGCAATTACAAATGACACATCAACACCCTATCGCAACAATTATCACAGTACCGGCAAAACTTGTTCCCCTACTCAATTTATGTGTCATCCATATCCAACTGAATGAATAAAAATGAATTATAGGTGCAACAGCAATACGGAAGTGGATACGATCCGTATTCGTCGTGTAGTCCACGATTATCAACGAATTACGGTACAACAGGATCATCAAGTACAAATGGAAATGGTGGTGGTGGACAATCTACCCTTCATCAAGAAGCCACAGCAGTTTATGTAACAGGCGATGGTTTACCACCACTTGCATCATCGAGTGCCACCTCATTGCCTACAACAACAGCCTCATACACTAGGTATGAAGTTGTACCAAGTTCATATGCAACAACTCATGCGATAAGAACATCATCAAGTAGCAGCAAAGTATTGACTGTTGATTTACCAAGTCCGGATTCAGGTATTGGTGCTGATGCTGTTACACCACGTCAAGATCATCATCCACCAACAGCCCTACATCAGGTTTGCCTTGTTCGTTTTAATCTCTTTTCTATTTATTTCCATTTTCCAAATAATATTGAGCATGATCTAATCTCGTTATTAATGATACGTTATTTCATGTTCTAAACATTTGGTTTTAATTGTTCTTTTTGCTCTTTACAGTCATCGTTTGATTATACGGAATTGTGTCCGGGTGGTGCATCAAGCGGTACAGCAGTTGTATTAGAAAGCGGCGCTGTTATTCATCATCAACCATTGCAATTACAATTGCAACAGAATCACAATCAACCACAAGTTCAACGTGGTCTGGTTAATGCAACCGCTACAAATCCACCTACTACGCCAAATCCACCACGATCGAGGCCATGGCATGACTTTGGACGACAAAATGACGCGGACAAAATACAGATACCAAAAATGTAAGTTTTGAGAATTGAAAGAGATGAATTCCTGATTAGAAAATGCTCCATAAACTTTCTCAAAACAATTAGCAAAACAAAAGATTAAAAATATCTGTGGGTGAAGGGCAATTGAACGATAAATAATATTAAATAACATTTGTATTTATATTGGATGTGTGTAAAACATGATTACATGCACACATACAACAAAATGTCACGAGTTCGCGAGACACTGCACACAACGACACTGTCCGTTATATCATCGTTAGAGAAATTGCAATACCTACAACCACATATTCATAAAAACATACGAACGAGAAGTAATAGAACATTTAGAATGACCAGGGCGTTCACCCGCAATGTTTATCGTGCATGTTATCGTCATATTGCCGCTGTCGCGTGTTTGAACGCATTTAAATATTGATATCTGTCGATATACGAGGATTAATTAATTTCATTGCGAATGATTTTCATGGTGATAAAAAAAATGAATGAATGCATTAAAATTGCTAGTTGAATACTAATTAGTATTTATCTTATTAATGTTGTAGTTATTCGGCATACGGCTTCAAATATCACTTGGAATCACCCATCAGCACATCACAAAGACGTGAAGACGACAGGATAACGTATATCAACAAGGGTCAGTTCTATGGCATCACATTGGATTATGTTCCAGACCCGGACAAGCCACTATTAAAAACTGGACAGACTGTTAAGGTGATTTAATCTCCATTGAGAAATTAATCTGCTGATATTTTATTATTTACCTTTTTTCTTTTATGGTACTAAGTTGAAGATGCGTTTCGAGATTGGTTTTATTGTTGGATAAAAGATTTGAAATGAATTTTAATGAGATGTTTGGGTGATGTTTGTTTTAGTTTAGGATGGAAAATGAGTTTTCAAGTGGACGAAATTGTTTGAGAAACATTTTAGGTTGTGATTAGAAAGGATCGAAGGGTTTTGTGGAGATTTTTATTTGCTTTGAATTTAGTTGTGCCGGTGGGTTTGAGAAGAATGAAAAACACTTCACATCTACGAATTTACAAATTGAATTCTCTAATTGCATGTGAAAGTCATTGGAAAATCAGAGAAGGAAAATCAACGAAATTTTCATATTCAATTAAATTTTCTTTCTCTTTTCTATCCAATCCATCAACTGTATAAATTTTCCATTATTCCCCAGTGAATTATGCTAATTCACGCTTATATTCAATACAAAATAAAGGAAGTTAGAAATCGGTCGTTTGCGCTTAACTAAGTGTAACAAATATGTTAACTGATAACGTTCAATCGATCTATATATAAAGTCGAGCGGCTCATTCACCCGAATCACGAAAAATCACACTTGATGCAGTTATGCATATGAACACACATCAACAAACTTAGCACCAATACGTTCAATAATAATACATAAATTATATCCACATACAATTGTATCTATCAATGATTAGTCGTGACATTTTCATTTGCCACATTGTAACTGACAATCATGTGTTAACATTTATTTCCATATATATTTTATTCAATAATTATTTATTCCAGAGTGTTGTAATGTTGATGTTTCGTGAGGAGAAAAGTCCAGAGGACGAAATAAAGGCGTGGCAATTCTGGCATGGTAGACAGCATTCGGTAAAGCAACGAATTCTTGATGCTGGTAAGTTCATTTTAGTTTATTTCTATTTTTACTTTTATCTATTTCCATTTCCTTTTCTATCAACCGTTTTTTTTTTCTATTCTTTTTATTACTCACTGTTGACGATATCAACTTTATTAATCGTAATTATTAATATGTAATGTACAAAATGAATAAATAAAAAAACAAAATTGAATGATAAATGATTGCGCAAGCTGACGGATATTCATTTGCCAAGGTATAACAGGAGATAAATCGGTAAATTAACATTTTTATCCGTTTTATTCATTCAGTAATTTTTTTATTTCTCTAGTTCTAGACCTTTTCATTTATTATGTTTGTGATTATTGATTAGTAGTTGAACAGTTGGAGTTTTTTAATTGAATTGTCGTGTATATTATTTTTCCTTTTTCTATTTGTTTTATTAATTTCTTTTTTTTTCATTGTTCCTTTCTAACAGATACGAAAAATAGTGTTGGACTTGTTGGTTGTATTGAAGAAGTTGCGCATAATGCTATTGCTGTTTATTGGAATCCACTTGAGTCTTCAGCGAAGGTGAGAGCAACGGATATTGATGGAGATTTTGATGCAACAAAGATTAGAGATGATGAGAATGACTAATCGAATGACATTCATTAAAATTTTATCTTAATTCAATCCTAATCCTCACATCAATTCCCAACCGGATCCATTTACAACACAAATGACAACTAAAATACGAAACAACACAAAATAGAGTATAAAATTAGCGCTTAATTATACGACCTAACAATTTCCATAATGCGACAAATATTCATGAAAATAAAATCAACGTAAATTGTTTATGCACATTAAAATCAGATAAATAATATTAATATATCATTTATATGTTTTATTGTAGATAAATGTTGCGGTTCAGTGCTTGAGCACGGATTTTTCGAGTCAAAAAGGCGTGAAAGGTTTGCCATTGCATATACAGGTGGACACTTATGAGGAACCGCCACCGCACGCTCACACCTATACACCACCATCTCATCGTGGTTACTGTCAAATAAAAGTCTTTTGCGATAAGGTAAAAGAACAAAACGACACAAACAGAACAAATGTCGTATCATTAATTATTTTATCAATATCAAATGATAATTCATTCATTTTTTTGTCATTACTTTTCTTTGATTCATTTATTATTCCATTCATTCATATCAGTTTTTTTTTTCAACACCTTTTATTACGCAATGCTTTTGTCGGATTTCGTAATAATATTAATCGTGATAGATAAATCTTTATGTATGATATATGTAATTGTAATCAGGGCGCGGAAAGAAAAACACGTGACGAGGAGAGGAGAGCAGCGAAGCGGAAAATGACTGCGACAGGCAGGAAAAAGCTCGATGAACTTTATCATTCTGTTACGGAACGCAGTGAATTTTATTCAATGGCAGATCTTCATAAACCACCAGTTTTATTTTCACCGCCTGCTGAACATGCAATTGATAAAGTAATTATATATCCATTGCATAGTAATTAATGTTTATTAATACTTGTTTGTATATTTAGTCTCAGTTTTACTTCTTTTCTTGTTGGTTCAGACATTTGCGACAGAAAGTTGTTGAGACATATTAAATATCATGGGGAATTGAGTACATTTCTTATTGACCACAGTTTTCAATTATTAAATTCAAGTAAAGGAATCATTTTTAATAATAGAAAATGGGAGGATTTTTTCATTGGGTAGAAAGTTGTTAACACAATGTAACATTAATTAATCAATGATTATTTGTTTATGAAACAGTTCTCAACGATGGAATTGTCTGGATTTTATGGTGGAGGTGGTGGAAACGGTGGTGACACTGACACCTCTTCATTGAGCAATGGTGAAGGTGGTGGAATGAAAACAGGTGCGAGTAGTCCTTATCCAGGTTGTGGAAGACCAAGTCTACCAGCATTAAAATTTCACAATCATTTCCCACCCGACAATTTAACATCACTTCATGATAAAAAGGATTCGTTATTGATGCAAGTGCAAGAGCTACAAGGCTCAGTGTTGCAAAGTGTACCACAAAGTGCGTTATCTACTGGTGCGCTTGTAACTGGCGTTGGTAATCGTTTACATTTACAACATCAGCAGCAGCAACAGCAACAATCGCATTTACGCGATGGTGAAGAACGTGTGATGCTTTATGTGAGACAGGAGTCAGAGGACGTTTACACGCCACTTCATGTTACACCTCCGAGTGTCCAGGGATTGCTCAACGCTGTAAGCAATTATTTTTTATTCTTCAATCTGATATAATTCAACACAAAATTTATTTTAACTTCAGTGAAGATTTATTAGTTGAATCATTTTTTGAATGAAACAATTTTGCAATTTAAATTGAAAATAACTTCAATTTTCTCTTAACGAATTATTTCTTGCTCAAAATTCAATAGCAGAATGAAATCTTCATGTTCTGTAGTTAAAATATTATTGATGTTGGGATAAAATAATTAGTGAAGCAATCAATGAAATGATAGCCGATTTGACGATGATAATGGATTATATAAGTAATAATATTAATATACATAATAATACATACATTTATTTTTAGTTCATGCATGCAATTATCAGGCATTATAACGAATCATGATTAATAATATCCGTGTGGTGTGCACAAATGCTCTCTTCATTGGCTAATTAATATTAATGCGCATGTAGACCCCGCCCGCTCCAAACACGCACGTATATACATACATTCATTTATGTATTTATTCATTCTTATTATTCATATATAAACTCTTTTGTCTACTCCCCGATCTAATTTTTTTCCTATCGTTCCAACACGAAGATGTTTTTTTTGTATTTTTCGTTTGATAATGACGAAGCAATGCGGATTGTATCGAATCTACGTCTACATTTATTTTGTTGTGATGATTTTTATTATCGAATGTTTTTTTGTTGGTTTCTTTGTTTTTATGGATGATCGAAGTGATTAGAGAGGTTGTTGCAATGGAGTTGATGAAATGTTAACTGAGAAATTCAACAAATGATGACAATTCATTTGATGTCTCTGTAAAAAAATTATTTTCAGATATTTCGATGAAATTTTCAATGATAAAATTACAGGGAGATGAAAAATGGATAAGTGTTGATGCAATATGCAAATTATTGTAATACAAATATATCAATTGATACTTTTGAATGTTTATTATTGAATTACTCAATAATCTCCATCGATTCATAAATATTGCAACAACCTTTCAGCACATTCAATCAAGAAAATGACAAAGGTCGACATGATTCACATATTATGCCTGCATTTTTTTTGCGTGTGTGTTACTATACATGTGTGTTTTATTAAACAATAAAAGAATATGAATACAAGCGAAGAAAAAAAAATTATAATGGGGCGCGAGCGTTTAAACAAATGAATAAATAAACAAAGTAACTGAGAAAAAAGTGGAAAAAAGCCAATCTAATTATCAATCTGATTTTACCATTACGAAAAATAATTTTTACATTGAATTAAAGAAAAATAAAAGTAGATAAAATATTAGAAGCAAAAATTAGAAAAAATGAAACGTTATAGAAAAAAAAAACGTGCGTGGTACAGTGTCTCTCAAAATTCTAATGTTCTACTTTTTTCTATTTTACAGATTGAGTCAAAGTACAAAATTGCATCCTCGAGTATTAATAATCTCTATCGAAAAAACACAAAGGGGTAAGTTTAGTAGAGTGTGTCATCTTTACTCGCATGCAAATACGCCTGCGGTAAAAGGCGCATGAAAAAAAATTATAACGGTGACATTACGAATTTATTTGCCCGGGGGTTGATTCGAATAAAAAAAAAAGGCACATGTGTGTATAGCACGTATGAATAGATATTTATTTTAATTGAAACGTCGAAATGGTGTGCAAGCATGGGGAAAAAGTCGGCTGTATATATTATTATAAATATATAACATCAATAGACACTTGAATTAATTTGATTAACAAATTAATAATAATACTAACACAACTATTTTAATATTCATTTATTTCATGCATGTTTTTGATTTTTCTACGCATTTAATCTTTGTCTTTTGTCTCCATTCGTCTGACCAATCAATTCCACATTATTTATGGTTTTTTAGTGAAGCAAAAAGTTCCAATGGATCAAACAAAAATTTTATCTCAATATTTTAAATTTATTTAAAGATAAACAATGAACAATGCTAAATATCTTTTGCTTCAACTTTCAAATATCAAACAATTCTTTCGTTATAATTTACTATTTATTCACTGACTGTAATAATTGATCAACGACCAACCAAATAAGAATATTAATCAAGAATGTTTTCTTTGTTTATTGCAATTGTTGCAGAATTACAGCGAAAATTGACGACGACATGATACGATACTACGTTGATGAGGATTTGTTCCTCCTGGAAGTGAGTCACACACCATCAAATTCAGATCAGTGTGCTGATCGTAATAGAAGTAATCCAAGTTCGCCTGGTGATCCAGACGATCCAAATGATTCAACATCAATTGGTTACGATGTAACATTAATTGAATTGCCACCAGTACAATCACAATTACCACCACAATCGCCAATTAATGTCAATCAACATGGACACATTCACGGTCATTCACAGCACGTTCAACACGACGTAACAAACACGTGAATTTATTACATTCAGAATATAATATAAACCACAATTGAATAAACATTTAATTAACCCTGTTGGATAAATTGTGTACATAAAAAAGAAGAGAAGAAAAAATTAAGAAAGTAAATTCATAACGAGTTATGTCATTGAGATATAACAATTAAAACGAATTCAATTAACGCGTTATTTTGTTTATTGTTAATCTGTTACGTTAAGAGGAGTAATCAGTTGAAAAATGATGTGTTACAATGGTGTTTTAAAAGAAAGAAATATTAAAAAAAAAAAATATAAACCAAGATGACAAATGGTGAAATAGAAGTGAAAGAAACTATTGAGGAATTGAATGAAATAAATAATAAACGAAGAAAATGTTTAAATGTCGAGTGCCGTTTTAGGCATATTGAATTTTGTTATTTCAATTCCGTTACAAACGGTGAAGAAATATTATTATTATGTTATTATTATTATCTCATGGGTGAATCAATCAAAATTGATTTAAGGACACATTCAATTTTAATTTTATTACATTACTAACCGTACATGCAAACCGACATAAATAAATAAAATAAAATATATATACGTAAATGCAGGAGATGAGAATGACAATATAAAAAATCTATCAGTGGCAAATCAGCGATAGAAATGATAGGAATAAACGATGAATTCATTTAATAATTTCAAAGTTCAAATCTTATTTTTTCGTCGTTTAATAACGAGATAACGAAAACAATACGAGAGTACAGTCTAATTAAAATAAAATATACTTAAATATTATAACAAACGCGATAAACAAATGGAATCAAAAAATATGCTTACACCAGTGCCAATAGTTGAACATTTTTTCTTTCTCTTTTTTCGTTTTAATATCGAAATTATTGGTCAATCAAAAAGTGGTCCAACTCTTTTCCAGTTTATTTCACAAGTGTAATCGAAATTTTGTTGTTCCATTTACACTTTTAATTCTAAAAGTACAACAGAAATAAAATAAACAAAGTAAAGAGAAAAAATTGAAAGAGAAAAAGAATGAAAGAATGAAAAAGAGAAAAAAAGTAGAGGAAAAAAAGAAAATATATTAGATTTGTTTTGCAATGTAATAAACTCAATTCGTTAATTAATTGTTAATTAATTTGATAAGCGCTATACAATTGTCATCTTTTTTTCTTTCGTTTTTTTTTCTTTTTCTCTTTTGATAACGAGCCACCCAATTAATCACTAACTGCTAATAACCACTTTAATGTTCTTTATTTTTCTCAACGAATGAGAGCCAGACAATTTAATTACCATGACAACACGATAATTCCACTTTACTATCGATTTTCAATTCACACCAGACATTTTTAACATCAAATTTCAGCAACTGTAAAAATTTACACAAACAAAACTAATTAATTTGATAAAAATTATACAAAAACAAACAGTGAAAATATATTTATAGGCGAATAAACAATTAGAATGCCGACACAACATCGCTGCCTTTAATTATCAATAAATTAATCTCAAAAACTAATTAATTAATTAGTTAATCGAATAAATAAAGAAGAAAAGCACACGTCATATACCGATATCAAAGCAACGATCAAAATACGCTTGTAAAATGCATATTATTATTGATTATAACTATATTTTGTTACATTTATTTTGCAGAATGAAAAAAAAAGCAGCATATAAATACAATAATGATAATAATAATTATTATTATTGATTCTATTGACTAGAGCGTACGCAATTACGTATAATTGTTATTTTTATACTCAGCGCGCATGCGATTTCGAAATAAAACAATTGATAATTAAATGAAAAACAAATTGGATGAATGTGAAACAGAAAAAAAGTTAATGTATACGTGAAAATGTTGTATAATTATTTTATATAGTCAAGTGCGATGATGTCACGATGATATTAGCATGAAATGGTGATGATGAAAATCGATTGATTGAATAATAATTTTAATTATTATTATATTTTGTTTGTTTAATTATTAAATGTAAAAGAAATTTGTTTTTAAGACAAAATGGAGAATACTTGATACATGACAATTGCGTATTGATAATTGTTTATCCAATACGTAATAATAATGGATAAATAAAACGAAGCAATAAATAATAGAGGTGAATCGAGTAATAGAGGCGGAAAATATTGATGGAGATTAGTGGTAAAAATAATTAATGGAAGAGAAAATAATAGAGGAAAATGAAAACAGATCTCTTATTCACTCATTGCATTATTGTTATATTAATAATTGTATAAAAAATAGGGCAAAGCTGATTAATTTGTCGTGAATAGAATTGCACAACCGACTGTTTTATTAATTTTGTTTCAACATTCTTTTTTCTTTTTTTTCTATACTCAATTCATATTATTATTTCTTATATCAATTAATTTTATAACAAAGTTCTTTTCTTTTTCATTTGTAATAGTAAAGGGACTAAATTTTCTATCCAGATCTCAGGCATGTACTGTTATTATTTACAATTATTTGTTTGTAAAACAGTATGAAGAGAAATGAAAAATCAAAAGTCTTCGTTTTTATTATTATCGAAGATGGGTTTAAAGTTTATTTTAATTCATCTTTTTTAATTGCTCTCTGAGACAAAAAATAATTGATATTAATCAAAATGTAAAGCGTGATTGTTGCTGCCACAATGACAAACAAAATACAGACAGACACAACTGTAATAGATTTTAGTACTTTATTTAGATCTTCATTTTAGAATTCTCTTCAATTAATTCTTCATTTTTTTGTTTTTATCCACGAAAAAATGTATTTTTTATCTTCTCAATGAATTTATGCTCATTTATTATATTAACCCTGTGAGAAAATGGAATATAAGAAAATGATGTTGACAATAATGAATGGATAAATAAATATGAGAATATTTTTTAATTAGATATGTTTTAATGGCGGATGACGATTGATTGTAAATGATGATTATTATTGAGAATGAGATTGAGATTGATGAGGATGACGATTGATGATTTTGTGTAAAGGAAGATAAAAAAAATATAAAACAATTGTAATTGTTTATCGCGACATCTTGCCATCGTGAGATTGTGCCAGAGGTGATATTATATTATTACGATGTTCAATACCACAATAAATACTATATTAGTACGTTTTATAAAATGGTTCTTATTGCTTTCAATCCTTAGAATTAAAAATAAGAAATAAAATCAAGTGATGAAGATCCTGCAAGAAATTCAATGGCTATTTTTGCTGTTTTCATTAAAAGGAAATATGTGAATGTATCAATTCATTAATTCTACATTCATTCCTCCAATTCATTCATTCATTCCACCCTTTCTTAAATTGTAGGAATAATTTGAATTATTCACAATTGTCATAACACAAATCAATCCAAAGAAATTAATTAATTCTTCGTCATTAAAAATGTCAGAAACATTTTCAGATTCTGTAAATCAGCTCTAATTCATTATTCCTACAGAATGCAATAAAAAATAAAAGGATTCATATTAACACAAAGTGAAAACAAGGAACAATAGAAAATAAAAAAAAACCCATTTCATTTAGCAGAACACTCATCGGTATTTCCCCTCATGAATAAATCAAACCATAAAAAATCAAACATAATAAATAATAATATAATCAAAATATCACCATCAATATATTCATCGAACTGAATCAACCAATTGAATTTCCACGTGTTTTATCTCACCACAAATATATACAACCATAATATTTATCAAGTTCTTTTTTTTCTTTTCATTTTTTTTCTTACTCATTTCAATCTTTTTACACTGCTCCAAAGAATGTGATAGATTCAATCCGCGTACGTAAGCGGGACAATAGCGCGTGGGTGTATGAGTAATACGTACATGAAGAGAAAAAATTACTCAACACAAAAAATAATATTATATGAATGTGTATGTGTGCTTACACAAGAGAAAAGTAAATGGAAATTACAAATGTGTACACAATGTGTATGTGTTTGTAGTAAATTTCGTGATGGCTTGAGGTTGCCGACCTTGAGGAGGCCACTGGCCCTGAATCCAATCCTTTCCTGACGTTCCACACACAAATACTCACACACAAATAAATATTCACCGAGTCCTGACACATTCAGTAAGGGGATAAAGAAGAAAACGGAGATGATAGCAGGACCAAGTTGGAGTTCGATGATAAAAAGAAGAGATAGGGTGAAAAAAAGACTGTGATGATGGAAAAAAATATCTAACGACTCTATTTTTATGAGATTTAGTGCAAAAATAGCAATAAAAATATCCTGAATCTCTGCTTTCTCTATAAATATATTTATTCTAATTCGTTTATATTTTATTTATTCATTTTTCAGCATTTTTTATTATCTTTTTTATGACATTTTGCACATTTTTGCGAATATTTTTTTGCATTTCAGGTCATCGCTGAACGTGAAACCCTCGTCACTGTTATGTGTAGATACCATTTGACTTTTTATTTGTTTTATTTGCAAATTTTTATTTCGTTTATTTAGAGTTTTAGTATTTTTTTATTTATTTATTCTTTTCTTTTTGGTGGACATTTATGAGCAAGGGAAGATTATTGCGCGTCGTTAATGTTTATTTTTGGTTTATTTTTCGTGGTGGAATAACAAGCCAAAGATTTTTTCATTTATTATTATTCTTTCGTCCTGGGTGAAAAAAGTGTGAGTGAGAGAAAATAAATTAGCGATGAGAAAAAATTGTTGACAACTTGCGGGGAAGTGAGAAATAGTTGGAGAGAATATAAAGTGGGATTATTAGTTTTGATAATGACTTCGTCGTTGATTTATAATAGTGATAAAAAGAATTGGGCGATAGAAATCTTGGGGATTTTTTTTCTCTCTTTCTTTCATTTTTATTTCAATTTTAATGGTTTAATAATTGATAAATTGTCATTCCCGTTAGCATGACAAGTTACTTTGGTGTATCAGCTATCACTTTTTCATTCTCAATAGTCTCATGTTTAAAACATTATTTCTATCTTATTTCTTCGTTCAATTTTTTTGTTTGAGAATTTTTTCCTACTTTTTTTCTTTAGCTTTTGTGCCTGTGTGATAGATAGCAAGACAAAAGTTGTTGGCTTTTTCTTAATGTGGTGGTTCTATTTATCAGTGATAGATTCGCAGAATTGTCTATTTATAAATTCGAAGTATTTTCTAACAATTGCTATTCTGGTCTTTTTGCTTTTATTCTTCCTGCTTCGCAAAGAGACAACTATGGTGATAATTGTTTATGTAATCTCTGATTCATTAAAAGGGTTCTTAATCATTCATAGTTGGGTGAATCCTGTTTTGTTGATGAATCATCAAAATTGAATACAATCCCAAACAATTCAATATAAACTCAAATATAAAACTTACCCATTGTCGCATTCATTCAATTGAAAATCATCAGCGCAATATCTTCCTCCCTTTTAGTTCAATAATCTTCCGAATACCTAAAAAATAATAAAGGAAATATAATTCTACTCTCCTATTACAAAAAACATCTATTTCAGATCATCAACTTACCAACCAACCAACCAAAAAAAATATCCACAACAGTAGCAGCATCCACACAATGCACACCAGCTCTGCATCATCAAACACATTCTTCCCCTTTGCTCGTTGAATTATTTTTGGCGGCTGTGAAAGTCCGGTTTGACGAGTATGCTCCCTTTTATCGATAATCTTCCTTTAGTCCCCTTCAACGATGCAACAACCTGCACTTGGGATGTGAAGCTAAACATTACTCCACAACAACTACTATTTCAATCCTTTTATTTTCCCTTCAACATTTCCTGCATATTTTTCTTTTCCTCCAAGCAGGCAAGAAAAGAAGAAAGAGAAAATATTCAAAGACACCTGACACGCAGATCATTAGCCCCACATCATCCTCTCGTAACTTCAAGTTAAAATAATTCTTCCCATACTCGTTTTCCATAACACTGCAACAGAAAAAGCATATTCAACAGTAAAAAAGATTCTCCCCACCTTAAAAATAAGATATGGAGTAAATTTACTAAACTATCAACGATGGAATAATTTAATGTCTCAACAGACCAACAATTATCTTCACCAAGTTCATGGACTTTACAAGGCCAATACATCAATTGAATAATAAAAAAACCTCCATCAACCACAACAGCAACAGTAAAAATATTATTATAAAACCATAATGTAACCAATGTTTATTTTCACTTATCATTCCAATAACTGATTAACATATCATTTCAATTGTACGACTAACCGTAATTTCGTGTGAATAATTTGCATAATTTGTACTGGTGAATTGAAAAGAATACAAAGATGTAAGATAGAAAGACGAATACAATGATTAAGTCTTATGGAGAAGTGAAAATGAAGAATAAAAATGCGAGATTAAACAGTCCACCAAGTTGTGGATGAAGACGAAGTTGAGGATGCACTTGTATTGCTTGATGGGGGACAACTCGATTCGTTGGAGAAGGGTGAGCCTGTTATAAGATGGAGCGTCGGCTGTTGGACACTTTAGTACTATTCACGAACTCGTCACAATCGAAAACAAGTGTGCTCAATAATTGTTCACAGCAAGAATAATAACGAACAATTCTTCTTCATGATCGTGTTCTTTCATTGAGTATTTTTAAAAGTTGCCAAGTGATACAAAACAAAGAGAAATTATAGATCAGAGACAGAAAAATGATTTGGTATCAGTTGATATTAATTTGTATCATCGTTTATGTTAGTGGAGCAACTAATGAGGATGATACTGTTGTTGTTGATGGTGAGTTTAAAAATTGTCTTCAGAACTTTGGACAATTTTATTCTATCGTTTGAAGAAATTTTTTTCTACCTTTGAAAGTAAAGATAAATGGATTTGTATTATATGAGAATTGTCTCTTGTTGTGTTTCGATTATATGGATGAATGTGAATGGAACTTTTGAATGCGGTCATAAATTTGTGTATGCAATTCACGCAATTCTAGCGCGTAGCAATTCGATGTCCGCAATAACAACGGAGACTTGGAGACAATTCGATGTTGATTGTATTGGTATGAAAAATGTGAGAATACACTGCTGGAATTTATTGCACAGTTAGAAGTATTGTATTCTTCGTGCAATGTTCTAATTCATGTGACACTTATTTGAAGCTTTTACTTTGGTTGGTTCTTAAACGAAAATTGTCTTTGAGAATTTTTGATGCTTTCAATTATTTTTTACTGCATCAATATCGATGTGGGATTCTATTTTTGAATTTCCATTACTCGTTGACTGTTCAATTATTTATTTGATTCCACATTTTCATCGCTTCTCTGTGAACTCAATAATTCGTTCACTTGGTGGATATGAATTATTCCTTATTGATGTAGGAATAGATTGTACAGTGCAAAGGACTATTCAATGCCAATTCATCCTGGTTCCTTCTCATATTCATTGAATAATAATTCGACTCTAATAATCGAATACATTTCGATTAGTTTCTAATGATCTTTCGGTTTCTTCTTCTAATTATTGACAACATAACCTAAAACTTCAATTAATACCATAATCAATTAATATGATTCGGTTAGTAATAAGATTTATCAAGATTTCAATCCCTGCATTCTTATAAATATTCAATATTGAATAACCAATAAAATAATCAATCATAATTACATCAACGCCGGTCAGCATCGGAGTTAGCCGCATCATCGCGCTCTGGTTCTCGTCAAATCCATTGGGCAGATAAAAAGAACCCCGGGGGAGTTTGTCTATCATCCAAAGGCGAAGTCGGTCATTGTGCAACATTCAAAGAGTGTTATCCATATTTCAAAATCCCTGATCTGGGTGCCCTTGATGGTTGGGTACTTGGCGTTTACGACACTTGCAGCTACATTCGGCCCGATGGACGAATGGGTTTCGGAGTTTGTTGTTCGGGTGGACCAATCACAACGCCAGCACCTGACAAAAATGAAGAAACACCAATTGTCGAGGACGCTCATGTAAGTTAGTCGATAAAGATCCAAACATGAACACATAATTCCATAATTTAAACGTTTCTTTCATGTTTAAGCATTCGAAATAACAAATAAAATGTTCTCCAGGAGGACAATGAAGATAAGAAACCGGGAAATGCGGTAAATCTTAAACCCGAAAAGCCGCCGGCATCATGGCCACCTCCATTACCGACACATTCACCTCTTAACACGATTCCGCCATTACCGACACACCCGCCAATTGAAATGGATTCCGTTGTAACTTCAAAGCCGACATCAATTATAACAACAACCAGGAGAAAACCCATTTCTACTACTTGGCCAACTAAAAAGCCAGCTTGGTGGCCTGGTCATACGACTAATAAACCAATTAGTACCACATTAAGTGCGACAATTATTGGTTCTGCATCATGTGGAGCGAAAAATGGAGATCAAGATCAGGAAAGAATTGTTGGGGGTCAGAATGCTGATCCTGGCGAATGGCCCTGGATCGCTGCGTTGTTTAATGCTGGCAGACAAGTCTGTGGCGGTTCTTTGATTGATAATAAACATATTTTAACTGCTGCTCATTGTGTAGCTCAGTAAGTTTCATAATTTATTCTCCATCAAGACGTGAAGACTCGCTATTCATAATTCATTTATTTCCAGTATGAATTCTTGGGATGTCGCACGATTGACTGTACGTCTTGGTGACTACAACATAAAAACAAATACTGAAGTACGTCATATTGAAAAACGAGTTAAACGTGTTGTAAGACACAAAGGTTTTGATGCAAGAACACTTTACAATGATGTTGCGGTATTGACATTGAATGAACCTGTTGATTTTACTGAACGTATCAGACCTATTTGTCTCCCAAGTGGGCCCCATTTGTACAATGGAAAAACAGCAACGGTTATTGGATGGGGTTCATTACGCGAAAGTGAGCATTTACATATTCGATAATGAAAGAAGAAGGGAAAGAGATTGTTGAGATTTCATATGATTTAATGCTGCGATGTATTGTTATATTGCCTGATTTCGTTTAGGTGGTCCACAACCGGCAGTTCTTCAAGAAGTTGCTATTCCAGTTTGGTCCAATGCAGAATGCAAAGTGAAATATGGTGGAGCTGCACCAGGTGGAATCGTTGATAGCTTTTTGTGTGCTGGAAGAGCTGCCAAAGATTCTTGTTCAGTAAGTTATTAAATTACTCATCATCACTACCCAAATCTACTCCTCTATTTTTATCTCTAGAATAATTTATTGATTGATTAATTATTCATCTTCAGGGTGACAGTGGTGGACCTTTGATGGTAAATGATGGACGCTGGACACAAGTTGGTATCGTAAGTTGGGGTATTGGCTGTGGTAAAGGTCAATACCCAGGTGTTTATACACGAGTGACACACTTTTTGCCATGGATCTATAAAAATCTTAAATAATATTAACAAATCAATGCACAATATCAGTGTGTAAGTGATTCTACAATAAAAATTATTTCGTTACAATTATGTTTATTATTAAAAATTAGTATTTTCATTATTGATCATTATTATTAATTATTATACATACAATAAGCGTGTATAAAAAAATAAGGAATATCATATTTTTTATATGCACAATGCATCTGTGGTACTTTAATAATTCCTGCTTATATATGTAATTTCTTATTTAAATTGATTCAATCGATTACACACTTCATATACACACAAAATTCATTTCTAATCATTTTTCTATCGAAACTAATTACAATTCTTATGTTCTCCTTTGTTCTACTAATTCTCACAACTGCTGACGGTCAAGTGTTGCAAAATATTTCGTGCTAAAAACCAAATGAAGAAAATAAATGAAATGAATAGATAAACAAAGAATATTTAATTGACGTTGTTGAAATCATTTTGATAACTAAACGAAAACAATAAAAAAATAAAATTACCTTGAAAGTAACATGTATCATAATTATCATCAGGCTGCGGTACGAAAGGAGGAATAGCTTTAGCTGGCTGTTCCCATGGGAAGTTTTTAAAAAATCCCATCGTTTTTACATCCTTCGCTGTGGGTCTGACATGTTGATCCAACGTTAACAAAGCATCAATAGCACTGATAGCACCCTCAGACAATTGTTCTTCATCTTCTGGCCATGGAACATCTCTCGCCAATATATTTTTAAAAACATCCTGCGGTGTTTCATCATTAAACGGTGGGACACCAGTGCAGAATTCGAATAAACAAACTCCAAGTGCCCACCAATCAACAGCAGGTCCATGTCCTTGTTTTAATAATAATTCAGGCGCTAAATAATCCGGCGTGCCAAGAATTCGATCATCAGAACGATTGACATTGCCATTGAGACCTCTACGAACACTCTTTGGTGTTCTGTATGGAGTAAAATTCGTATTTGAATTGTGCGCTGGTGTTTTAATTGGTGATATACCGTGTGGAGATTCATCAGGATGATTATCATCGTTATCGTGTGTGATATCCGCTGATGTTGTAGACAGATTTTCTGTCGGTGGTAGTTCAAAACGTGTATTTTTGATCGGTATATTTTTTGTCTCATCTTTTTTAACATTACTGTTACGTGGACGTAATTTAATTGATGAGACCGGTGTACTAAATGCTACGCGTCCAGCTGATTCTGAATCATTTACAATTTTTTTCTTCAGCTTCTTTCCATCTTCCATTCGACACTCTCTATTTATATTAGCACTTAAATTCGAACTGCTATTTGTGGCGAATATTGCGCCACGATTTTTCCTCTTCTTTGGCGTCAAATCACCGCCATCAACGTCCAATAAAAATATTTCACGAGTTAAACCCGTGTGTGATTGCGTGTGACGTTTACGTTTTGTACCACGAACAAATGAATTAGTACATGTACTCAATGGACTTGTGTGTGACAATGGTGGATGGGTAACATCCGCCTCCAATGTCGATTCATCATCTTCATTTGCTCTTTCTTTTGTAATATTAGTTATTTGTTTCAATGAAGATGATTCACAGGTATAATAACTTTCTGTACTATTGCAACCAGACTCTTCTACTGACTCGTCCGTTTTCAGTTCGATTTGATTGTCTGATTTATCAATAAATACATCGTCATCATTAAAACACAAATTTTCAGCTGATAAAAATGGCGTTACACCAGATAATCGTGAACAATTAGCTAAATCCGATTTTGAACCTACGGAATTTGATAATAAATATTTGTCTTTGGCATTCTTTTGTAATGCGGATAGGAGATTCAATGGCACAGAATTTTCATCACTTGTGTCTAGTAAATTTGACGAACACGATGATTTACCACCTGAGCCAAATGATAAATGGGAAGTGAGTGATAACAATTGACCTGGTGTTCTCGTGCCCAAGTTAGGTGTGACATTAACTAAATCCGACACTTCTAAATCACGATGATGTGATATCTTACTCAATCCAAAGTCTGTGAGTTTAACATGACCCTCGTGTGATAGCAGCATATTGTCAGGTTTAAGATCACGATGTACAATACCGTGTGAATGTAAATATTCAAGTGCCAGGCAGACTTCAGCAGCGTAAAATGACGCCATTGATTCATCCATGTAACCGATGTTACTAAGAAAGCTCTTCAAATCACCACCGACCATATATTCCATCACCAGATATACCGAACTAACCGATTGTAATGAATAAAATAATTGTACACAATATGGACTGCGTGTTAATGCCAATGCGTCTCGTTCAATAACAACTTGTGACGCCATATTCTTATGTATCATTTCATCTTTCTTCATCACTTTGATTGCATAAATTTTGTCGGGATTTGTTTTTTTATATCCAAGAAATACTTTACCGAATGCACCACGGCTTATTGGTTTAACAATTTTAAAATCTTGGATTTCTGGTACCTGTAAATCCAAAATTTATGTATCAATTAACATGGATTGATGGTGGTAATTGTTGTTGGTTATTACCTTTGTTGATGGATTGACAATCTTTGAGATGGTGTTAAAGATGGAATTGTTGATATGCCTGTGTGAATGTTGTTGCGGTGTTTTTGTTCCATGGCATTGTAATTCAGTTTCATGTGATTCATCATTATTCGTCATTGATATTGATTTCAAATCGGTATCATTGACTAATGCACCGTCAAGCTGTGAAGAACTCGATAAATTCATCGACAATTGGTCCATTTAAATATTAAAACAAAAGAGAGCAAGGAAACTAATGCAATTTTCAACACATTCGCGTTCTTTACTATGCTATGAGGGTATTTACATATATATATATACTTTTATTAAAAGGCTTCTACTCTATGAACACATCACCTATAAGACTATCCATTTGCCGGAACACAGGGGCATGTCCGAACAATGTTTGATGCAACAGAAGTGATATTATTTATGTTTACACTGTATATAACTTCATTATCCGAAAAAAGTGAGGTTAGAATACGTTCTGATACGAATTTACGTCTGCTTTGTTGGTATAATTGAAAGTAAATTCAATTTGTTGGTAACAACTTCACTTTGATGCTGTAGATGGCGTTAAGTGAAGCGCGCGAACTTTCGAATTATGAAATGAATCTTCACATGAAAAAGTGAGGTTAGAACTTAAAATACGTTATGGTACGAATTCACGTCTGTTTTGTTGGTATAATTGAAAGTAAATTCAATTTTTACGAATGAATTAATAGTTTACTCTTTGTGTTGTAACATTGGCACTTTAATCATTAGAGGTTGAATAACATTCCTGTATTTACTAAACTATGTGCATCATATATTATTAATAATGTAACAAACATCTACCTATAAGTAATTTTTTTTCTGCAGATAGGACATATTGGAAATTCCGTTATACATTTTGCTTAGGTTGTGTAGGAATCATGAACGATTATGTTAGAATAATCAACGTCCTAATCCTGGAATTTGATGTGTAAACTCAGCTTCCACTTGAATTGTAACATAAGGACTTTTGCCAGGTTCATACATCTGCAAATTGGCTGTGACTTTCCCATTCGGAATTCCGGGTGGAATTTTTTCGGAAGGGAATTTATATTTGTTTATCACATATTCCCCACTCTGAAATTGAATGTTTTTCTCATTACATTACCCATTACTAGTCCATAATTACGTTGGAACATTTGGATAATTATCCTTGCGATGAATTTTTCTGTTAATTATCAAAAGCTTCCACAAACTAGGTCGAAATCTTCCAAATGCTTAATATTATTAGTTCTTATTATCCTCAAACGAATCATTTCTCTTCCATAGATTAATAATACTCACAGCTTTGATTGGACAACTCTTTGGAAATTTGTCTGCAGGTGTTCCAGCATCAAGAATTGTCCTTACAAATAACTCATCCTTGAAAGCGTCACAAACAGGAATATCAATATCAGCAACTTTCATTCCATTGAATTCAGCTACACCTTTCAACTAAAATAAATAGAATGGATCGATGCTAAATAGAACTGAAAGTATCTGACTATTCTGACTACAAAATTCATCCAATGCTGGAAGAATCAAAGGAACTTCTAGAAGACATAAACACACGAATTCATTTCCTACCATCATTTCAGCAGGTAAATCTGCTTTCAATGGTATTTTGAAAGTGATTCGATCACCAGAATCTACAATTTCACCCTGCCATGCTTCTGTATACGAATTCCCAACGTTACTAACTTGAACCTTCTTGAAAGTTATTTTCGCAGTTGGCTGATAAAAGATAATACCAAAGGAATTAATTCATAAACTGTATGATATTATATTCATTGCTGGATATAAATATTTGTTGATAACTCACATCACCAATGGAACTAACGACACAACCAATGTAAATGCTAATAAGAAACGAGAAGAATATTTGTGTCATTATATTCATCTTGAAAATAATGAGCAGTGAAATAACTTGGATCCACTAATTTTGGTTCTATGAAAATGTTGCAGCATTTATACTAAAATTATCGGCGTGATTGTTTCAATTACCCATTACGTAAATGTTATTATCCATTATTAAGTATAATTAACTGATGAGGTGTTAAATTACGGTGATTATCAGGAGAGAAATAATTTGTATATTGAATACCAATATGAGAGATTGAATATGTGAAGTAATTTGTTGGTATGAAGTGAAAGAACAATTGATGAATTCTATTTATAAATATCTGAATGGAAAAATACTTCGTGTTGTTTTGTGTAACATTGTTATCGATTGATCTTTTACTTCATGTAATTGTATGGACTTGAAGGTGTGAATATTGTGCGAACTACAAAAGCAGATTTTAATCAGAGCGGATGAAGCGCAACATTGTGTTTGATTCGTTGCAGGAGTAGTTATTACTTCAATAACTTACATCAGTGGTGATGAATCCAGCGCAAATAGTAGCGATGTATGATGGAAAAAATACTCTCACCATAGAATTCATGTCAGCAACATAGAAACGTCCAATGATGTATAAATTTTCTTCGGGAAAATGTCACTGCATTCAAAGTGAATTATTGATACTGTTTCTATTCGTCACACGAATTATATCAATTATTTCATATCATCGACTGATGAGATGTTGAATAAAAATAATTATAAGAACAGAAGAAATCATAATCGTGGGAAACAAATATGACTATAAAATCACCAATACTTATTCAGTGAGTATTATATCATCCTCTTGGTACTATTTTATAAATATCATTTAATTCATATCATTGCATGATTCGTTTTGGATCGTGAGAATTATGAAATATAGAATCGAAGATTGAAATCAAAACGGATGAATTGCAGTATGATGTCTATTTATTGCACGAATTGATATATCATCAAATTATTTCGTTTCTTTTACTATTCTTTCCTTGATTATATATATATATTCGGGAATCCAATTCCTTTGATCAAATGATTATACATTTTTAACGTTTATAGGATATTATCAACGTCCAAGTCCTGGAATTTTGTGGACCAATGAAAGGTCCGCAGTAATAACTAAGTAAGGATCTTTTCCAGGTTCGTAAAATGATACTTCGGCTGCCAAATCTCCGTCAGGGAGTCCAGGTGGTATTTTGTCTTGTGGGAATGTATAATCTTTTAGCGCATAATCACCATTCTGAAATTATTAATTACTTTACTATTGTAACCAATTTTTTTTAGAATAATAATTATTATTTCAATTTATACTATGATCTCACCGGTTTTACGGGACAAGCCCGGGGAAATGTGCCTTTAGGTATGCCAGTATCGAGAATGCCTTTGCCAAACACTTCATCTTTGAAAGCTTCACACATTGGCATATCTACTGCTCCAATTTCAGATCCCATAAATTGAATGACGCCTTTCATCTATTGAAACGAAAATAATTGTTACGATTGAATACATGAATAAATAGAAGGCATGAAGGTAACGAAAAGTGTTGAATTTTAATAGAAGCAACTTTACCATCATTGTAGGGGGAAACTCTTTCTTCACTGGAACTTTGAATGATATTTTTTCACCAGATGGATTAATTTCGCTGGTCCAAGTATCAAGGAATGGATTGTCAATGACTTTAATGTCAACTTTTTTGAATATTACTTTAGCAGTTGGCTGAAAAAGACAGAAAAATAATTAAATTGATAATAAATAATATCTTTATGTTTGTTGAATTGGGTCTATTGGAACTTACATCGCCCTGAACAGTGCTGAGACCAACGCAAACAGCGATGGATAATGAAATAAAGAATTTTGTTGCGATATTCATAATTGTACTCAGCCTACGAATGTTTCATGTAAAGTAATTTCTTCTGCGACAATTCTGCTCTATTTAAACTGAATTATTCGTGTTTATCAGTTGATATAATTCTTTGATAGGATATTAGATGGAAATGGCAATGTAAGGTCTGAATTGAATTGTGGGATATGAAAATAATCGGTCGATCATTTGTGGTTGTTCATATGTGAATTATTATTATTTGTTTGATTGCATTTTATCGAGATTAATGTCATTACGTTGTTATAGAATTTCGTGGGACAAAATTAGAGATTGGAATCAAAGCGGATGAATTGTGATATTTAATAGAGTCATTGCACGAATTGTCAGTATATGAATTCAAGGTTGAGTGGCTGATCAAACGATAACTGGCGAACAATTCTATTTTTTACGTATTATATGGTCGTTAAACTTATATATATTAATGAAGAATTAGCAGAAATATTGAGGAAAAATGATTGAGAACAATGTGAGAAGTATATATAAAATTAATAGATTTCATTGTTTCTTGGTAAATCGAAAGAGTCTTTCAATTTAGCTGTTAACAGCTGAAAAATATTCTTCCTCTATTTGTTTTATAAAAATGAGACACACAAACTCTGTGAATTACAGTCGTCCAGGGCAGTTCGAGAAGATAAATCATCAGAATAACTGTTTACACTAATTCTTTATTCAATTTTGTTAAACAAATTTGAATAAAGAGGTGCATGAACTTTGTGATGATGAATTCGGAATCATTCGACGTTTTTCATATTTATCAAATAAAAAAATATTTTCCTCTAGCCGAATATTCTAATTCATTCCAAATTAAGAACTCTCTCATTATTTCATAATCTTCTTTAATAATTGATCACAATATAATCTGTGTATGTTTATATTTATTATTATCATTCGTTTTCGAATAAAACATATTGGGAAGTCCGCTATAAATGTTGCTATTGGTCGTTGCATTAATTTTTCGAGTAAATATATGAAATCTGCTGGACTGATTGGTATCCCAGGTTTACTGATTATTCATGAAGTAAATCACCCTCTGCTAGAATAGTGATGACAGGGTCTTTTCCTTCTTCATAAAATTGAATGTCAGCTTTTATTATCCCATCAGGAAGACCACCAGGAATTTTCTCTGGTGGGACCATATATTTGCTCACTTCAAGTTCCTTGTTCTATAATTAACATAATAAAAATTATGGCGTTTTCACAGTCATGGGATTTGATGAAAAAAATTTGCTTATTTCCTATCTTGGAAATGAATTTACTCACAGCATTGATGGGACAACCTTTAGGGAACTTTCCTTTTGGAATTCCAGCTTCAACAATGTCTTGTCCAAATGTATCATCATCAAATGCTTCACAAACTGTCATATCAACATCACCAATGATATCACCGTTGAATTCAATGACACCTTTCATCTTTTGCAATAAAGATGGGAATAAATAAATTCATAAATGACATCCAAGATATGAAAATCGAACACAAAACAAATTTACCCTCATAGTTTCAGGCACATCTGCTTTCGTAGGCATTTTCACAGATATTTTCTGACCAGGAGAATGGATTTCAGCTGTCCAAGTATCATAATAAGGATTGTCAGCGACTTTAATGTCCACCTTCGTGAATAGAATTTTTGCAGGTGGCTACAGAAGACAAATAAGGTGATGATGAAGCAACTAATCAACGATAAATGAAAGAATAAATGTTAAGATTCTTAAAAAATGAATTAATCACTTACATCAGCAGCAACGAGACCAATGCAAATACTAGCAATGAATAGTGGAATAAATATTTTCGCCATGGTATTCATAATTGTCATTAACAAATAAACGTTCGATGATGAATTAATTTTCTCTAAAAAAAGCTCGTGGTATTTAAACTGAATCGTCGATACTAATCGTCATTATTCGTTCCACGAATGTAATTAATTCTTATTTTATGTAAACAACCAATGAGATATTAAGTAGCGATAACTATAAAAACGGAAATAACACATTGATATATTCAGTATTGATATCCTGATTAAATTTTTAAAATAAATCATAACCGTGGGAAATAAAAAAGATTACGAAATCATCTGTGCTTGCTCTTATAAGGATTATTATTCTCTCATAGCTATTCTACCAATATCTTTTGTTTAAATAGTTGTACAATCAACGTTTAATCCTGATAATTATCGTGGGATAGAATTGAAGATTGAAATTACAGTGAATGGAGTACAACATGATATCATTTGCTGCACGAATTGATATATTAGCGAGTACTGATGGGGATCTTCCATTTTGTTTTTAGTTCAAAGTTGCGTAGAATACGATTGAGTATTCATTTGAGAGTGAGACTCATCGGCGCCGAGTTTTGACCTCTGTATGACATTGAGCGACTACTGAAAGGCAGAAATATAAATAAGAGACGCTTCGAATAGCATTCAGGTGAAAATGGCGCGAAAAAAGAATCCTTTTCTATTGGTTATTCTATGCGAAATTTTGCATGATACCACTACAAATTCACCGAACGACCAATACAACGCTCTCTACGATGGAAATTAACGTCTTTTAAATTTCGCGGGTAGTACCAAGCATAAAGATTGGTTAGAAACTAAAATTGTGACAAATAGAAATAAAGTTTCTCTTCAGTTCTATTTTCTGACGTTATTTCGTCCTTCAAACAGGTATAACCTACACAAATAAAGAAACATTTGACAGTCTCGTACATTTGTATGATAATAAATACGATAAGTGTCATGGCGACCGTCCATGGCGGATGCTCGTTGAGCTCGTCAAAGTTAAATAGTATTCAACAGAATATACAACATATTCAACTGTAAATAAACTAATAAATCAATTTTACAATGGTGTAACTGATCCGTAAACAAAATAGAATAGTCCAGAAAACGATATCTAACCTCAAAAACAAACAAAAATGGCGCGGGTTAATGGATGCAAATATTTCGCAGCGGCGGTGTGAATTCAACGACTCATTTTCATTTCAAATTCCTCCCAACCAGAAGATTGTCCTTCAGCATTTGATATTCACTCGTTTTCCAGTGTGAAATTTGTTATTGTGTATTTGTAATTGCAAAATTTTTTGTTAATTTCACATATTGTATTATTTTTAAGCTTTACATTGGTTGTATCTAAAAGCAAAGGTGATTTTTTTTTTTTGATAATGTAGTTTGTGTTTTATTTATTTGTTCTTAAAATCATATTTGCGATAGCAATAATACCCCCCTCAGTCGTTTTTTTGATTAGATAACAATTGATAATGGCCATGCACGTAACATTATCGCAAAATTTAAATAACGATGAAGGAACAAGTGGTATTAATCCCGGTGGACAACCACAATTTGTTCAAATCAGTTACACCCCGCCACCGTCATATAATAACGTTAATTTATCACCGGGTCATTCAGTAAATATGATAAATGTCAGGAGTGTACCACCATCGTACGACGAAGTGATTGATCGTAATGGTATGAAATTTGTTTATGCAATGCATGTTAGGTAATTGAATGTGTTGGTAATAATAATGAGTAAGATTGTTTTGTTTTCTCTAGCACCACCACCATCGTACGATTCGTTATTTGGTCGCGTAAGAGAAGTACACAAAACATCAAAAGGAGTTTATGATTTTTTATTGGACACTGTAGTACTTCTGTTGGGTACAAGTAAGTTGAAGTTGTGTTTTCAATGCTGGGGATTCCCCTGATCTCAGATCTCTCATTCTCAATACTCAGAGTCTTATTTTTTATAACGCAATATGAATATTTGGTGAACGGAGCTCATCGAATATTCATACTCGTTAGTACAGACGACAGTCGCATTTATAATGATCATGCAGAGTTTTTGATTATTGATATGCGATTGGTGAAAGTGTCACAAAATGCGTGGCGACTTCTAATAATCATCATTATAAATCCATTTCACTTTTAGCTTTATACCGCTAGATGAAAGCAACTCTTCAAACATTTATGTGTCTTGATTAGAATCCTTGAAAGAGAAATCGTGAGAATGACTTTTCAAACGGAGCTTCATTTATTGTTGTAATATATTAATCATTCGTATTGTATTAATTTTTATTTCATTTCATTACAGTCGGTTACACCATTTTAATTGGAATGACGCTAGTGATTCCAATTTGTATGATGGTAATCGGTGGAGTATATCTCTACGATTGCCCTCAAGGCGAATATATTCCAGTTTATTTATTAGTTGGTGGTGGATTTGGCATCTTCAAACAACTATTGAATTTCTCCGCACGAGTACGGCCAAGTCCAGATGAAAGAAATGATGAAAGCATACGTCAATCGCCAATATTAACGTTGATCAATTGCTTCACACTTGGCTGGTTTATTATTGGTAATTAATTGATATTAATCAGTTTATATTATCAATTCATATCATTTCAATATCAGCAATTGACTTGGTGGGGATAAAAAAAGATAGAACGTAGAACCAGTTTCAATAATTATACAGAACGGATATTATTTTATTATTTCAGGATCAATGTGGGTGTACAAAGAGTACGAGCCAAATTATGATCCAAATCTCGGAAAATATTGCAACAAAACGCTTTATTTATTCGCCTTTTGGTTAGTAACATTGATGTATATTATCTTGGGAATATTTTTGACTGGAGTTTGTTGCGTATCAGTAACGAGTGTAATTTTTCAACGACGTCCACCAGATGGTTTGGCTGCTATGTGAGCTACTTTGAATTATTTATAATTAATTATTCCAATGTCAATTCAGGATTAATTCATTATGATAATATTATGCAGCTATTGATATTAATTATTGATTTATTTCTAACATAATATTGAATGCGTGTGCCATGATGAAATGGATAGCCAACGATCAAAACAATGAACGATGCAAATAATTGAAAAATTAATTGATTGGTCATTGGAATGAGATGAAGAGAGAGATTTATTTGTGCCAAGTGTGACATTTTATTCCTTTGTGGAATAATAAGTAAAGTATATGAGTAATCTTGTACGCTTATCATGTAAGATTTGGTGATATGTATTTGGATAATTGGTGAAGAGCCTCTTTATTTTCAGACTAACATATTTGCACCCTGGCTTTCTCTTCATTTGTGTTTTTACAATCAAATTATTGATATTAATATGGGATATTGGAATAGATGTGAATTAGGAAGAGTGTGGAATAATTTAAGATGAATATTCGATTATTGATATTGAAGATTCTTAGGAATTGTTTTTATGAACTCTCGTTTTATTCAGAATTTGTTTTGATTAGATGAATTGTTGGGAAAGTGTTGGTTCGAAGTTTTAGTTGATTTGAAGTTGTAGAATGAATGAGGATGTTCATTTTCAATCCATCAAATCGTAATGGAACTTGAAATCAACTTCATAATCGTAATCAATGCAAAACCGAGTCATATTGAAGTGAAATCCCAGTTCATTTGCAATTGATATGGCTTATATAACTTTATTGAGTTCCAGTTCATTTTTTTTGCACATTTTGTTGCAGCTCCACCTCAATTTACAGTCAGTCTGAAATATAAAAGAATAAATAGTAGGAAAATAAGACTGTACTATTAATCTCGAGTCAAATTAATGTGAAAAAATTACTGCGATTTTACCGTCCTTCATGTATTTTTGAGTTATTTTTTTTTTCACAAATATTGTGTGAAATTATTTTTATATACTTATTGTATTTGGTTGTCTGCATTTACATTAATTTCATATAAGTGTAATTTTTTTTCGCATCTCTACACACGAAAGAAAAAAGGCATTTAATTATATGAATAATTAAAAATTCCAAGTGAATTTATTTCTGTAAATAATAATATTAAACATCGGGGAATGAAGAATATGTAAATTTAGCATTACTGTAATACAAAAACAGAAGAAAAAAGAAAATGAATCGAAGTAAGGCCACGAAAGAACAAATATTGTGAATTAATTAGCCGTTTTGGTAATAAAAGCGAACAATTAATGTTAAAATAATATTAATCGTATGGAAAATGGGTGGAAAAAAAAACCATGAGCATAATATTTTATAAATTCATAATGGTATTACAATATTCAATTGTATAAACAAAAAATAATTCTAATCCAGTGTATAAAGAACTTGTTTTCTTCTCTAGATTCATTTTTCATTACAAATCTCCGTCTTGCTAATGAAATTAACATAATAAATTCAAAGTATTGTCTATTATAATGAAATGGATTTTTTGTGCATTAAAATTCGTCGACCGAATATTAACATGTAATTTAAATTAACAATTACAATTTTTATGTATATGTTCAATATTTCGATAAAATAATTACAAATTCCAATCGTCTAATTTAAATATATGAAAATAAAAACACTGAAAGAATTTTATAATTTGGTTTTTTTTATATTAATTGTGGTAAATCTCCAGAGCATTGTCGGTCCCTTATTCTATTTCGAATATTGGTGAATTGATTTACTAACAGATAGCGCAATGGCTTTATATTCTCGCAAGTATTCTTGATACTCTTTGGGTCAATATATAATTGATTTGATGTAGATCCGAGTTAGGGAGGTCACGATGGCGACTTAGACCCGAGTTTACTTGGAATCTAGGTTATAAACAAAAGAGTAAACAGTCATGTTAAGGGTTTTCTTCGTCTGTTGATTCCTCCCCAAAATTGGAACAGATATTTTCGTGACTTCTGTTTTTTGTGTTTCGAATTCAGTGAAGAGCCTCAATAAAATTTGTCCAGATTTACTTTTTTATGATGAAATATTGAATTTTACTTCCATAAATTAAAATCAACAAATTACCAATCATAAGTTTTTCATTTGTTGATTAATAAAATGTAAAAAATTAACAAAACATTGCGAAAATAAATTAACAAGAGAAGAAGGAACGCAAAATATCATCTTGAACAAATAATTATAATATGCATGATCAATTCACCATCACTCACAATAAAATCCCAAAAAATTTTCACTCATCTTCAAATGTAGATTTATTGTCATGCGGAAGTTCCAACTCAATATCATTATTAACGTCCTGAAATAATCAAATGAAATTACCAGATAAATAATTCAACGAGAACTCTCGAACGGAAGTTAATAAGATAATAAAATTACTATTGCCAGTCTCCTGTCACCGGAAACCTTCCGGTATGACAAATTAATCAATTGAAATTCGTAATGAAGAAATGAAGAATTAAATTCGTATACTCATTTTACCTTATTGACTGGCGGAAGTGGAGTTGCGTCAGGTGGTAAAAGATCAGGATTGTATGAAGTAATAAATTGTGCTCTCCATACCGGAAATAATTTGTCATTCACAGACATTGGTTCTTCCAACATTTCACTCATTCTCTTTCCAACATCAGTCTCATCTTCATTCACTTCATCCTTAATTACAGAATAATCCAATAACACAAATTATCATCCAGGTGTCTTTCACACACCTTTTTCCTCTCTACATAAATAAATTTCTACACAACAATTAATTCATTATTTTTTACCATTGAAACATCTGGCTTTGAAATAAAACATCCATGTTGCATACAACCATTCTCGAATACAAAACATCCACGACCTGATGGCTGATGAAATGAATTCAATTATTATCTAAACCTTGTTCATCTTTATTCAATGAGTGAATTAATTTATTTTTCATTGATCATTTCTGTTACTATGTTGAATTTCCACGAGCCATAGAAACGATATTTAGGATAGATCAATTGTCCTGGACCATTCATATAATCATCAATCCAAGTTCCAATAAATTCAACTCCGGATTTGTAATAATTGTAAGTGCCTAAACCGTGTCTTACATCATCCATCCATGCGCCCTCATATATATCGTTATTTAAATACTCATAAATTCCAAAACCATTTTTTTTATCGTTACACCATTCGCCTGAAATATTAAAATGGAAATAAAAACTTTTCCCTCCCCTTTATATCTCTTATTGGTGTTTTAGTCTCACCTTCGTAACGGGTCCCATCAGGATACCAAAAAATTCCTCGACCATGTTTTAATCCGCGTTTCCAATCGCCATCATATCTTGCACCATTTCTGAATACATATAATCCTTTTCCATGTCGAAAACCACGAATATATTCACCGACGTATATATCACCATTTGGTAAAAGAGCTTTTCCATTTCCATGTCTTTCACCATCATCATTACGATCGCCTTCGTACTCCTGTATGAGTACAAGTTAGAGTAATTTGAAATAAAACAACCCAATCGCTCATTACAATTAAAAAAAAGTTGGTCTCTCAACAAGAATTCATGATCGTAAGTTGATCTCCACTACATCAAAGACGCTATTTATCAATATTATTTTCATAAATAAAAAAGGTTATATTTCTTACTCCCAAAGGATGAAAATCACTCTCGCCTTCACTACGTCGATCATTGCTCGTCAACATGTTGATTAAAATTTCTCTTCCAATCAATTTTATGCTCTCCAACTTCTTCAACACCTAATCAAAATAATTCAACTTCAATTATCTATATGACAAATTGTATCATAACTTTATTTTTCATATATTTTCGCTTTTCATTTGTTAATGGATATGATAAATAAAAATGAAAACATATCCAACACATCATTACTAATTATCATTGATAAATTAATTCGGAAATAAAAAGAAGAAAATTAATAACACTTGATTCAGTTTCTCATAATATTTTGTCCCCATTCTCACCAACATTATTATCACAATTATTTTATATATATTTATAAATGATAGATAATTGTTACACGTCATCGACCAGTTAGTAAGCCAATCAGTGCTTGCTTTTCCTTTTCCTTCTTTCTCACTGTATCCAAATTCCGTTGCTTCCACGAGCTCTTACGTAGCTTTATTGGTCTCGACCCGACGTATCTTCCTGTAAACAAAAATAGAAACAACAGTCATCGTTTGATTAAAATGAAAACACAGTTATAAAAATAAAAATGAAAAGTAACGTAAAAAATTAAAAATAAATGATAAATCATAAATTTATAAGGTAGGAATGACTAGGGGAGGAATTTTGATAGAACAAGGGAGAGAGTAGGCGTTGTAGATGAAGATAATTACAAATAAATAATTACATAACAATTGATATCTGTCAGACAATAATAATGAGATATTGAAAGAGAAAGCGTAAATTTTGCTATTAACAATTAATTGTGAGGTTTCTCATATGTTTGATCTAAATTTCAAAGGGTTCATTCTTCACACACAATTTCTTTGATGTAGAGGAGAATAAATTCACACAAACAGTACGATTGCGTCATTGACGGTTCATATGCAGTAACTTCATCATGTGAATACATAATGAATCAATATCGACTTGGTCATATTTATTTTGTGCTACTGTGAAATAATTCCCTTCATGAATTGGAGTTTTATTACATCCCACGCATGATCTATTCGCGTTTGTGAATACTATTCAACAAATAATAATTCACAGCGTGGGAATCCCTGGATTTATTTGGGGATGAAATTTCATATAGAAATGCAATTTAACGTAACACGGAATTTGTGATCTGGATCCAATGAAATTATCCACATTAATGTGGATAAGATTTATAGATACTAATTGATAGTGGCAAATTAAATGTTGATAAGCAAAAAGTATTTGCATTTGATGTTACTTATTCATTATTTATCACTTTCTATTTATCATTGTAATAAGAAAATTTGGAGATTGATGAATCAGAAGTTGTATTTGAATTCATGACAAAATACGCAAGGTTGCACTGGATGTATAAAAATAATTTATAAATATCGACAGTGGTTCCTCAAACGCATTTTATTTTCATATATCCGTTCAAGTGGTTCATCATATCCATCAACATCCATCTATTAACAATAAAATCATTAATAAAACAATAAGAAAAATCAATAAAAACATTTAATCAACCAAGTAATTCCCTTCCTCATACTGAAGCAAAAAAGAAAGAACAGAAAAAAATCAACTTTATTTCCGTGTTATTATTTCATTGGAGTTTAAAAAAGCAACGATGATTCCTCATTCGAAAAATGTAGGAAAAACAAATGAATAAATAAAGGAAGAAATGAAAAAGAAAAAAGAAGAAGGAGGAATGAAGGTGTAGGTGGTGAATTTTTGTGAATATAATTTCCATTGGCTACTGTGAGAATTCTCTGACAATTCATGCGCTAATAGTGGGGAGAATTACTCTCTTCCTCTTTCTTTCCCTCTTCCGCTACGTTTTCTTGTGTACCCAATAACAGGGGCGGGTGAGTAGGGGGTTGCAATTAATACCGCGTGTATTTGGACGTCGCGGCGCATTCCGTCTCGATAAGCCATTCAAGACTGTACCGATAACAAATACATTTACAATCGCAATAGTGATTGCAATTCAACATTCATTATAAAGATAAAATAAAGATAGTTACATTGATAAAAGAAAATATTTATGTTTAGTATTAAATAAATTATCTCCATTTGTTTCTCTTCATTATCCATTTCCTATTTTTTTCAAAAATTCCAATCGATCACTAATCAAGACAGTCAATATTGCGTGTTGATCTTGATACAAAATAAGAAGATTAAAAAAGACTACAAAAAAAGGTGAGTCAATGAAATTTTCATTTGTGTAATATAACAAATAAATGATTGAATGAAAAATAAAGTGAAATAATTCAACTATAAATTGATTACAAATATAAATTCTCATAATTCAAATGTCGTAACAAGAAAGAGATAAGAAGAAGAAAAAAGGTTTATTTTATGAGACAATTGAAAATAAACTCGTGTAAGCGTGTG
The DNA here is from genome assembly GCA_030523045.1 of Meteorus cinctellus. Taxonomy (NCBI): domain Eukaryota; kingdom Metazoa; phylum Arthropoda; class Insecta; order Hymenoptera; family Braconidae; genus Meteorus; species Meteorus cinctellus. The sequence goes on along the minus strand of JAPYZF010000035.1, from coordinate 286,663 downwards.
TGAATAACTAAAAATAGCTCAAACTCTTATTTTTGAAACGTAATCTAAAAATACAAATGATTCTCATATAAATATAACATCTCAGCCTCGTGTTAACAATTTATCAAATTCACTTAAAATTGTTGAACAAAAATTATATCCATCTATAGAATAATTGATTCAATTTACGACGATAAAAATTAATAGCAAAAATCACCAACGCAATTGAACAAAATCAACTCCGCTCAGTTTAGTTCGATAATTTTCCAATTTATGAGAGAAATGAGGGGAACAAAGAATATAATTAATCTTTCTTCAATCTCCAATGTAAAGAACGTTAATATATCTACCCACATAACAGTAAACATCATGATAATATTGTTCCATTTTTCTTTCATCAGCGAAACAATTTCTTTCACTCGTACAATTTTATCGTACACCCACGCACAATATCACGACCACGAGGCGCCAATAAGCTTCTCTAAATATACCAAGAATGTTCTTTTAATAAACATTTGCCAATATTTTCCGACATTCCGCATTTTTTTCCTGAACATAAATAGCCAATAATTTCTGTAATATTTATCAGAAACAATTCATTCATCATTCAATAAACCAATACAAACAAAAGAATAAACTACATTGAATTAATTCTCATTTTGTTTCCATTACTCAACAGAAATTGCCCGGAAATCCACCATGACAAATCATCGAGGAGTGACAAGAATTTTTCTACTCTTCTCATTAACAATTGTTATTTCAATTCCATTGGGAAAGTGTGCGCCAACTCTAACAAAATCTTTGGCACCGATATGGCTACCTGATGATACAATTAATGTTAATCAACATAGAAGCACTGGATCATGGAACACAAAATCATCTGATACCACTGCTAGTTCAGATACTAAATCAGACGCACCTGTGATTCGACATATTTCAAGTTTACCTATGAAAAAGGAATTGTATTATCCACGTGAATGGGGCGGAAGTTTACCCTTCTCAATTCTTTATGTGAACACTCAACCGTACAGTCGTTCAGCTTTTCGTAGAAAGTCCAGTAAGCATCATTCACTATTAGTCCATGTGAATTATCATTCAAATCTCTTTAACCAAAGGAGATGAAGAGAAAGAAATTGTTCTCTTCGACAATTGAAATTAATTCAATTCAATTTCATTATCAATTATTTATAATTGTTCATTTTGTTCCAGATGCGAATAAATCACGAAATCCAAAGAGACCCACAGAATCAGTAACAACTACTAAACAACCGAGCACTCGTCCAACGGTGCGAAGTAGAAATGGAAGACGATCTCGAACACAATATTCAATAATCCCTGAATTATTTATGTCTTATGGTTGGGGTGGATGGGGTAAATAATATCCATTCACACACAAGGCGATATAATAATATAAATCGAGAATCCACACCCGATTATGAAAATCTAGCTGAAATATTTGATCTCATTTGTATCCACTCGGACTATGTAACGTAAAAAAGTATATGTGTATATATGTTGAAAGAATATATTATTATAAATAATAAACAATAATCATGCAAGTAAGATATGAAAGATGAATTTCTCTACGCAATTATAATTACTCACCATTCATTTCCTTCATTGCTTTGATGAAATCCTGTGGATCTTTGAATGAAACAAAGCCGAATCCTTTCGTTTTATTCGTCCTTTTGTCTCTTACTACTTTTGCCCGTTGGAAACTTGGATATTTACCGAATACTCTTACTAACATTTCATCAGTAACGTCGTTGCCAAGATCACCGCAAAATATTCGGAAATCGTCTGTTGGATGACAAAAAGAAAACAAAATAACACATAAAGATATTTATAGTAGTTTGGTTAAGGTAATCTGAAGTAATCATACAAAATAAATAGAAAAAAAAGGTTATATTTGGAGACTTATTAATATCTTGATAATCACCTTCATCCCATTCAAGAAGAGATTGATCTTCCCAGGTTTGACCACCAGCCATTCGTATTATTTTTTTACTTTTCTTTCCTTTTCCTTTCGGATGTGTCTCTTCAGCATTTGCGTTAGCCATAATTGAGCTGGCTTTACCTTGACTAATAGCCAATTCTGCGGCTGTAGATACACCTTTTATTTTCAGTTTCTTTTTACCATCATCTTCTGGTATTTTTGTATTTATTATTTGTTCTATTATTTCAGGATGAATCATCGGAGCTGATGAGGATGATGATTCGTATGTTTTAGGTGCTGCATTAATTATTGGTTCGCTGATATTTGTCATGTAATTATTCGATATTTGTGCAGGTGATGAATATGTTGTGATTGGTACATTGGACGCTAGAACAGAAATTACAAACATTTAATGAATCAGCAACTCAATTCATCGATGTATATTTGAACTCTACTCTATCTAATAGAAACATTTTGCAAGAGTTAAATCCTAAGCAATAATTTATCAACAAGTAACGAAATAATTTATACCTTGACGTGCTACTTGCGGTGGAATCAGCATTGGAGGTGGAGGTGGCGGCGGTGGTGGAAATCCAATCATAGGTGGAAATGCCAGACTAGCAGCAGCCGCAGCAACAGCTGGTGTTGGTAATTCATGCTGTTCTAATTGTCGAGCAACTTGATTATACGTATTTACACCAATAACTGGACGAATTATTGGGGTTAGTTGTCCGCCAATTTCGGCTTCAAACCTAAACAATGATAAAACATGATGAACCATGAAATGAACCTCCAAATCCTTCATAACATTATTTTATTTACATATTCAAACTTAATAAAACTAACCTGGTCATTTCATCCTCCATTTGTCTCAATTTTTCATTCATCTTGTCGAGGTCCTGTAACTGATTGAACGTAATCAAAACTCCACTCGGTGCTCAAAATTCGAGGTTATGTCGGCACCTCGACCTGCTTCGCTGTTATTGTTCGATAAACTAGGTAATTTACTATACATATGGAGTAGTCGACTATATGTATTTGTTTATTCAATGGTAGTGTAGGTCTCGTAGTACGTATTAAAGGAATAAAAAAGAGATATGGTCGAGTATCGACTCGTCGGTAATGGCCGAAGTGATGTTCAATGGCAGCGCATTGATGCATCGACTGGAACGCGCCTGGTGACGAGCGCTTGCACCCGCCGAGCAGGGTTGCCACACATAACCTATACACGACGCCATCTATGACTATAAAACCTATTTGTTTCTCTCTCGCACTTATGCAATCGAAATATCGATTCGTTCGAGTGCGAGTGCGATAAGAATATTTAGAATCATGGAATGATACCGCTACATCAACGTTAATTACACTTAGGAACTTTTATTCTTCATTTAATTGCGAGCATAACCTGTATGTTTTGGATATAACCGAACATAACCTCACTTCACACTAGGACTGAGGGAAAACCATTGAGTACAAACATGGCGATGCGTGTAAAAATTGTTTTTGCATTTATAGCGATTTTCGGAGTTATTATTAATGGAATCCATGGCGAGAGCGATGAAGATTCGTCCACAGATTTGTATGTCATTGAGGGAAAAGTATTTCCATGGGAAAATTCGATTTCTAATGGATGGCAATTGATGACTCATGTTATGGCCAATGGTGGAGAATATTATGGATTTCTGAGGTATAATTATTAATAATAATGATCGGTTATGATTCACATTGGAGTATAGTGTAAGAATTGTTAATATGTGTGTTAAATTTATGTTCGAAAATGTTTGTTTTTGTAGGGAAGATGGAGCATTTACTATTTCGAATGTACCGTCTGGTTCATACATTGTCGAAGTTGTGAATCCGAATTATGCTTATGAGCCTGTGAGAGTTGAAATTAATTCTAAAGGGAAATTCAGAGCAAGGAAAGTTAATTTAATTCAGACATCGCAGGTCATTCAGGTTGCATACCCGTTAAAGATGCGACCATTTACTCCATTCAGATACTTCCAAGTACGAGAGCAATGGAGAGTCACTGATTTCTTATTTAATCCAATGGTAAATGCCCTTGGTTTACTGAATAATAAATAATGACGATTGTTGTTGAAGAAACTGGTAGGAAAAATGATTACGCATGTTATTTATGTTCGTTGTTTATTTATTGCAGGTTCTAATGATGATTTTGCCGTTAGTGTTGATCATGATTCTACCAAAAATAATGAATGATCCAGAAACACGCAAAGAAATGGAGCAATTAAATAATTTAACTAGTTATAATATGCCAGAGATGTCCGAAGTTATAACATCATTTTTATCTGGTGGTGAAAAACAGAAACCTAAAGCTATTAAAGCAGCAAAGAAACGACAATAATTATTCACATTAATATTATGATCACTTATCAATTATCCACCCAAGATTTATTGATCTAGTCTTGAGTTAAAACAGAAAGAAGAGAATAATAATGAAACAACTTCGTTCTATCACACGTAATTTTATTGATTGTACATAATAATTATTCCATTACAATTTTATGTTACAAATTGATCATTGTGATGCATATTAGATGCAATAGAGTTAACAGAACAAATCGAATATATTATTGTCACTCTATTCATTATTTCTTTCTGAGATTCTTAACTAATTACGACATTTTAAATCACACTCCAAAATATTCTTCTAATAAGGGAGAAAAGTTCGGACTAATTTATACTGCAGGACAAATACAGTCTTCAGCTGTTCCTATCTTAACTGAATAATTATTTAATCATGATTCATATTTTACCGATGAACCGGAACAACAAAAAATGAAGAAACAATTTGAATATATCAACCACACCGCAAGTTGGTGGAATGACGCATACGAGTATGAAGGAATAAAAAATCTATAAAGAAGAAACAGCACAGTAGAATTACTACTCTTTCAGCTGCTCATACGATGGAAAAAGCCCAACTGCGACTTCAACATCCGGCTCATCGTCACTGCAACCCTTTCTCTCTTGAAATTGAGACCCAATGACATTCAAAACTACACATAATACATTATTATTAAAATAAAAATACAGCGACAAGTATTTCAAACCTTTATATACTCGTCGAGTTGTCGGCGTGGCGATGGAAAGTGAAAGAAAAAATTATACAAGAGTCGAGTGAGGAAAAAAAAGAAGTGGGTGAGAATGGCGATCGGAGAGTATGATTCAACAGTGGGCGATGCACCCACTTTGGTATGCGTTCATGTATGTGTTCGTGTGCTTTGGTATGAGGCCGCTGGACCTCTTTGCTGATTTTTCTTGGAATCAACGGTCCCTCGACCAATCAAAATCGCTGCCTTGCTTTATACACGATCCCCAACTCTACTTTCATTCACCGATTTTGTGTGGCGGCGAACGATGATGATACACAAAACGCGGGGAAATACGTTCGTATTTCTTCTTACACGTTCAAGTCGGGACTAGAATTGGTTCTGCCTTTACTTCCCCATCTTTCCTTCTTCCTTTTTTTTCATTTTCTGTTTATTATCCCTCGCTTTCTGTAGCTATAGACTAGAAAATCAAATATTTTGGCTTTACTTCGCTTTGTGCGCGCGGGTGGACCTGAAATCAGAGAGTTTTTATTAGTTTTTGATTATTGTTTTTGATGGAGAGTTAAAGGTTTTTATTTGAATCACCAACAGGTCGACAGATACCTCGCAATTACTCATTTTACTTGTCATTGGTAGGTATTTTTCAACGTCGTGATTCGAATATTTTACCTTTTAACGAATATAAAAAAATGAAATGATTCAATATTATTTTCCTACACTTGGGCTCCTGCAATTTAAATAATTCTAATTAAAACCACAATAGAAAGAATCGCATTTTCCAACTTAAATGAAAAGAACAAGTAAAAATACATGAAAAAAAAATATCAGATATTTCGCATAATATTGAAACAATAACAGAAACTTTTCAGTCCTACCGATTTTATTTTACAGCTCATAAAATTTTTCAACTCGAAAATTTTGATCACGCGATATTTTATTTCTCCTCAAATCATTCTTATCAAAATCATTTTTTATCATTTAGGTCTTCAACGTTTTATCTAATTGTTAAATTTTTTTATCCATTAAATACACAAAAATAAATTCATCTTTCTTGTATGTTCTCGTCAAATGTTAAATTTGTGGGTTGATCAATCTAAAAATTCAAACTCTTTACCAGGAAGTCAAAGTCATAATAATTCAATACAGGAATAATAATTTTTTTTCCAGTTCTTTTATGAGTATACGATCGAGCCTCGTGTGTCGAATGCCCATGAATCATCGTGGACAACTCTCCTCGGAGAGTTTTATTCAGTGCGATGAGGATCCACAGTTCAGTTGTGATTATTACTCGTCGTCGTTATCGTCGTCAACGTCATCGAACGAAGTTGAACGTAGTGTAACATTATCAACTTGGCCAATTGAAAATGTATCGAATTGCCACAATAGTGATGAAGTCATTATTGAAGACGGTTATTTGGTTGAATCAGTTACATTTGCATCAAGATCAAATTCATTCAAAGTTTTATCACCATCATCAGCTTTATCAATGCGGACAGTTCACCATGACGATTTAGACTTCTTCACTTGTGATGCTGATGAATTGTTACATATGGATCTTTCTGATGATGAAGAGGAAGAGGAACATGTTGATAGGTGTCTTGTGAAAGATGATGATCCTGTGATGGTACCCACAAGTGAGTAGTTGTGTACTAATTATAAATAACAATAAATCCAATGATATAATTAGTACAAAGAATAGACTTAAACGAAACGACATTGAAAGATTTATCATGAATAGATTGACTGATAATAATAATTTCCACCAACCTTTTTTATGTGAGTAAATGAAAATAATTTCAGATCCGTCGGATTGGAATTCTCAGCACGTGAATGCATGGGTGGCCTGGTGTGCTCGAGTATTCACAATAAATCCATTACCATCTCCTAACGAGTTGCCTAATAATGGAAAAAAACTTCTTGAAGTTACTACTGAACAATGGCAACGTATTCCTGGTGGTCGTGTACTTGCTCGACATCTTGGTTATCTACAACTCCAAGCAACTGGTGTTTATTCACCAGATCTTCTGCAAGAACAAAAAGTAGAGGGTAAGTCGTATGGAAATTCACAATATGACCTCATTTAATTGCATAAATAAAATTCCAAATGAAGATTATGATTTTGATCTTCTATTTGTTGAAACGTTCAATGAAATAGGAATTGCAAGTGAAATAAATGTGGCACATTAAATTAAATAGAAATATATAAAAAGAAAGGGAATAATAAAAATTGGAAAATTGAAAACGACTGCATGAAGTTAACAGTTCCCACTGGACTGTCCACACCGATAGATGAAAGTTATCCCTTGACCATCATGGCATTATCTCGATCTATTAACGATAAAGAACGTCTGAATCAGAGAAAAGAAGAAGCAAAGAGTATAAAACTATCTATAGCAGTGAGAGAATATCGTCAGGGTGTAAATGGTGATCGATTTTGGTATCAACCAAGATCACGTTTTCCATGAGAAAAAAAAAGAAATGCAGAATTGAATCCATTCCAGTTTCGTTATTATTTTTTTGGTTCCTCTCTTAAATGAAAGACATTTATTTCTTCACTATTTTCGTCTCTATAGGTATATATATTTAAGTTTTCACATCTCCACGCATTCAAGAAGCTTCTTCCGTAATCCCCACATCGCATATATACAAAACTTCATCCCTTACCTACTTATAAAAGCGACACTGGAACTTTTTTACTCACAAATACTATCAAGAATGGAATATTAGACTTTGAAATTTATTCTCCTATACCATCTTTATAATACAAAATATATCAAAGAATTTTTTCTTTCACAATTTTTCTCCATGACAGAAAAAAATAGGAAAGAAAATTTGTTTGAAGATAAATTTAATTATCCTTTTATTAATTTATTCCGACATGTCTTTTTTTTTATTATTTATACTTGTTTTGCTATAATTAATTATTCTATTGATAGAAATTAAGTAAATAAGTGGTAAAATCATCTTTCATATGATTTAATATTCAGAGAATTTCTCATATTCCTCGTTATGGTCCCATAATTTTATCATCAATTTACTCTTCCTCAAATGTTGAACGAATGTCTCATGAAACATGTTAAGCTCGTACACTTTCAGTTGAAATATTGTCTTTATGAATAAATGTTGTATACGTGTGAGTCTTTGTATAGATGTAAATGTATCACACAAGATAAATATATATATACATGAAGACACGTCGTTTATTAAACGAATCAGTGTTATCGCGGTGAGTGTCCTCATGAATAAACCATTGAGTGTTTAGGGTGGTTATATGAACGCGATGGTCTATATAAGTACCAAGAAAGACAAAGAGAGTTATATACAGCAGGGATATATTCTCCATTCTCATGTTTTCCTCTTTCAACATAGGGAGAAAATTCCAGCTATTCTTGAGGGAGGGAATGATAAGCTCACCACAGGGAGCTGCTATATTGTTTTCTTGATGAGCCCCAAAAACATTTTTCCAAATAAATTCGTCATATCGTTTATTGAATAATTTTTATTTATTTGTTGATTGGTTTGATGAAGTTTCTCAAGGGTTCAAGAATTTATTTGAATTAATTTTGAAAGACATTTGATAGAGTGGACAAAATTATTTTGATGAAGAAGAAGACGTGATTAGTTTAGTAATTTATGGTTTGATGAATAATTATGGAGTTAATTAGACATCAGATTGTAGGAAATGAACAATTGGAGATCTTTAGGTGCGAGAATAGAGCAAGGGGGTTGTTGATGATGACTTTGGAGACCCCGTTGAGAGACACTATGATAGCTTTATATATGTGGAGAATGAGAACGTCCAGGGGGGTATAAAGAGGGGGAGGATACGAGATAAGGGCTGAAAATGACTCGGGCCAAAGGTCGTCTCAGATACTCTCTGCCCCTCGAACCAAAACGTTTAACTATTTCATTCTCTATTCTTTGAGTGTGGAGAAAAAATTTCACGAGCACATTTATCAATTATTGTTCTTCAATTAGTTAAATAATTGCGGGAAATATTAACTGAGTGGATTATTAATTTATGTTATGGATTGTAATGAAGTAATTTAAAGAAAGTGAGAAAGAGAAATTAAAATTTGGAGTTTATATACAAATGTGGTGGAATTAATTGTAGAGTTGATTGTGTTCCTTCTTTTTGAGGTGAATGAAGGAAAATGTGAATTTAGTGTGAACTTACTGATTGTTCAACCTATTGACATTAACAATTGATGCAATATCAAAAGAAATATTTGCAAAGTAGATAATTCTTCATTTTTGAATGATATTTATCAATATGACATATCAACGTATGAAAAAAATGTCAAGAATATTAAACAGAAAATGAAGTACACTGCGAATTTATCGTGGATTAATTTTGGGTTTACAAGCCCAAACACAAATGTGAATGATTAACACGTTATGTGGAGAATTCATCAAACTCATCACCCTCATCTGCATTTCCAGCAGGACACAAGAATTCATCCAACTGCCGCAATTTTTTACAATGGTATAAGTAAATAATTCTTCCAATTGTTCATCACTTATATTATTATTTTTTAAATCTAATTCTGATGAGATTAAGACAAACATTGAAAGAACATTAAAAACTATCCTAATTCTAGATGTGAAATGAATCAAATAGATGAACGATAATGTTCTCCAGAAAATAATTCACTGATATTTATTGTCATGAGAAGGATTGGCGCCACACAAGAAGTGAGAAAATTGTTGTCGGCTCTTTTTTTTTTGACTCATACAACATAAATATATTTATCTGTATGCGCCCCCCTGATGTGAAATACTGTGAAAGAGAACATTATATTTCCCTAAATAGAGTCGTCGTCAATATGGTGAGAAAAAAGAACACCGCAATCGGCGGTAACTTTGTTCTCGTCTTATCTCAATGTAACATTCGTCGTGTTCTACGAAAAATTTCAAATGAATTTCATTATTAACTGGGTGGTCTTGTTTATAAATGTGGATGATCTTGACATGTTCGACAAATTTAACTTCACTTTCAAATTTTATATTGGATAGAATTTGTTATTTATTTAGACTGTGTAAATCTGTTTGTTCATCTTTCATTGCAGTGAAATGATTCAATGTTGATATTTAAATACATTTACATATCAATCAAAATATATCAAAGCGAGGCCGCGTTGGATTTTATTTAAATGTTGAAGGGTATTATCATTGGCATTGAATCATGTTTAAGAAGTTGTAGCTATAAATTATTTGCTCCAGGATGTTGATATCCTTGATGATGACTGAGTAATCATCAGACTTTAGCTGGACCTTTCATTTCTTTATCTTCAGATTTATTTTTATTGATGTGAAAAAATGAAATTGACGTGGCAGGATATTTCCAGCCTGATAGAAATCCTAATAGAGATATTCATTTACATGAAACCTGATTGCACAATTAAGAAAGTGGAAACATCAATAGAATCCTGAAAGATCCCATGCCCTGATAACGAATGCGATTTTTCTATTATCGCAGTGATGATCTAACTAAATAATTGGGATTAGAGATATCAACAAGCTGATAGCATCCACTGTATAGTATGATACTTACTTGAAATCCGTGCAAAATATCGAATCAGTACGTCAATAACTCTCCAAGATTTTGTATTCGCAAACTCTGAATTTCCATAAATTCTTGGTCTTCCAAGTCTCCTTTCGTTCAGGATAATTTAATTGACTTGATGAATATCAAGAAAATTACAGGACACGATAAAGTCTCTTCTTCTTCAATTCATTCAAGAATTTTCCAATTAATAATCTAAAAAGTTGATCCCACTAATTCAATTCTGGCTGATAAATCCATGAAATCCAGAATTCGATTGATTATGTCGCAAATAAATTGATACCAATTGAATTAATTCTGTAAATAGAATAAAAATTTCATCTGGTAAATGATTTCATAGGAATAATCAACAAAAGAAATATTTTTTTCGTTATCATTTAGAGTAAAAGAGCGATGATACACCCACCAACTGTGTTTTATTACGTAATTTTCTTCTCTTTCTACGACAGATAGGTTCAGCCTCCTTCAAAGAACGTGCTCGCTGATTGGTTCCAACGTATCTGGCGGTACCACATCAGGGGCGTTGGTCGGTGGTGGACAAGTTCAACTGTGGCAATTCTTGCTTGAGCTTCTCTCGGATTCGTCCAATGTCTCATGCATAGCGTGGGAGGGTACTAACGGGGAATTTAAACTCACTGATCCGGATGAAGTGGCGAGACGATGGGGAGAGCGCAAGAGTAAACCCAATATGAATTATGACAAGCTCTCGAGAGCATTGAGGTTTGCATTGATATTACAAACTTAAATATATTTACCTCAATAAAATAGATCAAACTCCCTTTCAACAACAGTTAAAGATTTCGATCCTTTTTTCTTTTACAAAGAGCAATGAAATTAATTGGATTTGTATGAATTAATTGATGAATCTGATTTTTTTTAGATATTATTACGACAAAAATATCATGACTAAAGTGCATGGCAAGAGATATGCATACAAATTTGACTTTCATGGATTAATGATCGCTTGTCAAGCACAAAATGGAATAACATTGGATAGTGGAGGTAGTAGTAGCAGTGGTGTTACTACAAATCGTCATCAACATCCTACACATCATTTTTATTCACCAGCACCCTCTTCTTCATCGCACAATCCACCGCCACCTGGTCCACCACCTGGACCACCACCGCATCATTATTGTTGGCCATATTCTCGATACTCTCCGTCTACTTAACGCTCAGTCAACTTCATTACCTATGAATATCAATCAATATTATCATTTAGTTAATATTTGTTTGAATTGTCATGGAGAAAAATTGAATTCCAGGTATTGAATTGATGCAAAAAAACGAGATTGATTGATGACAATTGGAAAAATGAATCAGAATTTTTTGAATACCAAACAAATCATTTGAAGTATTAAACTTCCAAGTATTGATAGGTGCTGTTACTTTTTGAGATTAAAAATTGAGATATGATGAGTGTTCCATTCATGAAAGAACTGAAACCGCCTAAGGTAAATTGTGATGAGTTTTTTTGTCGATGCGATTTGTAAATATCGGCAGCTATAATTAATCACATGAGTCAATGACGCCGTCGGCAGATGTTTATCTGTTCCAGGAATGTCTTGTTTAAATTGTTCTTTTTTTCATTATCTGTACTCCAAATCATATTGATAATGTTAAACTGTTTGTATTGATATCGAAATAATTTCAGGATTTGTATTCATTCGAATGTTGTCAAATGCTGCTTTTGCTCTTCACAAACACTTTTTATCAATTAACTAATTGGAATCGAACCATCATAATATCAATTATATTAATTCCCTTACTGTATATTAATTTAATATAGAAAAACGAGAAGCAGAAGAGAGACAAAAAAATGCTCAATTATTCTTCCTGTATTTCTTAATATTCTCAAAGTTATGATATACATCAAATGTAATTAATATCGTTATATGAGAACAAAAAAAATTATGATATATATTATATGTATAATTGTACATAATGTATGAAGTGAGAATGTAAGAATGTTAATTACTCCAAGAGTGTAAACAAAAAAATAAATAAATAGTTGATATAATTCTAAATTTAATTTCTTTATATTATGTATTGGTATTTTTGAATTGTTCTTTTTCCATAGTCTATGTTGTCTATGTTTATGTATCCACGTGCAATTGGTATATGCATAGAATAATATAATGAACGGAATACATTTCTAAGACTATTAATGTCTTGAGAGTGCCAATGATCTCATTCCACAGATAATCGTTTGAATTTTCTTTATAAAGAAAAATGTGTCGAAAAATATTGGGTTTCCATAAAAATATTGCGAATTGAATACGACTGATTCCTCCAAAAATACAATCCCCATAAATAATAACTCCAAAATTAATATCGCCCATAGCCTCTACCATTGTTGGCATCTCTCCAGCCGCGATGGCCACCTCTCCAATCATTCCTATCACGAAAACCACTCCCACGATAACCGCCATTATTATCACGGAAGAATTTTGGCGGAGCTGCTGCAGAATTCGTAGAAAATCCAGTCGAATGACCTCTCGGAGGTCGCCGTGACTGAAAACCACCACCAGTAATAGGCTCCATGCCAAATCTTCCAGCATTCATACCACAAAGGCTTTTTATAGTTGCCAATACTTTTTGTTCGACTGGACTCAACTCCAATATTGTTTCTGGATCTTTAGCAGCGCGAATGACCAAACTCTCCAATGCAGGTCTTAAAGCAACGATAGCCGCCGCATGTTCTGGATTCATATCTAAATTAATCCAATTATCCAATCTCACAACATTATCAATATATTCAACTTTACGCGAGCCAAACAGTAACAAATGAATAGGTGACACCATTGTGAGTTGTTTACACGAAACAGCGCGAGTTCGAATCTTTTCCCCAAACACAAAGAACGGATATGGGAAATTCTGTTCAAAATTGCAGCAATTAACAGAAGTTTTATGTATCAATGCGGCTTTTGATTCAGTAGTGAGCACCTTGCGTTTGTCTTTATGATAGCAAACATTCGGATACAACCCCATACACAATAATGCAGTGATAGTGTCCAACTTGACATCAGCTCCAGCTTGATAATTCAACGGAGTAGGACAGAGTGTTTCTTCCGGAAAACCAGCGCTCTGCAACAAACCTTGTAACTGATTTTTCGCTTCCCAAGTAACGCGCAGTGTTGGAACACTCAGCCCTTTCGAATCACAAAACATCTGCTCAGCATATTCACCACCACCTCTCGCTTCTTCCCAAGATTGGAACGCATGAAGCATCGCAATGTGATCGCTGTAACGCGCGCCAGCAAACCACTTCTGTTGCGATGTTAAACGTCTCATATCCGGACCAATACTATAAACTTCTGGGAATGTTGTGCTGTTAGCAGCCATTGTCGAAAGCGCATCGCCCACCCTGAACATACATCCTAAAATCATCATTTTACCCAGTCGCGGTTCAATTGGTAAACGCGCAAGAATCTTTCCCAACGGTGTCAATTCATCATTTACATCTAAACATTTCATTTCACGTAGCATCACTTCAGCTTCAATAACTGCATCAATTGGTGGTGGTTCAATTGCTTTTGATAAGAATTTACCAATGCTGCCCAATTTTAGTAATTTAATACTCAACGCCAACTCGTGTAACGGCGTTCTGAACATTTCTGGTGTCATATGTTGCTCCATTTTCTCATAACGACTCTTTGAACACAAATGAAAGCAAAATCCTGGTCGTACACGACCAGCGCGGCCCATCCGCTGCTCTAAATTAGTCTTGCTCGCCCAAACAGTCGCATAATTTGTCATATTGTTATGCGAAGTGAACAATTTCATCTTCGCTTTACACGAATCAATCACATAAACAACATCATTAATTGTAATTGATGTCTCAGCGATATTTGTTGATAAAATAACTTTGGTAACGTCAGATGATACTGGCTCAAATACTTTACGTTGATCTTCACGTGGTAATTGTGAATGCAATGGTATAATTAAATAACTCGAACTCCCAAACATTTTATGTTCCTTCAAATGTTTCATCAATGCGAATATTAGATTCCATCCAGGTAAAAATACTAATACAGCACCGGGTATTCCTTGTCGTTTAATATATTCCAATAAAGCTTCAATCAATTCAAAGCTTATTTCTCTCTCGGACAATTGTCCCATTGCATTTTTGGTATGCTCAGAATAATCACTGCCGATAACACGATTCAAATTTTCTTCTGGCTCGGTATCAGCAGTAGAATCATCAGCATCACGACTTTTACGCTTGCGCGAGTCCATCGGCGGGACGAAATTAGTTAGATGTATACAATCCTCAAGAAAATACTGTTGAACCGGATAAGAACGCCCTGGTACTTCAATAACTGGACATTTGTTAAAATAATTACTAAACAATGTTGTATCAATTGTTGCTGACATGAGAATGATACGTAAATCGGGATATACGTGTATCATATCACGCAATAATACCATTATAAAGTCAGAGTTGACATCACGTTCGTGAATTTCATCAACAATGACGTGAGAAACACCGCGTAAACCACCCTCTAATTTTCTCAGCAATACGCCGACAGTGCAGAACATTATTGCAGCGTATGGACGGGGTAAACAGGACTCAAATCGGACTGAGTAACCAACTGATTGTCCAAGACTTTCGCATCGTTCAGCAGCGACACGATCAGCAACTGATACTGCGGATATTCTTCGAGGTTGAGTCACGACAATGCTACAATAAGCTCCTTGATCTGATGCAATATAATCATCAAGAATAAATTGACACACTTGTGTGGTTTTACCGCATCCAGTATTACCACGAATTATTATCACGGGATTGTCATTAATTGCCGCCATTATTTCGCTCTTACGTGCAAACACTGGCAATGTTGAACGTTCTTTAAGACTACGTTGTAGATCGGTGTCTTGTTTTAAACGTTCGCTTTGATCGTTCATCATATCAGTAGATAATTTATCTAATGTAGTGGTTGCCAATGGTCCTTCATCGATATTGCAACCAATCCATGGATTCCAGTTTGATTGAGGTGGTGACCAACTTACCACACCTGCTGCTTGGGGTACTGATGAAATAAAATCGTCCAAGACCTGATTTGTTACGAGAGAAATTCCTGGTGGGACTGATGGTTTTACATCAGTTTCAGAGTCAGTTGGTTTTTGTGGTAGGGGCTGCTGGAAATTTGAAAGATGAATTGTTTTCATTGCTCTGTGATCAACCTCAAATAGATGAGGAGCGTTTTGAAATGAACTATTACCATTGGTTTCTTCACATCCACTGGTGAAATTTCTAATGCCTGGAGCAAATCATAAATTTCAGTTTCCAATTCATTCGAAATTTTAACTGGATATGCTTTCATTTGCTCGGCATCTTTTGACTTTTTCAATGTACCATTGAACGCTTCAATTACACCAAGATGATATAATTGTCGTACAATTGACAATGCACAACTCTTCGATGCTGTTTGTTTATTTGATCCAGTTTCACGGCCAGTAATATCTACAGAAGAGATTGTGGAAAATTTGCAATTATTTCTTTTGTTCTTTCTCAACCGATAAAGGGAAAAATTGGAGACAAATATTTCATATCAATGTCACTTACTTCTTCCCAATTGTTTGACCGGAATTATCATTTCAGCCTTAAAACTCCTGCGTTACACACAAAACCAATTATTAAAATACTTCTCCAATGCGTTTATTAATTGTTTCCCTTCCAAGCAAAACAATAAACGCAAATCAACAGCAGTACAAATAAACAATAAAAATAAAAAATAAATTGAGTATTTCAAACTTACCAATTGGTATAAAATCCAAGACCACCTTGGAGTACACAATTTATTTTTTCCCCCATTTTTCACTCTCAATCATTCATTCTTGTTTCAGCATGTAATAAATAACCAAAGTCAATATTGAATATTCTCAATAGAAACTTTGGCTCCAACTACATTATCTCGTATCATCATTTACTTTTTATCTCTTTCTTTTTATCAGTGCTTAATTCATGTATACTCTGATAAATGTATTCACAATAAAGCCACACTGATCCCACTGCCCTTTCGTTTCTTCTTCGTTGTACTTCTTTTATTTCCACTCATTTCATAAATATATTTTAGTGTACTCCAAAATGGTCTTGCTAACTACAATTGCGATTGTGAATGTACCAAAAATAATGTACCTAGTGTGATCAGGACCGACTGGTGTATATTTATAATCAGTATTGATCTTATTTGTTTGCATAAATTGATGTAATTTTGATTTAGCATTTTCAATAGTCCAATTGCCATGTATTCCAGCGTTAACATCAACGTCTTCAGCCTCTTCGACTTTTTTTTGTTCAGCAATACGATCAATATAAGTGTAATTTGCTTGGCCACGATCATTGTACGCTCTGTAAGCTTGGCCAATGTCATTGGGTCCCATTCCGTCTTCAAACACAGATCTTGATGGTGTGTTCGGAGTTGTATTGTCATTTGATGATTGTGGTACTGGTATGGACATTGACATATCGCCAGGCACATCTTTGCTATTAACATGACCAGCACGTACTAAATAATTGATAAAATCCCGCGATGCATTTGCCTGAGCGTCCTTCTTATTTGTTGAATTGCCAGCACCAACATAATCAAACCCAGTTACGTGCAATTCGCAAAGGAAACGCTGCCGATGTTTCGGACCTGTGGAATAATAGGAGCTAGTTAATGTAGGTAGAATAAGTTGATCTTTATTGGGAGCGAAAGGTCATTGAACTCGATTTTGCTACGAGAATTTCTGCGCCGCTGCGATTGAGTAGGGCTTTAATAGAGTTATGTTGAAGTTCAAGTGTGGAAGTTTCGAATTTATATGTGAGAATATTTAATCCAATTATATTATAATAATAATCAATAAGTAACAACAATTGTAGTAATCTCGGTACACCTTGTACATTTGTTGCCGAATAATTTTGAGGTTATGCAAGCAACTTTGTTTACCTGTTGGTCTGACGTCGAATTGCGGATCTTTTCCATTTTTCGAGCACCACTGATGTAAAAATGATTTAATATCACCCATTTCAATGTATCAATATGACCAATAAATGAATAAAAATATCGGAAATAACAGTTCAAAAATTGTTTGGGGTTTTACATGTAAAAATTGTTTCTGAATGTTTTAGAATTCTGATAAACTCTCTTCAATAATTTTTTTTTCATGTGGTAACACTCTGATATTGTTTAGTCATTGGTATCACTGCTAATTCGCGCCATTTTGGTGTATTTGAAAACATAACCTTACTTTTTGTAAAGAGAAATGATGGTAAGCAGTTGCCATTAGTCGGTAAGTTCGTAAAGTATTTTTTCAAAGTAAAAGGCAGTCGGTAAAGTAGATGGTTTGAGTTTGTGGACGATGTGTGGAGGATTTGAACGTAAAATTCCATCGACATTGAAT
Source organism: Meteorus cinctellus (assembly GCA_030523045.1). Classification (NCBI taxonomy): domain Eukaryota; kingdom Metazoa; phylum Arthropoda; class Insecta; order Hymenoptera; family Braconidae; genus Meteorus; species Meteorus cinctellus. The sequence goes on along the minus strand of JAPYZF010000035.1, from coordinate 268,719 downwards.
GGAGGGAGAATTTTATTATTTTTCTTTCATTTTCATGGAGTTGGCTCGACCCTGAAATATAAATTTCGTGCATTATTTATTGTATTATCGATTCATTTTTCGATGCTACTTGCTCAATAAATCAATACCAATTACACACTCGAATTACTTAGAAACACATTCAAACTTCTATTTCATTATGCTCAATATTCAAATCAAATCAATTATCGAATCATTATATTTATCAACAGTTATTGAAAGAATTAAAATACCTCCAGTGAAAATTCGATTCAGATCCGAGAGGTAAAGTGAAAATAAGCGATGGAAAATCTAAAATACTTTCACAATGTAATTCAAATATTATGTTCTCCATGATTGTAGAGTGGAACATGACCCAGGGCAATTTTATTTGTTGGTTGATAGTTCAAGTTTCGACAGAGAATTGATTTGTATTCCCCTAAGAATTTTGTCTAATAGCCCAAAAATCCAAATTAATTTTTCGTTTTCATTATTATTGAAATTATCGATAGCATCGTTTAGCTGTGAGGGACGTGTAAGTAGCCCTGATATTCATAAAGCAATTTTTTTCTCGTTAGAATATCAGTTGATGGATAGGAGAGTTGAGAGTCGCATTATGTGGCGGACGTGACAAACGACACGGATTTTCAACTCACAACATTCTCTACCAACTGAATTAGAATAATCACAGATGATTCTTCATCATTTTGAAAGAATTTTTGAATTAATAATATAATGCAAATGATTTGAATTTGAATAATCAAACATTACAATAATTGGTATCGTGAGTTAGATAAAATTAATTATTCTGTTTCATTATTATCAAGTAATTAATTATGCAATTTTTCTCCTCTAATTTTTATATTCAATTAATCAATCTTCATAAAAAATAGCTTCTTTCAATTAATCCCAATAAATTCGCCATTAAATTAGTAGTTCTTGATAACAAAATATGGTTTGAAAACTGATTGGAGAATATCTGTACATTACTAAGGGAATCTCTTGATAAGATATTGAAATTATCAATTCACATTGGAATCCCCCAAAATTTCGGCAATAATAACGACCCTAAATTTTTTTTGCATCAAAAAGCATGAGATAGAACACTTGGTAAATACATCCAGCAGGAAATAACGCAGAAGATTAATTTACGTATGTCATCTTCTCACAAAATGAAATATTAGTGGTACCCGAAAGATTTGAGTGCCCTCATCTGTGGACGCCTCCCACTAGGCATATATAAAGGTCGACGTAAGAGCAGAGATGCCAGTCATTTTCAATCTCATTGCCACTAAGAATAGACGTAGATAAATCGTGTGTGTTTCTATCATCATCTGTAGCTACAGTGGCTCAGTAAAATATATAGACCAAACTTTCTCATACATAACATTTATTTGTCTAGAATCATCCTTCAAAATCAAGCGCACGCGTGGCGGTTGAGGTCACTTGCGCCAGTTTTATTCATTGATTTTTCAGCGCGTGATCAACAAATTTTCCGCTGAAAAGAGACAGAAGTGAGACAGAGATAGAGAGAGATCGTAGTGTCATTACTTATTGCATCACAGATGTGAGGAGTACCTGGTTGTGTCAATCATTGCTGATATAAATGCTGGTGAGTTGCAATAGCGAGTTATAATCCCAATTTAATGAATTCATCTCATTATGAGTCAAGAATTAGAGATTGCTTATTATTTTATCGTGACCTATCGAAATCTTTGATTCTGTTTTCAATTATCTTTGTGACAATGATGTTAGGATTGTCAATTTAAATTGCTTGTCATACAGATGAAACATTGAGTTGTGATGAATTGAAGGACAATAATAATAATAGCGTCATTACTAATAATAAGAATAGTAACAATAGTAATAATAATAATGAGAGGAGCAGACCAAAAAAGTCGGTGATGTTGAAATTTTAGGTTAGTTTGGATGAATTCAGGTTATGTTAATCATTCAAAATCTTTTTTGATCAAATAATCAGCTGATGCCCATTTTAATCAGGGAAATAAAAGAAGTAATTACATTCGTGAGAATAATCTGAAAATTCGCGATTATTCAGCTATTTTCACAGCTTTGATGGGAATGATGTAATAATTTGTAACATTATGTATGAAATATATATATACTACCAAGGAAAAAATACTATGCAATGTTGTTCTTGATGAATTTCCGGCATTTTTGAGTCTCGTATTCATTTGTTTCTCTATTTGAATATTTGAATGATAAAATTGGCGCGAAAATAATTTTGTTGGGTATCATAACCTACATATTTGTTAATATTTCAGTTGGGTAATTATAATTACTGAGGTTAGGTAATTTCTTCTTATTCATTTTAACATGCAGTTCTTAACTGATATTCATTTAGACAAAATGACAACAAAATTTACATATTTCAGTTCTCATAACCTCAAAATTCATCCTAATTTTACAGGGTCAATATTCCCGGTAAAAATAACGGAATAATTTCTATCTTGTATTCGTTGTAAGTCCAAATATTGGGGTCTAGCTTGAGAAAAAGGCTTAAAGTGCATAGAGGATCAATGACAATGGCGATGTATGATGCTCTTGACAAATTTCAGTTGATTTTGGGACTAATATTTATCCATGATTAAATTTACTCGTCCAATAAGGATCTAATAATTTCAATTAAGTTATTTGTTTCCTAACTATTTACAGATTAGCTACAAATTAACAGAAATCCGAAGATAAGTAATCAATAACAATGGCAGTACACGACATCCTAGATGAACCAACCCAGACACAATTGATTCTCGAGAGATTCAAGAGAAATCCTTTCCTAGCAGTCGGTATGTATAAACACAAAAGTTAAATGCCCCGAACAATTATTCCCTGATGAGAAAGTAGCATTTGAAATGATTTATTTGATAGTCAAGGCACAATAATAGTAGCATTTGAAGTATTCAAAAGCATCTTCAATCATTTTGGATGCTACTTTATAATCAGGGTTATTACTACATAATATATAAGAGGTTACTTATCTTATATTGAATGTAGAGAAACAAATAAATAGTCATTAATTGATTAATTTCACATACAGGTTGCACAGGTTTTCTTGTAACAGCAGCAATTGGTATTTACAAATTCAAATCTCGACCAAAGAACATGAGTGCAGGTTCATATCTCGTCCAACTTCGTGTTATCGCCCAATCAGTAGTTGTTGGTTGCTTGGGCGTTGGAATGGCGGTTGGAATGGTTGATCGTTATATTCTGAACAGGAAAACTGATTGAATACCATAATTCAATCTAAATTGTGAAGGAAACTCAATTTAAAACCACAATTGACTTCATCACGTTACATATTTTAAGTTATGCTCCAATTAAATTGTAATTACGATATTCTTTCATGTTTCCATACGGGTAATAATTTTCCATTTCTCGTTTGTTTCTCATTGGATGAGCGCAATCAACACATTTTCGTGCCCCATTTCATATTAAATTGATATTTAATATAATTAGTGGACAATTATGTAAAATGTATAGAGGTTATGTAAAGGAGGGGGAGATACAGAAAGAGAGAATAAAGTATAGTTTAATATAATTAACAAGTAGTAAACAATAAAACGATGTTTATGAAGAATTTATTTCTAATTTGAATGAGAGCAGTCGGAGATTGCGCTTTAATTTCCTCTCCCCGTCTCTGTCGTTATCGCTGTGACGAAAATTTCCATTCGGAGGTGTTCGGGTTCGCTGGGTAATGCCAAACCATTGAGACAAAAATGGCGGAGCAGGATGACAGAACTCAATTACCACCTGGTTGGGAATGCAGATACGACATGAGAAGTGGTCGACCGTAAGTTTTTATTGATCATAACAAACATTATTTACAATGTAGTAATCAATAATTGGATGATTAATGGAGTTAATTCATGAATCATGTCCATTTCATCAGGTATCAATGGCTGATTGCGCATTCAAACAATTCGCATGCATCCTCCCAATTGTATACACTGTAGAGATTTTTGATCTGAGTGAGATATGAACGTTGATGAATGGTTTTGGTGGAGAAATTAATTTCAAGCAAATTTGGAACGAATCATAATAAAATATAGCTTTGTATGATTTTTCTTTTGAAATTGCGTCGCGTTATGATAAATATTCGTCTATTATTCATTGATCTACTACGATGTGTTGAGTTATTTGTAGTAAAATTAAATTGATTCACATGTCTGAGCCACAAATTTAGTAATGTTTCATCATTCATTATTGTGCACTTGATGTTGAGATGATATTTGAAAAATCATTTTGTTAGATAATACAAGACGTTATAATACAAGATTAACTGTAAAGATAATATTGGATGTACTTTACCTATCGATATTGGAAAGATAAATGGGAGTTATTCATGGTTTGATATTTATTTTGTAAGTGGAATGAATTGATGGAGTGATTGATTGAGGTATTGCTGACAATGCATTGATTTAACAATGGGGGATGATTGGGGGATGATTGGCGTTAATAAGTCTCATCTGTGATGAATAGCGTTAAAACCTCACCAACATTATTGATCGCATGGGTTTGGATACGACGAGACAGATATCCAGCTCTCATATTCAATTACCAATCTAATTACAACTATGAGAGAAGGACAATAATTATAAACTTTTAATCTACTTAATCCTTCCAAAATTATTAGTGATTGTCTTTAACATTGAGAACATAAATTTCGAGTAATTTTCGACAGTTCAATGAATATTAATTAATAACCAATAGCCCGAAAATATCTCTCACAAATGTTTCGATATTGATGTCCAAACAGAACTGAAACAATTCTTTTTATACCAACATTATTTAACGGTATTTTTTTGCGTTGTAGGTACTTCATCAATCACTTCAGTAGAACAACAACATGGGAGGATCCAAGAGTGAGATACTGGCAATATGCTCAGTATGTTCAAGCACAAAATTCAATAGCAACGAGTTCATCCTCAACTGGAAACTCACAAGAAGCAATACCCATGCAGGTTAGTATTGAGCTGGCTGAAAAATAACAACTCAACTCATCACTTAATTAATATTTCCAATAACACAAACTTTCTGTAATTAATTCACGATCACTCGTATTATGTAATCGATTGTACGTCCAGTGATCTTCCTCTCTGCATGTGGCAAACGCTCAGGATATCAAACTGAGGATTGTTTATTCATCCATTTGTTCGATATTCACAACTAATGTGTGATGCAACATATCTATCATGATTGTCTATGAATACACGCTGCACTATTGGAATTAACTACGTTTATTAAGACTGGTGGAGTTATTGGTGGGAATTTCGTATACACAGCAACACATCGTGCACCACAAGTTTATCCAAGCCCATCACCGTATAATAGTCCACAGCCTGCATTCTTACCACCAAGTTCGCAGGTAATAATTTATAATTGACGGTTGTGCACTGGTAGGTTGAATTCATTGATAATCAATCACAGTAAGATTGAAATAAAGATGAAGTTTTGGATAACTTGAAGAAACGATGTCATTTATTTATCTCAAGTTATTATGACGCCATTGTAGTGAATATAAATCAACCAGAGTTTAACTGAAATCCACTTGCGAATCATCCTAATTTTATTATCTTATATTAATGTATTTGAAGTATTTTTTCTATTGTGACTTTTATTACTTGGGTATTTATATGTTATTCTTTCGTCTCACTAATTTTTATATTTGTTTTTATTCAGGACCTGAAAACGCCAATGTCAACGCGATCAATGAGCGCAACGACCAATCAATTTGGTGAGATGACAATAGGATCACCAACACCAGTGAAGAATGTCGAGACTTGTTTGTCACAAAGTGGTGACATTGAAATACAAGTTGCAAAGATAAATGCAATATTTCCAACAGTATCGGACACACATATTCGGCTTTTATTGAAAAAGTGAGTAACTAACAATCATTATTGCAATTTTTATTTGTTAATACAATAATATATTATGTTTAATATGGTAACTTTTGTAAATAAAATTCATTCCTTCAATTTACTTCACAATTTTTTGAACAAAATCTTTGGATAACAGACTTTGGGTTCTTTTTCCGATTAATGCTATTTGCTATACTAACAATTCAATTAATTAATTGGTGCGCAATTGCTTCAATCAAGTCTTTACCAGATTATACATTTAATGTTCAAATTGATCTTCAACCTTCTAAACCCGTTCATACTCTTAATTTTATATTAATATTAATGCGCTTTGGATTCCTTAATTGAATTCATAGAGTTTCAAACGCAATTTGGGCTGTGAATTTATAAATATTAATCAACTTTTCGTATTCAATATGTTTATTCAAGTTATCGTTGATTATTATTGATAATCAATGAATTTTTTCGCAAATTGTTCAATAGAGCAGAGGATTTTCAAACGTTCGGATGAATTATTTATCGCTTATTCACTAACTTTGCGCACTTTCGCCAGCACGTTTGGCTTTTATGATAAATTTTCATGGGTGGGAGTAGAGTTTTCTTCATTTTCAAAGGTCATTCGCTTTAATGCGCATGAGAATCAAGTGGAGATGAATTAGCGGAGTGGATTCAACTACAATTTATCGACTTCTGGTCTAGATCGCAATCATAAAATCCATGAGAATATAATTCACCTACGAAATTATAATATTTTTAAAATAGTTTCGAAGTTGTGATTCATCCACTGAAAGTTTGAACGGGTTGAGAAGGTTTTTAGTGTTGTGATAATGAAGGAAAAAATTCATGTTGCACCAATACATTAATTTCATATTCTGTTTTAGCTTATATTAGTGCAAAGTTCTTTAGCAAATATATTACAGATACCATAACAGACCGGCATTGGTAGTGAGCGCACTACAAATTGAGAAGAATCCACTTTGTGCGCCTGGTCCATGCACTCCCGTTGGTGTACATTCAAACTATTCAATACCGAGATGGCGTCTACCAGCACACGCAATACACGCTGCTATCACATTGAGTCCACCGCGTGGGGCACGGCCAGCCCCAAACTCCCCAAAAATGAAACTTAGGTTTTATCGCAATTCATTTTTTTGAATATTCTTTATTGATTAGGGACAATTATTTCCTTTTTTATCGACAATTCTGTTAGTAGATAGAAGATGTATCAAATGATTCAGCGTTAAAATTGTTTCATTGTATTTTCGATACATTTTTATTGCTTTGGGTTTTCTATTTTTATTATTTGAATTAGTTGATTTCGAGTTGTTTATTTTCTGTATTTTTATTTCAGTTTCTTCATCATTTGTTTATTTTATCGAGGAACAATTTGCGTTGACGTAAAATATTGCAGATAGGTCAGTTACATTTGATGCGATCATCATTTTATTGTTTATTTTGTTATTATATTTTGGGATTTGTTTTCCCTTTTATTCAAAAATGCTAAAAATATTTTTAGATTTTTAATGTGAATGCATGTTTAATTGCTTGGTACTAAAAAAATTTGGGGCAAACAATTACTAACATAAAATATTTCATTCGATAATTTTAATTTTTGTTGTTAAATATATTGATTTAATTCATTTGTGTTTTATTTTCGAATGATTCATATTGGTGCATGAAATTGTTTCACTATCAACAAGAAATTTTCACAATCTTGATTATGAGAAGATTGAAACATTCGTGAAAAATTGAATTCTCTAATTGAGTGCAATGAAATAGAAACAAAGAGAAACAATGTCGTAGATTTTATTGTTAAATTGCAAGTTTATGCACTTCAATTGTAAAACGTTTGATGCTATCAATTTGTCAACGACAAAAATATATTTATGCTTATATATCGATATTTAGGTACCTGAAGAATGTATTTCCGAAAGTTGAGGAGACATTATTGCTCGATATATTGGAACAGAGTGATAACAATGTTCAAAAAGCATCGGAGAAACTTATTGAACAAGGATATGAAAAAAGAAATCCAACTGGTCCAAGTAAATCGATTATTCGTCCGAAAGAAGATCTTCCAGTGCAAAAAGTCCAAACTGCACCGACACCACCACCTCGAATGAGAAGTATTGAGGAGAAGAATAAAAGTATGTCAATAACACCTAATCATTCAACAGAAAAATGTTCCTCTGAGATCGAAATGAATTTGCACTCTCCACGAAATTAAATAAAAAATAGTAATTGATATATCATTTTGTGTTCTACAGTCAAATTACGATTGATAGAGAAATATAAAGCAGTACCCGAACGTGTAATAGCATTGGCGATGGACAGTGTGGACTACGATGAAGAACGTGCTATTCATATCTTGAATATCATGGTAGCAGAAGAATCAACACAGACACTCCACACATCCAGTAGTCTTAGGTAACACAAATGAATCCAAAACCCTTTGAATCATTAAGTGATACCAGTTCCCTCCTCCACATCTGTTTTGTTCCATGTTCAACACCATAATTTTTTTTTTCTTCGAACTTTTTCTCAATAGTAGCAGAAGTGACGACAGAAAGGACAGTCCACCAATCACAGAAGCAATCAGAATGACTGCATCGCCAATAAAGAAAATAATCAAAGACACTGAGAATGAAAAGGCAAAAAGATCAAAGAATAAAAACGAAGCGCCCAAGTAAATATCATTTGAATGTCAAACACATCTGTTTGAGGATTAGTTAATGGAGGATCATTTGATTGCAGGATATCCAGAGGTACCAGTACTACTGACGACACTGAATACAAGTCGCTTAATTATGTGAAATCAATTGGTGCCAATTGCGAATTGCCAAAGGGTCCGAATAATGATTTACTCCTGTAAGTAAATCTCCTTGCCATTGAAAAAAATGTCGATGTGACAATGTTGAGAAGAGACATCAAGTCGATTTTTTCTTCTATTGTTCTTGATTCAATTTACAAAATGTTTATTAATTTTTTCTAGACCCGACTACGCTCCCTGGTCTGGTCCAGATCCATCTCTGCTCTTGAAGGAATCGAACAAAGCGTCCTTGGCAGTTGGACGCGATTTATCACTCGTTTCTGGTAGTCGTTCTCATGCCAAAGGCGCTGATGCATCATTACGAAAAGGACCTTTGCGTGGTCTTGCTCAAGGCTCAATATATTCACAAAGAAATGCAGCAAACACAGAGAGCCGTGGTAAATGAGACATGTGCAATTGTTTTTATATTAATTATTAAATTATTCCAATTAGTTATCATTATGATTACTATTGTTTTATATTTTCTTTTCGTTCTATTGAGTAGAAAAGAAAGAAAGACAAAGAACAGAAGGTTGAAAGATATCAAGTTATTTCAATTCTCATCCAATTATTAATTACTTCTCCGGCATCACTGTTATACAATTCATTGTAACGTTTTTATTATTGGTATTTGTTGCGTTATTTATTAATTCATTGTTAGTTAAAAATAATTATAAAGAAACTTTTTACGAGAATCATTATAATTGAAGAAGAAGAAGGGAGGAAGAACAAAATGATTATTGTCATAAAAAGTTTCTAATTGTTGCGCTGGATAAATTAACATGCGAGTAACGTTTCCGTCTTAAACATATCTACAACATCTGAACGCCCAATGAACAATCTGAATAGCAATTGATCCCTTCTTGCTGAAGGATAATGAACAAATAATATTAATATTAATATAAGTAATCAATTTACTCAAACAAATGCATGTAAATCAGTCCTGCAAAATTTCCCAATGTAGTTCAATTACTTTTCTCATCTTTCAATACTTCTTTAAAAATTACCTCAACAATTATTTTATGAATTATTATTCCTTGTTTGTATTTCCACATGGAATATTTATCTACACATTTATTGATATTTACATTGTTCATTCATTATTATTAATAACTTATTAGCATGTTTTTTAGATTAAGTATTTTGGGATTTACGATGAGAACCAAAAAGCCAATGTATTATCCAATTAATCAGTATTAGAATTTATTCGTGTCATAAATATTAGCAGAATTAAAAATTCAACGATTAATAATTCGTCGTGCAGTTGTCGGGAACGATGAAGAATATTAATAAGAATTAAATATGTCCATTTGCGTCCTGAATTATGAGAGAAACAATAAGAGCTCATGCTCTTTATATGACATTAATTGAATTGTAAACGTCCTCATGCACGAAAGAGATATAATCGTAGACAAAAGACAATGAAAAGAGGAAACAAAAGTATTAATAACAAACTTAAATGTGCCATAAGTATATTATTGTACAGATGTATTTTCATATAGCTTCATCAAAACAAAAGAAAAAGAATGGGGACACGAAAAAGAGAAAATAATCCTGCCTTTAACAGAGAATAGACAAAACCAAAAACAAAAAAACATTAAAATACGCTGAAGAAAAAAATGAAAAAAAAAAAAAAAAACTAATGATACTAAAACAATTGTAATCTTTCTAAATATGTGAATAATACTGAAGTAATAACTGATGGGCTGTGGCTGAGACGTTAGTTGAGAGCTATTTTTATAGCTTTTTGACTATTGATTGAAACTTAATGAACGATGAAAATAATATATTTTCAATATATTTTGAGTAAAAACCATTGTGCACGCAGATTAAAGAAAATGAAACAAATGTAGCATTATTAGAGAAGAGAAATGAAGAAAATAGTAAAAAAATTGATAATCGCTTAATTTTTGTTGCTGATATACAATTTAACATCTCTCATTTGATACTTTTTCTCTTTTTTCACTTGTTATAAACAAATTCGACACTGGAGCGACGATACTCGCGAAAGTTTGTTAATCGAATGGTCGATCGTTGCTCATGAAGAATAAATGAACATGTTTCGCTTTTACATAGCAATGCAGTGAATAATAATTACATGGAAAAGAAAGAGAAATAGAAACGAATAATGATATATAAATGACTATAGATTGCATCTTTACTCAATAATCCCGTCGCAGACGTATCTTCCATTAAATAATTAGTATTAATCACCCCCTTTGCCAAAGAAATAAATGGAACAAATATTATAGACCTTTGTCAATATGCAAATGAAAGAAAATTGCATCCAACGCTTTTTCTCGATGAAATAAATAGAAAATCAATCAATAATTCAATTCATTAGTTAATCAATTGATAGAATCAATGAGTATGTGGATGCATATGAAAAACAAACTGTACAATTAAATTGTTTGTCGTATAATTATTTATTCGACGTTTTTTCGCGAATGAAATTTGTTATTATTCATAATATAAATGATAATATTTTCATGTTCAATGATAGATTGAAAGAATAAATTAATTCATTGAGTGCTGTATACTAGAATTAGTTAATTAATATTATCATAATCAATCGAGAAACAGAAACAGTTGCATTGGGGAAGAAAAAATGACGGCAAAAAAATGAAAAATCAATAAGAAACAATAAATTAGTAAATTTTGTGCAGGCAATTACACAATAATTATTATCATAGATGGATAAATTTATTTTTTACAAATTGAGATGAAAAACGAAGTGCATCGTTGATGTTTTATTCTCTTTTCTCTCTTAATTTGTATATATATATATTTAGATATCGCCAAACTTTATTGCCAATTTGAATCAGTTATATTGTTGATGGAATAATAAATAGAGTGAGAATGGGGGAAAATAATCGCGCTGAAATTCAATTGCATTGGAGAACTTCGATCTTTGATTCAATTTCAGCAAATTCAGTGAAGAAAAGAAAATGAATAAATGAATCAATAAGCAAATACGTAAATATATTTGTGTAGTAGATTATTGTCAGTATCATAGGATTTAGGAGACAATTTTTTGTCTTAAAACTCTTTGATCATTAGATATTCAAATGCTCTGATAAGATGTATTACTAGATAATTCAATAATTAAATCAATTAATGTATGTATGTATCCCCCTGAAATTTATGCCAATACATATCTGTGCAATAAAATCCTCTGTATGTAACAGAAAAAATAATGTGTTCAAGGGTTCATTAGGTGAATCGTCCAGGTGGTTCATCACCAAACTTCAGAATTCCTGCGGATCACATCAATCATTCGATGCAATTATTAAACAGTTGTTCATCAACAGAGTCATTCATCCAGAGCTACACGAGCATTATTGTCACTTGATGAGACAAAAAAGCGAACTATTTAACATTAATTCATCCAATTTTTCAATATACATACCTATATCATAATTACTCCGTCATTTATTTATGGTCCACTCGTGGATGTTTGGAATTATCATTTATCAACAAACTAGAAAGAAAAAAAATAAACTAAATGAAAAAATATTATCTAATTTTTTTTAAAATATTTATTTGTATTATCGTTTTTTTATTTTTTTGTTTTTGTGCTATTCCAAGCACTATAGAACGTGAAGTCAGTAATCTTAGAATTTTTATTTAGTATTTAAACACACTGAGTAGAGAAAGGAAGAAAAAAATATCAATCAATTAATCTATTAACCTACTAATTAATTGAATGACGGTCAAAGAAAGGGGTAGGTAAATTTACATTTTGAATTATTGTTTTCATATTATTTCACTTGTATAACTTTTTTTTTCCATTTTTTTTCCGTTTTTTTTCATAAACAAATTCTTGAATTTGATATACAATCTTTCATATTACTCTTTTTAATTCATTTTTCTTCCACTTTAGTTCAAGCTAATTCTTCATTCTTAATATTTATACGTTCAGTTGCGATTGAAACATAATTTTTTTTGTATTTTCCCCCGTTTTTCTTTTTTTTTATATTTCCCACGATAATATTCATTCATTCTTCTTTCAACAGTCTCGTAAGCTCAGCGGCAGAGTCTCTGTCGTTCACTTCTGTTCTTTCTTTGTATCACTCAACTGAACTTAATTATCATCATCTTGGTTGGTTCAATAAAATTCAATCATCAAGATTTTGTGAGAGTAGAAAATTAGCTGCGAGATTTTCATTTTTTTCACATGCAAAGTACGCTTGGAAGGCAAGATGTTCTGGAAAACCAAGTGCTTTCAACCTCTCTATTGCTTCTCGGTCTTGTGGCGATACTGGAATACCACCAGCGCCTGCACCGCCGCCACCACCACCTCGACCACCCGAAGTAATCGCCGATGTTGGTGACGATGCCGGCGCACCTTGAGTATTTCCACCCGATGCGCCAACTGTAATAAATATGAATGTTATTTTTAAAATTATTCAAGTGATAATCCAGTGTTCTATAAATAAGATAGGGAAAGAAAAATAGAAAGTACAAAATGAAATATAATAAAAGTAAAACTAACCCGGCTCATTGAGCATGCGTACAAATGCCTCTTGATTCTGCGAAATCAACTGTAACAATGCAGGATTTGATTGTCCAATTTGTTGCAGAACTGCATTCAACAATTGTGGATTCTGTTGGATAACTTGACGCATCTGTTGAAATTGTGGTTGCGTACGTAAAAATGCCAATGGATCCTGCCCCTGTTCGTTAGTTGCATCTCCAGATTCTGGTGGATCCTCAGGTGGATCTTCAAAGAGTTGAGCTGGTATGCCAGTCAATAAATATTCAACAGCTCGATCTGGATTGTTGAAACTCGCTCGCAATGCTTGTTCAACTTGATCACGTTCATAACTAAAATGAAGTACGAACCATTCGTTTATTCATTCACTTATTTATTTGTTATCATTCTTCTTTAATCGAATTTGACTCTTCACTTTTTATTTTTGTCCGGTTACACCTTACCCCATATCCATGATGTTATTAACCATTGTATTATATTCCTCGCCCATGAGTAAAGCACTCTCTGGTTGTCCTCTAACGTCAACAGCAACATTTGATGGCTGTTCAAGCACTACCGGAGGTCGTGCAACAGCTGGTGGTGGATTTGGAGTTGGCACAGTTGGTGGACTTCAGAAACATAAACGATTGAGTAAATAAATAAGTGTCAATCATAGCAGCAATTTTTTTGGATAGAATTGATTTCCTTGTACTAAAAATGAATTGGAACAGAGTTGATTGAATTTGGTGATTTATAGAATCATTTGTCGAAATACCTCGTTGTTGGCTGTTCTTTATTTTCGTCAGTTTGTCCTTCGCTACTAGTACATCCAGCTACAACTTTAGGTTTAGTCACCATGACTACAATAAACTTCTTCTCATCAATATTGTAGTCTGTTAATGGTTGATCATCCACCAATATTTTACCTATATGAACAAAAAATTAATAAAGACGATAAGAACAATAATAATGAATGATGAAGAAAAAGAATGCTTTTTTGTGGTTAATTTATGATTTCCGGAAATGTTAATGAAGAATAATTTCTAGATATGTTTTATCGGTGAACTCTGGTGGACTTGGTGGTAGTTAATTCATGCTCAGTTTTTTAGGCTCATTTTTTTTTCTTCACGTCTGCTAGAGATAGTTGAGATAATAGGGAGAGAAGTGAGGTTAACCCCGGGCCTCTTACCAGCATAAATCAATTTCTGATGTTGTGCAGCAAATCCCTTTTGTGCTTCAATTTTATCTTTGAGATCTTTAACCTAAAAATAGTAATGAATAATGAGATATATATTTGTTAGTTAACAATACACGTGTATGGATTATTTGTGAGTGGAAAAAAAGATATTATTTACCGTTTTCGATGGATCAATTTCTATAGTAAATGTTTGTTGCTGTAAATTTTTCAGTGTGATAATCATTTTGATTAATTAAATGACGTTATCGATGGTTGAATAATCAATTGGATATTAATTGGTTAATTTTTTAGCGAATATCCGAACGAAAAAAAAAATAATAATTTAAGATCGAGAGTAGTCTTGAAATAAATGTAGTCGCGATGAGTCGGCACTGAACGACCAACAAAACTCGTAAGGATCAGTGTGAAATTTGGTGTAAGTAAATGTTGCGTTATTCCAGGCCTGACTCACAGTGGAATTGGAATTTACGAAAATTTCATATTTGTAGACTGTGCTATTTACTGCCTGTCCACATTCCGATCCTCCATTTATACCTTTTTTTCCAACGCCTCATAACCTCAAATTTACTCTGATGGTAAATTAGTTTGCATCATGTTTATTTATTTCCTATGATTTGATCCCATTATATGAATTAATTTTGTCATTTTGTGGTTATGTTTTACAAATCTAATAGATAATTACAATTATGCGAATCATTTCAGTATGTTAAGGTTACGTTTGATAATTTTGATAAATAATGAGACTTGTATTCATTGATAATACATTTATTCAT
Source organism: Meteorus cinctellus (assembly GCA_030523045.1). Taxonomy (NCBI): domain Eukaryota; kingdom Metazoa; phylum Arthropoda; class Insecta; order Hymenoptera; family Braconidae; genus Meteorus; species Meteorus cinctellus. Next base: position 253,586 of record JAPYZF010000035.1, on the reverse strand, counting down.
ATGAGTTCGTTATCCTACAATGAATGAACATTGTGTTGATTGTAAACATTTAAATATTCACAATTTTTATTCCAGTACGAAATGATTTCCCGGAAATTCCCGTCGTTCGTCGGTAACTCGCGTTCTTATCTCGCAACAAACTAACCCCAAACAGTAATAACAGCAATCAACGAGCACACGTTCGTAATACACACTCATGCACAATAAAAAAGCAACGAAATTGGACAACCTGTCGTAAAATTAGGTTACAAACTTCACAACAAACTTCTCTTCTCCCTTCTCGGCCGATCAAGTAGACCTTGCTGATATCAAATTCATGATAAAAATACGAAAAAACATAATACCTTTCGATTTCCAATCAAAATACTCAGCGGAAGCTTCCTAACCTTTGAAAAATCGGAAAAAAAACCAACAAAATATTCAATTCAGCATTAAATCGTCGATACATTGGAACTGGACAGGTTAGGAATTCTAAGATATTTGCAACAACATGAAATAACATACAATTATACATATATGTATATCAAACAATCAGCAATTCCATATAAGAATTTTTCTGCTGAAATTTCATTCATATGCATATGCAACTATGCAGATATATAACGATAATGAATCAATTATCAATAAATCAACAACATATGTTGATACATTTCCGATGTAATTTGGTATATCAATGGAAACTTAATTAAATCATATCATTGACAATAGGATAGTCACGTGACGTGTGCTATGGGTTTGGTCCCTTCCTAAAAGAAAGAGATAAAAATAACAGTAGTTGAGTATACTTTACACGTTTAACGTGGGTACTTGCTCGCTTGTCCTGTCGACTAGTGAATAAATTTTGGTATGATATGATTATTATATCCAATGACTGAAGTAAATGTTACTCTATTAATATTCACATACCAAAAGAATTACGTAATTGTTTTTCCGCAGGAAATACAACGTACAATCATAAATAATTGTTACTAATTTAACTTATTCTTACTTTCCTCCTTTTTCTTTTTATCTTCATTGTTAATTATTTTCTTGTGTTACATACGGCGGATGAAATTGTTTTTGAACATTAAAATATGTTTGGAATTAATGAGAGGAAAATGAATTGTTAAATGAGCGATTGTTGATTGGATTAATTGAATAGGTGAATTTAGTTATTTGTAGTTCAATTGGTTTTGTGTCTGATAATGTTGAAGGTGGAACTGAATTTGTGTGGATATGATTGAATACTTCGGTGTATGATTTTTATTCTAATTTTTTTGTTGATGGTTGTTTCCATTTATGGATTATCTAGTTTTGACCTAAATGCGAGAATGGATTTACTTTTTTTCTAATCGCAATAGCGAATAGAAATGTTGCTAGTTGATGTGAGGAGGATACAAATTATTGTTGATTGAAATAACAATTTATCGAGTTTGTGTATTAATTATTTGGAAATGATGAAATAGCGTTGAATTAAAGAGTATTTTATGAATAAATGTTGGAATTATTGCTGAGAGTTCATATTTATGATCAATTTAAGGAGGTCAATCAATATTCGACATCGGCATTTACATTATTTTTTTTCATCTAACGCTTTGTGTTGTCTAATGAAAGAAAAAAATAGACTATTTAAAATGATATTATGTTAAGAGATGTTGGAAGGGAATATTTATTATAAGATTGAAGTTGGAATTGCAACAACAATTAAAAGGAAATGAGGAGTGAAAAATATTTGATATAATAAGAAAAGTTAATTCCATGTAGTGCTCAATAATTCCATGATCATTAATATTTCCGATCCTCTAACAATAATTCAACGCATCGATGCATAATTCCCAATCGTAGCGATTCACAATTATCTTCCTTCCTATTTTTTTATTCCACTATAAACCGCGATAATATAAAAATTTCTGCGGCGCAGAACGAAAAAGGATTCGTTAATGTAATTATAGAATTGAATTCCACCACAGAATTGAATTCTTTCAATCCATCAATACAATTTCATTAGTATTTTTCATTTATTCCTCTTTATCTTTCCCAGATATTCACGTTGATCAAATGATGGACAGCAGCGAATATGAATTGGTACGAAATTTGACTCTGCTATTCTTCTTCGAGCGTTTGATGGACAAGGGTGGTCCGCGCACACTTCACGATCTCAGTTGTCAATTTGGTGCTAAAGGATTCACGAAAGAAATGCGGCAAATAGCAGGTGGTTCACAAAGTGGATTGCGAAAATTTTTGACTCAGTATCCAACATTATTTGTGATAAATGGCGACTATGTATCAGTTAATACATTCGAGCCAGTAGTCGCGGAAGATGTTGGAGTAAAAAAATTAAATAAACGCAATTATGCACAAGAAGCAGTCGAATATTTTACAGATAAACTTGTGCAATACGGCGAAGGTGCTGAAGTACCAATTAAAAGTTTACTTGGACATCGTTCACAAGCATCACCCGAAGTTCGTCACATATCAGGTCAACATTATCGTGAATTTCGTGATTTTTTAATGCGATACACCGATGATTTTATTGTAACAGAGGAGACAGTTAAATTAAAACAATTTGAGGGTATGGAAGGCGTACCATTCCGAGAATTGGAACCCGAATTGCCAATTGATCAGGAAATGACAACAAAATTATTAGATTTTTTCGTAGAGACAATTGAAAGAAAAGGTCCAATGTCTATTGAACAATTATTAAACATGGTTGGGAATACATTTCCAAATGAAATGTGGACAAATATGTTTACAACATCACAAGATTTGACAACATTTTTGAAAATGTTCCCGGATGCTTTCAATGTGCAGAAAAAATTAGTTTCATTGCACGATAAACCTAAATTACATATCGATGGATTAAATAAAATTGAGAAATCCAATTCTCGTGTAGATATTACCACAGAAACATCACGAAGTCAACGCAATATTAATAATGATACGAATAATTATAGCGGTAATAATATTGATAGCAACATTAATGATAATAGTAAAATGAATGAAAATAATAATAGTTTACAAACAACGACAAGTTCAACAGTTGAGCCCATATCACATTCAATTTCAAATTCTATTGATCAGGATGGCTATGTTGAGAGTATTGTTGACGATAATACTACAGCATCAGTGGAATCAAATTATAGTTCACCGCCAATAAGTTTGCAACAGCAAACACTCAAACAGCGAATTAATACTCTTGTTATGAAGACAATTGCTGACAATACTGAGCGAGATCGTAATTTACAAACTCCACAAATTGGCGACACGTGGAAACTAAAATTACTGCAACAGACGAAAGTTATTGTTCATTTACGTGAATCTAATCGGTATATTGATGAGATTATCAATTCACGACCGTCGTCGCTGTTGGTTGAAGGACACGTTGTTGTGTCGTTTGATTGTGAGGGAATTAATGTTGGTACTAAAGGACAATTGACAACCATACAAATTGGAACAATGAAAGGACGTATTTTTATATTTGATCTGTTTACGTCACCTAATCTTATTGGTGGATTGAAAAAGTTGCTGGAGTGTCCAACTGTTGTGAAGGTCTGTTTCATTATTTTGTGGGAATTTTTTTAGTTTCCTTTGAAGCAGACTATATCAATTATTGTTCTCCAACTTGTCTCACATTGATTCGATTAATATTTTCTTCTTTGGTACAGGTAATCCACGATTGCAGGAATGATAGCGTTAATTTGTACAATCAATTCGGAATAACGTTGAAGAATGTTTTCGATACGCAGGTGAGAAAGTTATTTCGGTCGGGATTTTTATCGATGGATGATACTGATAAGAAAATAATTTATTATAGAAGTAATTAAATAGTTTCATGGTAATCTGCCACGAAACTGAAGTAAATTGTTACACTATTAAATGTGGATTACAAATTTTGGGGGAATTGATAGCGAATGTTGGATGAGTGCCGTAATGGAATTGTGAAGATTTTGTTTCTTCATGACCGAAAATTTGGGTTTACTTGTTGATATGAGGAATTAATACTTTTCCAGTCGGCGTACGCAATTATTCAGCATCAAGATACTGGAAAACCTGTGGATAAGGTGAAAAATGTCAATTTGAATACACTTTGTGAAGCATACAATGCCCCATGCAATTCATTGAAAGGACAATTAAGATATATTTATCGTAGAGATCAAAAATATTGGTCGCGACGACCGATGTCCCGTGATATGTTAATGTATGCGACCAGTGATGTGGTTGGTCTGGTGCCATACATATATAACGCAATGGCCAAGTAAGAAATCAAAATATGAAGCTTTCATATTATTTAATGTTTCTATGAGGAACCATAATCATTCGTCAATAATTATAAAAAAGATTGAATTTTTCTATTGAGCTCGATATTTCTATTCCTTTTTGTTGTGTTTTCTTTCCAGATTAATCAAGCCAGAGATGTTAAATTTATTCAATCAACTTTGCGAAGAGCAAGTTTTAATGCATATCTCATCAGCTGAAATAAAAGCCCGTAAGAAGCAACGTAAAATGGAAACTGAAGTGATAGAATTACGTAAACGAGTGGAGGAATCAACAGAAAAAAATATTGTATTTACAAATCGTGAAATTAGATTATTACGTTATTTATCTCTGACTGAAGATGAGAAAGAGAAATTAAAAGGTAGCTATAAAGTTGCAAAAAAGCTTGAGAAATTGGAGAGTTTGGGTCAGGAAAAAAATGGAAGTAGTGACGATGAGGAAGATGATGATGATGACGATGATGAAACTGAATATCCCAGTTTGGATAGCTGCGTCTCAGACAATTCTCCATATGGTAAGGACAGTATTTCTAATTCCACATATTAATTTCAATTTTTCCTTCACATATAAAATATCTATTCCATCTCTTTATTTTTCTATTATCAATTTCATTCTTTCGCTTTATTTCAATTGCAGATAGCGCACGATCAAAATCAGATCCTCCAACATTGACTGAGTCAATGCAAATGGTAGATGAAATATTATCAGATGAGCAGATGGATCGGCTCGAGAGAATCGACAAATTAGAAGCAATTTTATCATCAGCCATTATTTCCACTACGGATAAATATAATTACGATACCGTCCACAATAATACTGTGAAATGTTCGTGTGTGTGCCATGATAATCCTACAATTCCAACAAAAAGTGAAAATATCAGTGGAACAGATGTGGCATGTCAAACATTAAGTACTGGCGATATTGTTATAACTCGAATATTTTTCACTGACGAGGAAAAAGAACGAACTCGACAATTGAATTCGCCATGTCAATGATCGAAGATGTGTATTTGAGGTTTGTAATTGAGTTGAAGCAATTTATCAAAAAAAAAAAAAAAAAAAAACTACGGAACTGAAAAGCATGAAATGAACCGGAATAAAAGAAGATATACTAATTCAATTTTAGAATAGCTGCTAATAAATGAATAAACAAATGAATATATACATATATATATATGCATAAATATATATTGATATTTCAACAATTTTTAGTAGAATGACGATTACACCAATTGTAATATGTATAGCAAGAACTTAATATCTATTTTTTCTATACGAAAATTTCACACTGTTATCTTTTTATACTATATATTACGACTGGTTATATGTGCTTTGACTCTGTAATAAATGATAATTTTTTAAATACGTACATTCGTAGCTATCAATTCGCCGTGGAAAATATTTTTGCTTATCTCCAGGGTTGAATATATCACGACAAGAATTTTTTGTCACGTTGCAATAAAATGTCTGTTGTTTAATATTCTTTTTTCAATGTTTAATATCTTTTTTAATGATGATGGGAATTCATTTGATGGAAAACTTGGTAATTTTAATTGTAGTGCAACAACGATGGTACATTTTCAATGTTGCAATATTTATATTCTTTTTTACAACCCGGATGAGTCGTGCCAAAGCCATCAAAATAGATAAAAAGTAACGTATTATAAGAACCCCGTCCCGACTGCCTAATCATTCAACTGAATACACCAGAAACCTTCAGCACTTTCTCAATCTCCGAGTGACTCCAATATAACTAGTCGATTAATATCAAGAAGTAATGGAGTTTTCATTCCAATTATTATTGGTACTGCTACCAATTGTCGCATTTCCTCAAATAGTTTTTGGAAACACTATTAAGCAGACTATCAAAGAACTCAACCCACTCAACATCCAAAACATCTCACCATCGAAACGCGAATTGCCATCGCAACATGAATCTATCGCATCAACTGGACCAGTCGCTTCAGGGAACATCCTCGAAATACTTCAGCGTTCCTTTGAAAAAAATTCAAATAGAAATGCAAGAGTACGGCGATGGAAACCTTTCAAACGCCCATCAAATGACGGATCATCATCTCAAGCCGGATCATCATCTCAAGCCGAATCATCATCTGAAAGCAGAGAACGTCCGAACCCTCGAGGAATGCCGCCCAACATGCTGAAAGAGCTGAAGAACCGTCAGAGAATGAGGCAACAACAGTCGTCAAGTGAGGAAGGATCATCGGATGAAGTTGTATCACGTCGGCATGGGGCTTCACGACTAGAGCAACTCGAAAACGCGGACACCCTCAGTCCAAATGAACTCCGTGAATTGCAAAAGTTGAAACGAGAAGACCATCTCATGCATGGGGCTTCACGGCTAGAGCAACTCGAAAACGCGGACACCCTCAGTCCAAATGAACTCCGTGAATTGCAAAAGTTGAAACGAGAAGAGCATCTCATGCATGGAACCCATCTGAATAGCGAAGAATTGGAAGAAGCGCGAGAGTTGGAGCGAAAAAAGCACGGTAGAACTTTTGGCTGAAATCATCGTCGAAACGATCGCTAGAGAATGACAAGTTCCTTGGTCTCCTTCTAATAAGTATTGATATGTTCTATTGCTCAATCAATAAAGCAGGACTTGAAATAAATGCTGAAGTAATATTCATCAGGATAGAAGTATCGTTTGTGATCACTGTACTTTTTTGGCCACTTTATTTCCAAATCATTGTTCAAATCATTCTGTAAATATATTAAAATCATAAATTAGATTTATATAAGTGTAAAGATTTCAAAATTCTATGAAAATATTATTCAAACATTAAGACTTTCTATTTATTGACTTAAATTTACGGTGGCCAAAAAGAGTACAGAGGTGGTCAAAACCAGGGCTTCTACCCAATGCTTTACATGTATAAAAATATTCGATTCCAAAAATGACTACAACTTTTTCCTCTATGAAATTCCTTCTCTGTTATCATTGACTGTTGGTGGTATCTTGGAGTTAGAATAGACATTATTCTTGTGAGTTATCTATTGAAGTTTGTGGGTAATGAAAAGTTCAGTTGTTGGCAGTTTTGCTTGTTTCCTACATTTAGAAACGTTCATTATTGTTGAATTGATGGAAGAATGCCGATGGGAATGTTTGTATAGTCATCAGACGATGAGTAGACGATCGATAGAAAATAAATATAATAGCAACAAATAAGAACGAAATCTATTATGAAGAAAGGAGATAGGACAGAAATGATGCGGACTGATATTTGATTTTCCCTAAAATTCAATTCTGAAATCTATTTGTTTTGTTAAGAGAAAACATTTTAAAAAGGATTTTAAATCACAATAGGCTTTAGAAATCACCAGACCAAAGGAATGAAGACATAAAACGAGATTGAGTGTGTATAAAATATTCTTTAATATCGAATAGACATTTAACAGTACTAAAAATATGGAAACATCCTCATATATAATTTACGGATGTAAAACAATCTATAAAAATATTCATTCAATAAAGATTCCATCTCGAAAAACGAACATTATAGATAGATTTCCAATTCATCAATGTATATTTATATCTGTAGAAACATTTATTGGGAAAAAATGAAAATAATGACAAATAATAATGATATCAATGATGTTTATAAACAATTCACCATCGAATCCAGATGAATTTGTAAATCAAAGTTTTGATTTCAAACTAGTCATTAGCTTCTCCAATTTCATTGCGGTTTGTAAATTGCCATCGATCTTTAATTTCCCCATCATATAAGCCGTGGCTGGTTTTGTCTTACCTGAGAATATTTCGAAGAAATTTTTCGCTTCCATTGTGAGTATTGTGTCGGGTGGCTGAGCAGGGGCACCTTTCGCTAAGGTGCCAGTACCACTCTTTAAATCCAAAAACCAAGTTCCCTTATCAGCTCCTGGAAGGGGAAAAAGTGAATCACAGTTCAAACCATTTCAAACATAGTAGAGAATCTTGATATGAAAGTGAATTCACCTATGATATTGAATTGGAAAATTGCGCTCGTTTTTTTAACGAGATCAGCTGATAAATTCGCTCTAATCGCTGAAAATATAATATCCAGATGTTCGTTTTTAGTGTCAGCTTCTTTGGATGAACCTGTATTGGATTCAACTGGTATATAACGTGACGTGGATTCATCAATGTCCACAAAGAAGTCCATCATCAAGTCATTCTTGAACTCTAATCAACACAATGCGATGGATATTTGTCAGTATTGATCTTGTTAGGGAATTTTCAAATCATGGATTAAATATAGAATATTTATTCGTGATATTTCGTGTCTCACCTGGATTGCAAGCATAAGGAGTAAAATCAGTCACACCCTCGTCGCGTAAAACCTCCTCATCAATTAAAAATTGACCAGAAAATGTTTTACTATCTTTGCAGAGTATTGCGTAAGCTGCATCGGCAACAATTTCGGGTTTTCGACTATAATTCTTCGAATCTGGACCAGTCAACATTTCAATTGCCGCTGTGTGAATTGCTAAAACAGATTTTTTATCATATTTAATATTTTTCTATCGTAAAAATTGATTATCACATTAGAACCCAGGCAAAGTCTCATGAATCAGATCGACAATCTTTCAGATCTGATTATAAAAGTGAATTCATACCTGTCTTTGGCCAGAGTGCATTCACTGCAATACCATTGTCCTTAAATTCCTCTGCCATACCAAGAACACACATCGACATACCATATTTAGCAATTGTGTAAGCTAAATTATTCTTGAACCATTTTGGATTCATATTCATTGGCGGACTTAAATTAATAATATGTGGGTTTGAGCTTTTTTTCAAGAATGGCAAACACGCCTTGGACCTGTAACAATTTTGTTTACATCAATTAATATATAGCAAACTGCAAATTAATTGTCATAACTCTGTCCTAGTTTTTTTATAAACTCACACAAGGAATGTCCCTCTTGCGTTGATATTGTTCATCAAATCATATCTTTTCATATCCGTACCGAGAGTATTCGTCAGAGATATTGCGCTCGCGTTATTTATGACAATATCAATACCACCGAAGCGGTCGACTGCCTTCGATACAGCATCATTAACTTGATTTTCATCGCGTACATCAACTGTACATGGAAGCGCTTGTCCACCTGCGGCTTCAACTAAAATAATTTTAAACAAACGAGATCGAAGCAATATATTAGTGAACAACTAAAGGAATAAATTAACGACATATAACCGATGTACGAAAATGAATTAATTGGATTCAAAATACATGAATATAAATACTTTTGTGTGTGGAATAATGATAAAATGAGCACAGAATCGTGATTTAATTTTTTTCTGATAATTTACTCTTTTGTTTCTATGCTAATTGTTATCGCCATGATCGTCAGTATTTTTTTTTACTTGTATCCACTCGTTTGTATGTACATACTTTCTTTCGCGGCTGTATAAATGGTACCAGGTAATTTGGGATGTGGCTCAGCAGTTTTTGCCACAACTACCACATTCGCACCATCTTTAGCTGCTTTTAATGCAATAGATTTTCCAATTCCTCTCGATGCACCAGAAATGAAGATGGTACGACCCGCAAGTTTTCTAGAAAACATATATTGAACTTGTGAAAAATAGAAAGCAATTCTCGGTATCGATCATTTGATTAGAATGGAATTAATCAAGTCATGGGACAAAGTTCACAAATGTATTGATGTTGGGTGAGGATATATTTTTTTTGGCAGTATGAGATACTTTCAACTATTACAATAGAATTAATTGACTAGTAAATAAGTTAACTGGATCAAAATGTGCGAAAAAAGCTAACGGTAAAACTTTCAAATCATATTGATTTTATTAACTAGAAATCGACCTCCTTTATTTCACAAACTTGTCCATTCGCACATAATTACTGACCTATTTTTTGGATTGATTTTTCAGTCAAGAAACTATCGCTCGATTTTTAATAAACAAAAAGATCAATTCGATTTCAAGAGCTCATCTAATCTGCTAAAATTGTTATAAAACTTGCAGTTTCGATTCAAAAATTCCTTACCCAGTATTGACAATCATTTTTTTGCTTCGTCGATAATAAAATGATTATAGCAATTATTTTGATGTAGATTCGATCTGGAATATTTGGATCACAGTCTGTGCGATCGACCACGGCCAAGAATTAACTGTTGAAAGATCAATTATAATTACACATTCACCAAAATAAATTTATGATAATTATTGATATGAATGATTCTGTTCCCGTTCTATTGGCCGTTTGTGAGTTTATCATTGGATGTACGCAATAATACAGAGTCTAAAGGGCAACAGTCAGAATTGGGATCAGTTTGAAGTAGGCTGCAGAATAAAAATATTTTAAATTAACCTCAAAATTTTTTAGTTCAAACAATTCATTTACCGTGAGTCAATATAAAAGAAAAATTTTATTATTTCACTCAATCATATCCAGTGAATTTTTGCTAAACTCTCGCTTGGACAAGTGTAATGTTACGTTTTGTCTTTATAAATATATTATTTTGTGGTATGGGTAACAATCAACAAAGCTTTCTTATATATAATTGTCATTGAATACATAAAACAAAAACGTTGCCGGTATTATTGGGTCCACTTTGAAGTTAGCAGCGAGACATAACAAACTTAACCTGAAAGACTTCATCGAAGATCTTTACCAACAGCCACTATTCATGACGAAACCAGTTCAATCCCTACATTACCGACAATAACCAAATTCATAAATTCGTTGTTAAACATTTATTTAGTCTATCAAAAAATGCGTAGGTATTCTAAGAGAGGGAAGTTCGAACATTCAATTTCAATTTTTCAATCAATCTTCTTCAATGAATTCTACCATAATAAATTCGGAAATCAAATAAATGACATCATTATTTTACGGTATATAATAAACATACTAAACATACTAAAATCGACCAAGAATGGGTCAACCGAAACCTCCATACAAGAAAAACATCAGGGAGTTTTTACATAAAAATGAAATAAGTTAATTTTCACTATGTATGCATACAACGTACCCTTATTCGACCTTAAAGGGACGAGTGACTCACAAGAACAATCGAGCGAGTATATTATTTCTAGCAACATGTGTTCATTAAAGTGAATCGAATGAACTGAGCTAAGTATATATATGTACACATACATAGTATCGTAACTCACCCTCTGCCACCCCCAGCGCATTAATCCTATAAAAAGACATGTTCTTTTTTTTTCAAGAAAACATGCAACCTGCATTCAGTATACCTAAAATAACTCCTCAAATAATCCCTCAATTAAACTACTCGGTCAATCATTCCTCTCTCCATCCACCCAAACAAAATTACAATAAAAGCAATGAACCTAAAACCCAACAATTAAATAAAACATAATAGAAAATAAATAGATATATAAGAAAATGGCATAGAATTATATACCAAGGGATAAGGCAACAGATGAAGCCGCCGCCACGCCCGCTCAACTATATGCCATAAGGTTACAGGGGTAAAGAGGGTGCAAAGCGGGTGGTCTTTTGGCGCAGTCGCTCAACATATTCTACATCCTTTGCTCTCTCTATGCAACCAGTCTTGCCTTTGGAACGTGTAGGGCGACTCGATACTAGCCCTAAAAAAAAACGAAGATTACTAAGAGAAAAAAATAACATTCATACATAATTTATATTACTTACTTCTCTATCAATAAGCCATCAGATATAATTGCACAGCAACTGTTCTCTGTATACAATTGAACAGAAATTTCGTGTTGCAGTAACAATTGTCAATAATAAATACTAAATAATATTACAACTGTGTCTAATACCCACTCAAACATCAGACGGCATCGAGCATTCAATCACGTTTCAACAGAATTTTATTTGTGGGTGAGGACGGTGCGAGCGAGATAGACTAATTGGCAACGGTGGTGGGGGTGCAAGTGAGAAACATATATCTGATAGGTCTATCGGTATTATTGGAAAAAAAAAATGTGTGTGTGAATATGATTGAAATATCTCACCTTGTGTTATTAATAATATAAAGTATAATTTTTTTTAATTTTATTTTCGAACAAAAAATAACATGTTGAGCAGATGTTGTTGGTTATGTTTGACCGGATGTTAACCACCAAACGTTATATCCGGTAATATTTATTATATAAATATAGTTCAATGTAATCAATTGAAAAAAAAGGAATAATAATAATAGTAAAAAGAATAATAATAATAATAATAATAATATAGGAAGAGAAAAAAGTGGTAAACAGGTTAGGTAGAAATTTATGATGGTGATTCGTTGCGATCTGATGTAGGAGGTGGGTTTCCGGTAAAAAAGAAAATGTTAGGTTTTAAAATTAACTCTGAAGTGAGGTGTAAGTGGGTTAATGAGCGATGTTGAATTTAATTTATTAGTATTGGAGGAATATTAAAACATCGATTTAGCGGTGTGGTTATTTGACGATAAGCTGACTTCAGTGTATTGATTGCGAATCGAAAAATTATTGCCAGTTCACTATTGTATTGGGTGAATTTTATGAAAATATTGTGAAGTTCTTTCATGAGTTATGTTTTATGTGAATTAATTTGAAAATGCGCGCTACGGCTGTGTTGGAATTGAACGATATGTATTGAAGGAAGAATTTGAATATTGAAATTGAATTTGGAACTCCAGATTGGCGGGCAATTGGCTGAAGGTATATTAATGCACGAATCAAATTCATAGAAGGAGGTCAGTGATATAAATCCCGAACTTTGAGATCTTATTCGAAGGATTTTTGGGTAATATCGGAATCTGTGCTTTGGATTTGAAGCATAAAGAGAGAAAAATATTCATATCAAATTCGCAGCGGCAACTTCAGATCAAAGAGATATTGACTGGTCGATCTCAAAAGAATCTGATATTGGATAAAACGACAAGGAAATTAATCTCGAAGATTGACATATTCGGGCCAATTTTTTCATTCTTCCTTTTTGTTATCGGAAAACCAACAAATATTGGAATCAAATTCAAAGCTGCAACTTCAGAGCAGACATATATCAACTGATGACGATAAATCAATCGAAATCTTCGATAAACGAGAAGAATCTAAATATTGAATTTCGATATATTTTGGCTTCTTGTGATCGAAAAGACGTAAATAAAACATAAATTCGAAGCAGCAACTTTAGATTTCATCAATATTGGTTGACTTCATCAAGCCAATCAGAAATTCAGATTATCAACAAGAATATAAATATCTCGAAGTTCGAGATATTCACATCAATAACTCAATTAAAGGTTGCCGGGCGAAAAATATCAACAAAACTAGTCTCAACTCGGGCAGCTCTCAATCAATCGATTCATCTTCAATCAAAACAAATTATAAAGCCAATCACGAAAAACAAATATCATTCATGCACTGATTGTTTATTGACTACACGCAGCAAAATTTCATTAACCAATAATTCAATCAAACAATTTTCTACTGTAAACTATAAAAATATCACATAAATAACACGCAGAAAGTCATATCCGAGCATTATAAATCGTAGATTGGAGTAAATTCCCCGTAGTTTTTCATACATTTACCACCACCAAAAGCAATACACGGATATATGTACATAACCTCAATTATGTCAGTTAAAAATGTTATTCAACTTTTGAAATTCCACCATTAAGAATAACAGCAAATATCAAACATAACCTCATCAACGATTCGCCCCTAAAAACATTTTTTACTTCATTAAACGCAATAAAAATACGAAATAAATTCCATTTAAAAAAAATGTTAGGTTATGTGTGTTATACGCCGGTGGGTGTTCATCTGGTGCCTAGTTAAATTAATCGCCTGAGTGACTGTTTCCCCAACAGTCAAATAAACAGTTTACACACTCATTAACGTTACATTATTACGCATATTATATTGAACGCACACATAACCTAAATACGTCGCGAGTGTATATATGTGTATTGTGTATGTGATTGGGTGGGTGGGCGGGTAAAGGTATTTGTCGATGTTACGTCTCAGTCACGTTGTTACAAAATAATTTGAATTCCACGTATGCACGTGATAATAAAACGGCCGGATTCCGTGGATTGATAAACAAGGAAAATAAATCATAATAACAATAACACTATTGAGTAATAAATCATTGAATAAAGGGCCGACTGCCCTTATTAGTTAACGTCATCGACACTCACAATGGCGGATGACGAAGTGCTCTTCGACGATGTTTATGAGCTTTGTGAGATTATTGGCAAGTAAGTAAAATTTATTTTCATAATCTTATGCTATTGTTGTAGGTTGTGGTTAATTCGATGTATATCAGAAACTGAGGGATTTGATATGGTTGATGATGAATTGATTTATGTTCATGTGGTTTGTATTATTTGCAGGAGAATTGGAGGGACAATTTATTTTTGTTTGTTGCGAGTGCGATTGATTTAACACTGGACTCTCATTGATGAATAATGTATTGATGATTTTATTGTGTTGGGAAGGATATGAAAATGGCGATGGTTAAACTGTTGCAGACAAGTTGATTTATTGTAACTGAATTGAAGTAGAATTTTAAGAGGAAAGCATGAGAGACATTCATTTCATCAGACGATGTCATGAAATGAATTTATCTTATATGGATAATGACGATTATAATTCATATTAGAATGCCATAGACTTCTAACTTTGGTATAGACGGTATAACTTTCCGTATATCATCAATGCTACATGCATAACTTACACCTTTACTAATTTTATTTGCATCCCAATTCAACCAAGTTATTTTATCAGGAATATTTTCACAAATAAACATTTCATCATTTATTTCTAAAGCATAAGGATCGTTCAATCCAATGAATGCAGTACCCAATTTTCTAATTCGATCATAAATAATTTTCCAATAATATTGCGGCACGGGCAGTTCTTTATCTGTTCCATTAACATATAAATAAAGTGGCACAGAATTGCCATTGATGTCATTTAATTTCATTTGGCCGTAAACTCCAGTATAAACATCTAAATCTAATGAACTTCTCACTGCAAACCTCCTGACATTGTCTTCTAATGTATTCCAATTACCGCCATTAAAACTTTGCCACTGTGGTGCCGCATTTATGTACCAAAATGTTGATCTTTGAGCATTACCATAAACAAAATCAGTTTTGGCAACCATATGACCTCGTGATAAATAACGTGCTGTACCAGGAGTTATATATTTGTTTGCTAATTCTTCAGAACCAACAATGTTAGCTATTGTTTTCAATTGCGTTGACATTTTGTATAAATACTCCATATCATATTTCGCGAAAAATTGTCCTGATGACCATTTTCTAGGTCTTGGATAATTCAATTGTTGATGCGCAATCTTATTTGATAATTTGTATTTCGTATAATGAGTTGATAGAGTTTTATCATCAAAACACAGTTTGATTGTACGTAAGAATTTGTTTCTTAAAGCAAAACCCAATTCTATGAATGTTGAATTATTGAAACATTTTTCTGATGTCAAACGCGTTTTGTGTTCTGGCAAACGTTTGCACGTGACACTTGTGATATTAAACAGAATTGAATTATTTTGTTTGATACTGATTTGATTAGTAACTCTAAAGGTTTTCTGTCTAATACATTGTACTTGAATTTCGTTTGGATTGTTCAGTCCTTTGATACCGAGAACATAATTTTTTTTTCCAGGGCATGCCAGATTGAATTTTTCCAAATGAGGAATGTTTATGAAGCCGTCTCTATCATTAGGATACAGAAAGTCTGTGAATATTTTATCTCCTGATAGAATCAATGGTTGTGGCTCTTTGAAGTCACCTTTTCGGTATTCGATTGAAATACGACAATTGTCATCTGCGAAAAGTTATTCAATATTAGTTATCAATGACCCTTCATTCAGTGTTGATCAATTGAATGAGCATGAAATTTTGGAGATTATTGAGAACTGTTTGCATATTTTCTGATCTATTGTCTAATTTTTTTTACTTATTCTCGAAAGCAAAACAGAATTATAGGAACATTCAACACGTCACTTCCCTGGTTAATATTTCAAAAGAATGTTCATCACTTTCAATAATTCTACTACCTGCGATAATCGCTTATATAACAATCACATAAATAATCGAATAATAAATTGCCGATAGACACAACAGTCAAAAACTCCGTAGCCAGCTCGTATGAATTTACAGAAAGATTGTATTGGCTTTTCCGACAGATAATCATAACTGCACTTCACTGCAATTTTTGTACCGTTAAAAATATACCGAAATATGTTGGGACTTGTGTAACACATTCTCATTCAATTGTACGCGAAGGAGAATCAGATTGAAGAGTCAAAATTTTTAAATAAAATATGCAACTATTTCTGTCACTTGCCTCGAATGGTTCTAGACTGAGTTGATACAATAATTATTCCGATCAAGAATATTTTAGTGAGCATTGTGACTTATTGATTGGGATAAGTCAGACTGATGTGATTCTCACAGGAATGTTGGAAGGTATTCAAGGTCTTTTATACAGAAAATCTAACGACCGATAACGGCATCACTTTCCATTTGTGTTGTATAATTCCTTGATATTGTGATAAATGTTTCACAAATTTAGACAATGAGTTGATAAGATTATCTATTGATCATGTAGATTATTCTACGATTTTATATTGATCATTATCAAAATAGCAGGGCGAATATTATAAACGTTTGATTAAAAATATTTATTCATTGTTATATTATATGATAAAATTAATTCATAAATTTATGTTGCATTTTGCAGGGGACCATTCAGCGTAGTACGAAAATGTATTCATCGTCAAACTGCCCAAACTTTTGCTGTAAAAATAGTCGACGTTGCAAAATTTACATCAAGTCCTGGACTCAGTACAGCCGGTAAATTACAAAACTAAGAATAATTCAATGTTTTGAATTATGAAGTTTAACAGTTTAAACTTTATTTGTTTAGTAGAGTGCAAAATAGTTTTATAGAGTTTCTTTATCTGAGTTTGATTTGTCTGGAGATTATGATGAAAAGTATAAGGAATTACTGATCAATTACAATTGTGATGAATCAATAAATTAATTTGTACTTTATCTACGAAATATTGCAGATTTAAAACGTGAAGCGACAATATGTCACATGTTAAAGCATCCACACATTGTGGAACTTCTCGAAACATACAGTTCAGAAGGAATGTTATACATGGTATTCGAATAGTGAGTATTAAATTTCAATTATCCATTAAACAAAATTACATTTTGCTTGCAAATTGTTGTGATAAAAATTTATTGTCTTCACTTTAGTATGGACGGATCAGATCTCTGTTTTGAAGTAGTTCGACGTGCTACTTTGGGGTTTGTCTATAGTGAAGCAGTCGCGAGGTGAGATAACAATCTAGAAGATATAATGAAACTTCAATATTGATTTGAATTAATTTTTATTTTGTCTATTTTTAACATCTTTTGTAACAATTTCACCATTCAGTTTTTTCGATTTCCTCTCTGCTTCCAATATTTTCGTTGTTTTATTTGTTTGACGTCGTATTTCGTTGGGATGGACGTTCCCAATTAAATTTTTCATCAAAACTCAATTATTATATTTCATTTATTTTCATTCCACAATTCTATTTCGTTTTTTTAACATCACTGTTCTTTTCAAACTTGGAACGTGTCTTTAATTGTCGAATTCGTTCGTTCATATTTTTCGTTTTGATTAAACTTGTCAATCATTAAATTTAATCTACAAATTCGACAATTTTCCTTCCAGTTTTTCTTTCAGTTATTTGATGTATTCAAGAATAATTGTGTTTATATTGTTCTTGTTTGTTTCATTCACAGTCATTATATGCGACAAATTCTCGAGGCTTTACGTTATTGTCATGAGAATGACATTATTCATCGTGATATAAAACCACAATGTGCTCTACTTGCTGGCAAAGAAAATTCAGCACCAGTTAAATTGCGTGGATTTGGTGTGGCAATGCAACTCCCATCATCGCAAAATAATTCCACAGGTAAACAATACGTTGAGAAAAAAGAAAACGAAACTATCAAAAGAACAAGACGAGGAAGAGATTAATGATAATTTTAATTACTCAATTTCCAATTATTTATTTATTTTTTTTTCCCGGCGCCACATTATTTTTTTTTCAGGAATATATTAATCGCGACAATTATACACACAATTTCATATCTTTCATCATCACAATCGATGATTAATAAATAATTTCCAATGAAATTAGCTAATATGAATGCTCAGTGCAAAAAATATTAAAGAGAAGAGAAAATTTTAGTAGCAAGAACACACAAATAGTTCCGATACTTTATACCTTATACAAATATTTGGTTTAAATATATGCAGAAACATACACGACCGAGTATCGACAATATCTGAGCCCAAAGGGGCAGCTGTACTTGAAGACCGACAGCGAGGGTAAGCTTTACTTAACCTAAAGAACAAAAACAAATAAGCAAAAAATATCAATCAATAAAGATGAATAAAAAGCAATATATATTGAAACACATTCACTAAGTTTTCAGCTAGGAATCTAATATAAATATTTATTCATTATCAGAAATCACGCTGTCTGATGTATTTATATGTTCCATTAATTCCATTGTATGACAGACATATTATATTTTTCCATTTCATTCTCTTCATTAAATTTTGATGTGCAATTAGTGCTCTTTCAACTGCAGATTTGATAATTCACATTTATTCCACTTTGACCCAGTATTAGATTTTTTTATTGTCTCAAATGATTTATTGGAGTTGTTCCATTGTAAAAATGCTGTGGCTTTTATATTTTTGCTTGTCACTTTGAGCACTGTGAGGTCTTCGCATTGTTTAAAACCATTTATGGGACAAAATGATAAATGAAAGGTGAAAAATAAATTATTCATTCATTTATTGTGAGAATGAATTCTGTTGGTCGATTGATCCGAATGTATTCGACAATACTTCCTTTGCAAATGTATATTTTACATTTATTTCTTATTCAAATACTTCAATGAGAACTTTCGTCGCATTTATAAATCACGTAACAACCACATCAAAGTTCCATTTCGAATCCTCATCAATTTTTTACACCAATCGAAACTTCATACCATCTTCTATTGAACTAAATTTACTCGGAGTGACTCGAAACTTTTATCAGGAAGAAATAATTCATTATTAACACATCAATTTATAACATTCTCATTGATTTAATTTCACTCAATGTTAACAATTCGAAGACCTGCACAGCCATTTTTTATATCGTTCAATTATTTATCAAGCACCGTACATTTTGGGAAATTTTTTATTCACATTTATCAATCATTATATTGCTCTTCATTTAATGACCACTTGTTCAAATGAAATGAAACAGAAATACAAGAAACGAATTGGCAAATATTCGACGCCATATGAATAAGATTTTTTATCAGGCATGAAAAATTAATTCAATCATTTCCATCATCACAAAATTCAATTGTTGATTGATTAAATGAAATATCCACACAAATCACACAAACAATAATATTAATATATAAATTTTTAGATATTGAAATGTGTAGGTAAAGTTCACTGAAGATCCGATAATTATTTCAATGCGCACACGCACACACAATTATTTTTGCTAAATTTCAATGTTTACCTGTATCCTTGCCCTGTTCATTTTTTTTCACTGTTATTCAGAATAACTTTTTGTATATGATTGAATTGTAAATTCCAAATTAATAATTTTTTTACACGGCGATAGTTTGTATTATATATTTATATTCCATTATTCATTTGGGATAATTTAGGAAGAGTTGGATGTCCGCACTTCATGGCGCCGGAAGTGATTCAACGTCGACAATATGGAAAACCTGGAGATGTTTGGTCGGCTGGAGTTTTATTACATGCACTTTTGACCGGAACTTTACCATTTGTTGGCTCGGGTGAACGATTGAGAGATGTTATTTGTCGAGGACGTGTTCAAGTAAGAGCAAAAACTTTTTTGCTATTGTTAGATCAATGGAGAAGTGAGATAGAATTTATTGTTGTTCTCAATAATTTTACTCAAAGGAGGATTAAGTTTTTCACATTTCTTTTACTATTCTTTTCTTTTTTTTTCCTGTAGTGACATTGAGGAAAAGATGAGCACATGAATTTATTCTCTTTGAAGTCGTGCGATAAAAAATAAAAATTGAATACCCTGTTAAATGCACGACATCCTAGAGAATCAGAGAGAATTATTCATTGGCTCATGAATCAAATCATTTAACATTCTTTTTATAATTGTGAAGCTCTAAGAAGCAAAAAAAAATTCGTCAACTTGAAATCCCCCTGCAGTATCAAAAAAAAAAATGAAAAGAAATTTTAATCCCAACTGGAAAATATTTAATAACGTGAAGAAGTGAAGAGAATTATTCGTTGCGCCATATGTGGAACTGGTTGGCATTTTTTAATTAAAGCGACATTTGATGAGGCAAAAAATGTGCTTACATCTGTCACGAAATCCTCTGAATCATTGAAAAAAAAAGAGACTTCAATCCCAATTGGAAAATGTTTAATGAAGTGAAGAAATAATGAGCATTTTTCATTGAAGTATAGAGGAAAGTTCAGAAAGGCTATGAATATCCACAAATCCGTAAATTTTTCGATGTTTGAGACGAAAATAAACTGGAAATATTTTTATTTATACTTTGCAATATTCCAAAAAATTTATCAGGACTGTTAATTAATTAATACAATTATAAACTCTTCATGCATTTCTTCTTATGTTCAATCTAACGTTGCATGAAGTATGAAAACTATTCATAAAGTCACTTCAGAATGGCAGAGTGCCAACGAAAAAAATTAGAATGTCAATTAAAGAATTTTTAACGCTCTAAAAATCAGGACTTTACTTCTCACTTAAACCTATTAAAGTAAATTTGTTAAGCAAAACTTCCGCAAGTAATATCTAGAGGAATAAAAATTTGAGCAGCGAAAGAAAAAAAATAATGAAACCAGTGCATCAAGTGATTAATATTCACTATCTTCATTATTACTTTTCCACAGATGGAGTCTGGGATTTGGGATAGCATCAGTGAACCTGCAAAGGACCTCATCCAAAGAATGTTGACAACAGATGTGAATCATCGAATCACCATTCAAGAAGTATTAAATCACAAATGGTTAAGGGATCGTGATAAGGGTGCAGCCAGAGTACATTTAAGTGAAACAATAGAGGAATTGAAAAAATTTAATGCCAGGAGAAAATTGAAAGAATCAGTTAAAGCTGCAATTTCATCACCCAAATGGCATTCAGACAGCAATGGCGACAGTTTTTCTGATGTTGGTGATGAAGATGTCACCACAACAGGTGAAGAAATTCATTAGATAATAAAACTTGACAGAAGAAAACAAAATTTCATTAATGTATATTTTTATTGATATCAATTAAGAGTTATCGAACATTTATTTAACTTTCTAGAAGCTGTTACGGAAATTCTCGATTCACTTGACGACATTGAGATATTGTATGAAACCGGGAGATTAACGCGTGGTGAAGTTCTGGCGGCTATTGATGATTATTGGCTCCGAGGAATACTTGAGGTGAGCGTGAATGAACACCAGGAGCCAACGTTTTCCCTAAAAATATCGAAAGGCATCATTCTCTGCTTGTATTTATCAAATATTCATAATTCCAGAGACATTTTTGTTAATATTTGATGAAGGAATTCCGAATATTGCAAGAAATCTTGTTCATCGCATCAGATGCCCCATTTTATTACGCGTTTTTCCCGGGCTTGTGAATAAATTTTCCTGCAAATTAAGTTCCTCCTGCACCCGGTAGCCATTTTCCATGCTCTAATTATCTGATGGCACTAAAATTCATGAGTAACATTCACAACACATTCATAAATCTTCATGCGCAGAGATTTTATTTCCCTTTATAATTTTCGCAGTGGAAAAAGTGGAATTCTACAATTTTAGTTTATATAAAAGTTCCGGTGTTTCACTCGGTGTCTTTTTATGTAAGGATTCAATTTCAAGAAAGATTGTAGTTCTGGAGATAGGCACACTTGTAGTATTGGGAAATCCTTTTCGGATTTCCGATCAGCATACAAACATTTATCAGTGTTGCAAATTGGATGAATTATCGTGGACACGCCCCACTGGAATGAATATTACCATCAACTTTCTTTCTTCTCTTCACTCTTCGTCATCCTACATTATTCACCAATACAAATTAGTCAATAGATAGGAAGGAAGAAGAATAATTACAATTCACCCCATGTTCGAGGTTCATTCTCTGTTCAGTTGATTAATTTAACAGAAGAATAGTTGTCAGATACAATTGCGCTACCTTGATAAGAAATTAATTATCCCATCTCATGCAGCCATATGAATTGATTATAAGTGAACCGAAGTTACATGAAACTGCTTGGCACAGTGTGGTTAAGTCCGCATGCATTGCAAATGCGGAGGAAGCAGCACCAGTTCAATTCCCACTACAGAATCCAACGAATACAAATTTGACACTGTGGATATTGCTTCGAAATTGACTTTCATTCAATTATTCAAGCTTGCTGATGCTTATCCAATAATTCCGTTTTCAGAATTGTTGCCATCTACAGTTCAATGCAGATCGTATTTATTGGTCAGCTTCACGTAGACTTTACTGGTGGTGGAATCAGATCCTTCAAACTATTATTTACATTGTCTCATTCACTATAGGAAAACACAATTTTCCCATTCATTGAGTTGCTAAATGGTGCTAAGTTAGCTTAGCAAGTAATAAACAGTGTTCTATCAATTTTTTTCCATCATAAATCATTTTATTGACATAATAAATTTCAATTTAATGCAAGGAAGAGGTTGACATAAGAAAAGATCGATCGTTCGACGCGTTTGCGCGTTTGAAATTATATTATGAAGGGCATTTTTCAGAGATTCAGTCTTTGAATTTATTCAATCAATTGGATTCTCTATATAATTATTATTTTTTCTCTTAGATATTCGTTTGGATAAATAAAAATGCATTTGAATCAATTGATTTATCTCAATGATATCAATTTAATTTATAGTTTGTTAGAAATCGATCGTTTCTTGGTAAATTCCTTTGTAAAGAAACAAATCCTCTTTACTTTCAGTGTTTTACTTTTTTTCTTCTTCGGTTTTAAACTCTTTTCTTTTGTGTTCAAGGATGGGTGATTGATTTATGGTTCTTATACTTTTTCTTTATTGAATATTTTTGCAGCTTTACGACAAAATATCAACGAAAGTGCCAACACCAACTAGACCACCACCAACTGATGCGCTTTTACGTCTACGTGAAGTTGAAGAATTTCTCCGAGAAGCTGAGCTCACGTCATTTCGCAATATCGAACACGGTGATCTTCGTGAACTTCAAGAACTACTCAGCCAATCACACATCAAGGTAAGTCGACAATTCAATTATTAATTTATCAAGAACAAATTGCGAAACAGAAACGAATTGCGAGAAAAGCACCAGCAATAAAACAAATTGCATCGCATTCTCTACACGAATAAAAATCCAAAGAGGTAAAGAACTATACATATAAAAAAAGAGAAATTGCAGATGAAATAGAAATAAAAATTCCAAGTTTACCAAGTTGCTATTATTGATCATGGCATTGGGGAAATTTTCTCCTGCTATTTTTATTTCGTGCAATAAAATTCACAAGAAAACGTGCGAAGTAGTGTTGAGAGGAGGAAAATAAAAGATAATGAAATCCAAAAAAAAAGAAGGAAGAAGAAAATCTAAATCTTTTTGTTTTCTTACTTCATCTTCATCATCACCACTATTTCTCCTCTACTTAAATTATTTTACGAGTAGTATGTGCGTTGTCACACTGTTATCCATCCGTGGGCGTTAACCCCGAGGGGGTTGAGAAGACCAAGATAAAAAAAAATGAAGCGCAGAAAAAACGAGAGAAATAATAACGAAAAAAAAAAAATAAATAAATAGAAATAGTAAAAATAAAACAGGAAAGGAGAGAAAAAATACAAATGAAAAACGTCGACGACGAGAACGTTGTTGAAGGAGAGAGGGTTGAAACGGAAGTGACGTTTCGAGCATTTGGAGGTGGAGCAACCACCACACAAATGCTGGTAGCTGCGGGGGTGTAAGCGTAAACCAGGGCTGGAGCTAGTAGTTCACTGCAGAACGTAGTTCGTGAGTGACGTGTGCACCGTGAATTTTTTACAAAACGAACGACTAAAAACAAACAAAAAAGAACGACAACAAGGACAATTTGAAAAAAAAATATGTTGTCATATTTATGTGATATATTTATCTATTCAATAATATACACAGCGCACATCCTCACACTTCATCATGCTACCGAATGAATATTTAAATTCAACACAATTTTTTATTTCGCATTTCACAAACAATGCCCTGAGGAGATAAATTTTTTTCTATTCTCCACTCATCATAAAATACAATTTTAATTATGCAAACATCAAATATATTCACCAATGTGTTTAATAACACTTCAACGAAATCAACAATTCAACCGAATAATATTTTATTGCATGTTTAATTCTCAATTTAAAAGAAAAAGTTATTATTTCACTCTGATTATTAATTATTGATATGTATAAACCGGATTAGTATTGGGAGTGTTTATTGTGTGTCCACTAGTTGCACGACAAAATATAAAAACCATTCATCACAACCGCCATCTTATCTCATCAATCAGAAAAAAAGTAGAATATTAAATTATAAACTACATGAAAAAGTTTATTTATTGAATATCTGAATTCACGTGGAATATCAATAAATCGGTAGCACATCAATCTATTTCTGTCAATGTCAAAATGGATATGGTTGTACATATGCATCAACATATTCTCACCTCAATAATGTTGTGCATCCACCGCACGTGTTCAAATCCCAATCGTAACATCCTCGGTAAACCTAAATTTCATGGCTGTATACTCAATCGATCAATGAATTTCCAATCATTCCACAATAACCATTGTGGAATTTAATTACACAATATAATCCAACATCATCTAATTATAAATTAGAAACAATACTAATTAAATTAAACAAAAGAAGAAGAGAAATGATAATAATTGAAAGTGGAGTTAATTAATAAAGAACAAACATTCTAAATGAATAAAAATAAATAAGTGGATATAAATATTAATTAATGCAATGTAAGTTGCATCATGAACTACCCTGCGACCAGGAACCCGCTTGGCTCCAGGTCGCCGGGATGCTGCTATCATACATGGAATCCCCAATTGATGCACATTTATCCATCGTGTCAAAATTGTTTGCGTCCATTATTGGCATTGCAACAACATTCTTCAGCATTATTATCAACGTGTATACACGCATCACATTTATCATTGTGTCATGATGATCAACATCGATCTTTATCTGCTGGTACAACACCAGTACCATTGAATCGTTTTGATTGGAATTCATCTTGTTTACCAAATCATTTTCGTTATCGCACTCATCCACCATTAAATGCTGCGAGATATTCTAGTCTCAGTCAAACACCAATAAATACTGATTGTGTTGGTGATATTGTTGATGATGGTGGTAGTGCTGGTGGTGGTGGTGCTTCTGATAATACCAACCAATGTTCTACATCACAATTGAAAATTATCAAACCACCTATTCTTGATATCACACAACGATGGATTGGAGAGGAAACTAAACGATCGTTGCCTTTACATGTTTACAAGTATTATCTTGCTTGTATTAAATCGTATCATCGACAACGTTTGAAGGTAAATTTATTTTCTATTAATTATCAAGGGTGATGAAATGATGAAGAATGAATTGATTAAATAGTTCGAATCATTTTTGTTTTTATTATTTATATGCATTTGAAAATTAATTTACAAATTTTCTTTTTCTTTTCTGTGATTTTGTTTTATTTGGTAACTGTTATCATTTGATTAGCAGAAAGAAATGTCGTTGCAGACAATTTTTATCGAAATTATTAAGGAAAATATTTATGATGAATGTGGGATTGATAGTGAAATTGAACTTTGTAGAGGTTTTTTTTCTCTTGATTCTTTTCCCTTGGTTACTTGGTAGATTTTATCCAGTGGAATAAATAGTATGTATAAATGTGAGGAAGAAATGTAGGAAATGGCGAAAAGTAGAGATAAAAATAGGAGGATTGGAGAAAAAGGGTGGAAAAAAAAGATATTCAGCCAAGCAATTTGTACCTGGTAGTTTTCTTTTTTCTTTTTTTTTTTTCGTCAGCTCACTCACTCGTTCTCTCTTCAGCTTTTGTCTCACTGTATCTAGGTCCAATATTAAAAACTAGGCACTCATTCCTACGACGCACGCGCAATTATTTACTACCAACACCCTTGACATTCTTCATATTTCGAGTGGATACAAAAGAAAATAATAATGAACAGATAAATAAATAAATAAGTAAATATAAAATATACATTTGAAGTGAATAATAGATGAGAAATTTTATTGTTTTGTATATTTTGAAAATGAACTAATGAGGAAACGGTTAATATTTGTTTGCAATTGTTGATTGTTTTGTAAATACACAACATTGCAGTTATTATTTTCTATTTGTTCATATTGTATAATTTAATTTGATAATAATAAATTTTCTAATGAGATAAACGATCCATTTGCGTTACATAAACATTCAGAGTTTATTTTATTTGATAGAATTAATAATTAATAGTTGGTGAGGATTGTTGAAAATAATTAAAGGGACTCTGTTGTTTGTCTGAATGATAATATTGTTCGTTGGATTGTTTAATTGTTTTTGGACACTGGGGAAATTGAATAGTTGAGAGACGTTTAATTGTAATGAGCTCTTTTGTTATTTATTCAGACAATGATTTATTGTTGTTTTTCTTGTTATATAACTATTTTCTGTTGTTGATAATAATGTTAATTGTAGTGGAAATGTTATACATTTCATCTGGATGAATGATTGAGAGTATTTAATTTGCGAATGTTCGAACTATTTTTAGAGATATCAAATGATGAATTTAAGACTGAATGACCAGAGCACAATTTTTTTACGCTTCGCTTTTCTTGTGATTCGTCTTGCTCAATGTTGTTTTCTTTTTTTCTAATCGATACCCAATTGGTTAAATTGAATATAAACGTGGATGAAATTGAATTTCGATCGACGATTTTTTAATATTATGTGATTATGAATTGAAGACGTTAGCAGAAGAGATTTAATAAAAGTGAATGGGAATTTTTGTTGATATACTTTTTCTTCAAGGACGGGGAAAGGAATTAAATGTTTAAAGATGTTGCATTGAGATATTCAACATTGAAGTGGCAAGGGAGATAAAAGTTACTTTTATTAGCAATACTCTGTAGGAGAAAATTAGATTTCTTTTATTTTATTTTATTTGAAATTACATTCGGAAAAATTTCGAAAAAGTTTATTATAAATTTACTATGAATAATTACTTTGAGGAGTGGAAATGAATGTGATAAATTGTACTGCGAATGATCCGAGAAATATGTGAAAATGATAAAAAAATTTTAATTAATTATTTCAATGGTCAGTTGCTACTGACTGACTGTTAATTTATAATGAACTTCCGATTTATTTCACGTAATAAAGGAGATATTTCACTGAGGCCATTTATTTTTGGATCAACGAATTAATTAGTTCGTATTTTAATGAATTTCATTGGACACAATGAAGATATTTTGCCAAATTTTGCTTTATGTAATGATATCCCGTTTGTGTGATTGTCATCGGCTGTTACTAACAAATGATATTGTTTACTTTTATATTGGAATATTATTTTTAATTAGTTAATGAAGTTTAATGATTGACAATTGTTGCTGTGAAATATTCAATACTTTTATTTCTATGGATTCATATGAATAGAACAAAAATTGTTGAATTGATATTAGTTTTGTTTTGAAAAAAGAACAGAAATGAATTTCTCAAGAAAGTTCTTGACGATATAATTGAAATTATTTATCCACAAATTCAATTTAGGATAGGACTTATACTATTTCTCTTTGTTCTGTTATTGAAATTATAGAAAGTGGAAATTAAGTGCAAAATGGTCCATTTCAAAGTGTATCCTTTCACAATTTGTGAAAGAGTTGACAACAAAGTGAAACATAAATCGTCAACACATCAAAATTCAACATAAGAAAGCAGAAGAAACATAAACGAACAAACAATTAATTTTGCATAAAAATCAACTCATAAATATCCAAAGCAACATTTGCTCATTAAAATTCCTCTTAATTGTCCAACTTCAAAACCAAATCCAAAAACCAAAAAAAAGAACTCTCTTGAAACATCTTCATTTTCTCAAAAAGAGGAAAAAAAAATATCTCTCCTTTTCCATGCCCGAAAAAATCTGCAAGAAATACCAAACTCATAACCAGAACTAAAAGAAAAAACGTGAGTGGGTTGCAGTGGGAGTAAACGACGAGATGGCTCACATCCATCCACCCATCTATCCACTCTACATAAATATACATATACAAGATGAAAAAGGGTGTGCGCAGACGACAGCATTGAAGGGATGGAAACGAGGATTGCGGTCCAGACGCTGGGAACAGGAACACTATGAACGGGGGTGGTAACTCCCTCTACACAGACACAGATATCCCACCTACATATATCAAGGTGAAACTGTCCAAGGGGTGTCGAGACGCAAGAGGAAGAGGCCATTGAATATATGTTGAGAGTAGGGAGAAAGCCAGGGGGTTGATTTTGATGAGACTGCGCGATCCAGAGTCTGCACAAGATTTTCAGTGCTGGTGAGCGCGGCATCGCTATGTGTCGTTTGCCCGTTGCTGCGGCACTCACTCGTATTATTTTATTTATTATCACTTTTATCGTGTCACAATCCCTTGATAACAATAAATTAATAATTCAAATAATAACACAATTATTAAAGACTATCAAATGTTTGATATCAATAATAACACCAATAAATACAACTAATAAATTCATATCCATTCCAATTATTGTGTTACGACAATTGCGACATCATAAACCATTTATAATTCTACAATAATAAATACAAAGTTTATATTATGTTATTTATTTGATTAATAATATGAAAGAAGAGATGCGAAATATTTATTATTAATGATATTGACATAGAAGTATTATAATGTGAATATATTTTATTGTAATAACGAAAAACGTGTCCTGGTGAATGTGAATTTAATTGTGATTAACTCTGTGCTACGATTATTGGTATAACAATTGATACAATCCGGAAAGATTGTAAGAAGAAAAAACAGAAAGAAAAAGTCCCAGTTGTACAAAAATTTATGAATATTACATGGCAGCTGAGATTGGTTGGCAAGATGATGAGCGAGCCAAGTGACTGGCAGTAGTGGAAGATTCTAATCAGACGATTCATTAATAATTAAGAAGAGACTTGGAAGAAACAACCCCGACTCTCACCAAACAGAGCCGCATAAATTAGAAAAGGAAAAAAAGAAGGAAGGAAATCCGAAGCCGAAAAAATTATCCATGAAATATTTTTTTGCATAGATGTAATGGATCTTTATAGAAGTGATTGGACACCAAATCATCAGACAGCTGAAATACAGCTGCAGAATAATTGTGAATACAGTAATGGAGCGAATTGTTGGGCAAGACCATGTAAATCAATTGATTCATTGCCAACTCGGCCTATTGATTATTATATGAGATCAATGGATAGTATGAGATCAATGGAATCAATGAGGTCAGTTGATTCTGGCAGACAGCCATTGGCTATTGAACATACACATCAAATAGATTCAATGCGTCCAATTGATCATCATCAAGTGAATATGAATGTGCAGCAGATTGGACGTGGACAGAGTGGACAATTAGTTTGCACTGAGCAACCAAGATCTATTGATAATTTTCAACGTGGTGGTATTGATTATCATCAACGTGCTATCGAACATCCTTGTCGATTAATGGATCATAATGGTCGTGCACAAGGACATTATTTCACTCATGATCATGGCTGTCGTTCGGTTGATCATATGCCACAATTGTTTGATCATAGATCACACGAATCGGGACAGTACAGGAGGTTGAATTTGGACGGTGATAATATTCGACCACTTGATCATCGGGGTGGCAGTAATTGGTCTTGTCGGTCACTTGAACATCCACCCAATCGCGGTGGTGGCGGTGGTAATACGGATCCAGCTATTTTCGGCACTCATAGTCATCAACCCTTGCAATATTCTATTGAAAATCACTTGAGAGTCAATTGCCCTGTTCATAGTCCATTTCGATTCAAGTTTCCTAATGGTATTCCGGATTGTCACGCGCATCAGGTAAACAATAAAAATTGTTTTATGGATAGAGAGATTGGGCCTCGTTTGAGGATTTTTTTATTTTATTTCCCTTAGAGGATATTTGAAGGAATTTATTGTTGGAGAATTTTTAGGAGGATTTTGCGACAGTTTTATTCATGCTTTGTTGTCGACAAATTGATTATTTATTAAGTTAGAAAATTGAGACTGGGGAAAATAAATTATTTATGTTTTTAAATGAAAGTACAGTGGAATGTTTTGGGTTTTAAATTGTTATTTACTCATTTTGATGAATTAATTTTGATATTAAATATTTTTTAGTATTGATTGACCATTATAAGATTCGTCTGTGTATATATGAAAATAATGATGTATATATTGTGGATATGTATCCACATATATGTGTATATTTTCCTGTATGGAATACAGGATTTTAGTTTGTGTCCCAGATAGAGGAGTTGCGTGTGCGATTTTCCAAAGCGCAGTCGCACGATTGCGGCACTTGGCTCTGTCGTGACTGTATTCCATGTCGCAAGAGCTCATCATTGATCTCTATTACAATTTGAAAAAAAAGAAAAGAAAAACAAGAAAAAACGTGGAAGTATAAAGAAAAAGTAAGAAAAAAATGAAGGGAAAAGAGAAAATACTGAAGGG
This sequence comes from Meteorus cinctellus, assembly GCA_030523045.1. NCBI lineage: Eukaryota > Metazoa > Arthropoda > Insecta > Hymenoptera > Braconidae > Meteorus > Meteorus cinctellus. The sequence continues at coordinate 222,511 of JAPYZF010000035.1, read as the reverse complement.
GATTATCAATGCCGGAACTTCCAACGTGAAATATTGTTTTTAGATTATTATATCCGATGTTGATGATTGAATTTGATGGAATTTTAAATTGAATATTAATTTCATTGATTGCGTGAAAGATTTTTGGCTGTGATTATTTTTATTAATAAGTGGTATTTTGTTTTCTGATTTTAGTCATTATTGCAAGCACATGATGTCGCAGGCCATGAAGTTTATGGTGAAGAAGCAGCGAGAGTTACACCACCACCTTTGCTACCGTATCTCAATGGTGGCGATGAAATTGAAGGTCAAAATGGTGATATGGATGTTGAGAATGTCACCCGGGTCAGGCTTGTACAATTTCAAAAAAATACCGATGAACCAATGGTAAATAATCAATTAGGTTCCAGTTATTTTCTCGCCCTTTTTTTCTTTGCGATTCTTAAAGGTCAGTTATTTTTTGGAGCTGCAGTTGATTATAAGTGGTTTTTTTTATAGGAATTTACTTCCCATATCATCACTGATTGATGAATCACTGTTTTTCTGCTAGAATTCATTAGTTGGTACTTAAAATTTGATGTTTGGTATGGAAGAAATAGATGAGTGAAGTCCTGGTGTGACACCTCTGGTGTATAATCACAATTGCATTAATTTTTTAGGTATATCCCATCATTATTTCGAATATCTTTCAGATGTTACTGAATTGATCATCAGTTTTCAGTCAAAATTGATCACTTAGTGATCATTATTGACTGTTTAGTTTTGGAAATGTGACTTTTCCAAGTTTTAACTTTTCATTTCAATTCATTTCAACACATTCGAATGGATCCGTTTGATAAATCCATTCTTCTGATGTCACATTGAAATCTAAAGAACTTTCTTTATCAGTATACGGATCATTCACTGATTTTCTATCGGAATTTATTATCTAATAACAAAAATTGGTCGATTAGTTCGAACCATATTGGCTCATAAAGTGACGAAAAACAAACGAAAATAAAATCTGACCTTTAAGTATTAATCAAGAAAATCAATATGGTTTATAATCTTCAGAAAATCAAACTCAAATACAATTTGCTATTCCACATGTTAATTAATTGCTGAACTTTCTATATCAGGGGATAACATTAAAAATGAATGAAGATGGTAAATGTGTCGTAGCACGAATTATGCACGGCGGAATGATTCACAGACAAGCGACCCTCCATGTACTCGATGAAATCAAAGAGATCAATGGAATACCAGTTGCCAATCAATCCGTAAACACATTACAAAAAATGCTGGTGAGTGTTCGCGTTCAATTCATTAATTTCCAATTGAATAAATAAATTCTTTTTTTATTAAACTTTCAACCATTCAAGTGTCATTGGTGCATAACATTTTATTCTTTTTTCAGCGTGAAGCACGGGGATCAGTGACATTCAAAATATTGCCATCATACAGAATTGCGCCGCCACCTTGCGAGGTACAAGTAAGCCCCACAAAAAAACTTTTTGCCAATTTCTCAAAGTACTTTAAGTGTATTACATATCCACATAAACAAAAGGCAAATGAAGTTGAATGAAAAAAATTCATTTCATTTGACAATACATTGAAGAAACACCATGAAATTTTAATAAATGAACAATAAAACTAACAAATAATCCAAGAGTAATTTTTTTTTGTTTATTTTTTTCTTTTGAATTTTTATAATTCGCGTTGCGAAAGAATCAGTTGTAAACTTAATGAATATTTTGTATAGTTAGGAATATATTATCCCGATTAAATATACGACGATGAGAGGTCAGTATTTATATAGAGAGGCGCTCAATTAACTAATTAATTCGATTATATTCATCACCGATAATTATTGTGAATAATTTATACACAACTGCAGTGGAACTAACCGAGCAGTCAGTCCACCAGACGAGTTGTCGTTACCTCTTCTCTTTGTACCACAATTGAATATAATTTTATATTCTTTTTCAACATATTTATTAATCATGAATGTTATAGACACTTTTTCCTGAAGCAAAATTAGTTTTATATTATATTTATAGACCTTAAAAAAATCCAGTATCCATAATTAGTGCACGCTCTATCGACAATTTATTGATAAGATCGTTATTGTGTTTTGGGATTGGGAAAGCAGAATTTAGCGAGTGAAGTTTGATTGCACGGATGTTGCTTTTCATCACGATGGTTGGTTGGATTGTTATTGAGGTGTTGACGAATTTTTATTCTTGTGGTAATTGGAAAGACGGGACAGATGGAGAATTTAATTGGAAAATTGCAGAGATTACATTTGATTGAGAGTTTTGTTGGGATATTTTTTGAGTGACTCCTATTGTGTGAATTTCAAGGGTTAATCACAATATTTTTATTGGTCCAGGGTAGTTTGACAGGATAATAACTGGTAATTGATCAGTGGTATGGAGGATGCCGGATTGTAGCTCAAAGTCACTGGAAAAATTGATTGAATTGAGTTGGAAAAGCTGATTTTATCTCCAACGAACATTTTTTTTTACCCACGTTTAATTGCTGCGATTTTGATTGAGTATATTTATGAATCTAATTGGTCAATTCTTATCGATAGACTAGAAATTTTTATGAAAAAACGGTGACTGATCGGATAGACATGATAAAAATACTAAATTAAAATCTCCAAACACTAAAAATACGACTATTCCATGTTCATACATGAATCTAGTTATGCAAAACCGAAAATTCATGAAAATTTGTCACAATTCATTCTCTAAAATTCGCAGTAGTCAAAAAAATAATCTTTCACCACTACGCAACGGAAAGTAATCAATCAGTCAACATTAAATCCGAAGTTTTCATCAGTCGCGACTAGATAAATAATTGCACGAACAAAAACTCGAGAAATAAATGAAGATAAAATAAATTCCAAACATTGTCCAGGTCAATTTATAAAAACGTTCAATTCAAATTAATTTATTTACAATCTTTTTTTTCTTATTCAAACATTTCTCCGACTTTCTATCGACTTGATTATCAACTCATCTATTCCAGTTTTTCAAAATAAAATAAAAGCGGATGACACATCGTAACTAGTTTGAAATCGAAAAAAGAAAGTAGAGTAAATTGCAAAAAAAATCAAATATCACTGACCAATTAATGATTAAATATTCCTTTTTTTTCTGTTTCTTCAACAATCTAGTTGTTCAGGATTAGGCCTCTGCCAGTATTAGTAAGTACCGCCACTTGATCTGGTGTGATTGGACTGCTGTAGTTAGAAAGCTAATTCGTTTACCTTTAAAACACCTGCATAACCCACAACAAAACAAAATTTTATATGCGATTGATTGATTTATCAAATAATTATTCAAATATCCACCTCTTTACGAATTCTGCGTTTATATAAAATAGAAGTATGAATTAAAAAGTCCCAATTGAACTGTAATTATTGACACGTCACCGATTGTAAATCCGCAACTGTATTTCATTCAACTCGATCACAATTTTTATATCCATTTAATCTTTTTTGTTATCCATTCATTCATTCAGCCATTTATTTATTTATTTTTCATTTATTGTATATAGATTAATGAAACGTGAACAAGGGAAAAAAAATGCAATCACCTGGCATGTAGAGCAATTAAATAACCTCTCGAAAGCGTAGTAGAAAAAAATGTTATATTTATGCAATTTATCACACTGTTGTGTTTGTTTATGTCGATGGAGCGAAGCACCCTTATGCGAAATTAAATAGTCCACTTCGAGAATAATTGGAAATGGAATTCACAATTTTCTCCTCTTTGTATATTTTTTCGTTTATTTCGATTATTTATTTACTTTTTTCTTGTTTGTATTATCATTGTTAAATCGATTTATTATATTTGATAGTATTTATTGAAGTGGGCTTTGAGTTGCATCAGCAATTTAGTCATGTAGCACACATAGTCCTGGCATATTTTTCCAAACAACCAAAAAAAAAATGAGAGGAATTGAAATAATTTTGTAAATTTATATATGAAACAATCCTGATCAATCTATTTTAATTGGAGTGTTCAGTTTCATGTATTAATTGCCACATGGATTTTTTTTCCGTTATATAATTCTATTTTTATTGAGTTGTAAATAAGGGAAGAGAATTATTGTGTGTGAGTGAAATTGAAAAGGGTTTTTATATGCTATGAAATTTTATTTCTGGAGAGAAAAAATTGTGAATGTTTTATTTTAGTGTATGGTACAGTTGATGAGGTGAATTAAAGAGTAGGCATTTATTTAAATAAGTAAATATAGCAATTGTCAAACTATTGGGATTATTCTAGTATTGACCATTGCTACTAGTCTAACAATTATAACAAAATCCAAACAGTTAATTTACAATGAATAAAACCATCACGAATTGTCTCGCCAATATGAACGAAAACGATTCACCCCCAATAACGCACGAGTAGAAGTACGAAAACCCATTAAAATTTTCTCTGGTAATATAGAAACAAAAATTCTCCCACACTCTTCACTACCCCTTTTCACTTTCATTCACACAACATTCCAAATGTTAAATAAATTAAAAATACCAGCACAAATTCAATACCTAAATCGTTCAAGTAGACATTTGATAAACAATAATAAATTGAATATCCAAAAAAAATAAAATGAACATTTTTTTTTTGTGTGAATCTATTGTCGTAGATATTTGTACGTGCCCAATTTGATTATGATCCACTTGAAGACGAGCATATACCATGCGCACAAGCTGGAATAGCATTCAACACTGGTGATATATTACAAATAATAAGTAAAGACGATCATCATTGGTGGCAAGCGCGTAAAGACAATGCTGCAGGTTCAGCAGGACTCATTCCATCATCAGAACTACAAGAATGGCGAATTGCGTGTATGGCAATGAAAAAAAATAAACAGGAACAAGGTATGCTAAAATAAATCTCATCTAGAACAAACAAATCAATGAAGAATATCATAAATAACCAGGAAAAAAATTCTGATCATCCAATTACTGTTAAACTACTGAATATAACTACAAATTTATATTTAATATGTGTTCCAGCAGATCGCACTTTGTGTCTGCGCAGCTTTCATAATTTTAATCCGAGAGTATTTTTATTTATTTGTTTTTATTATGAAATATCTAATCATTTACATTTGATTATCAGATAACAGAATGTATGTAACATAGTGAATTATTTCTACAATGCTACAAACATTTCAGTTATATTATCTGTTTAGTACAAACAAATTTAGGATTATTCTATTTTCAATGTTGCTTTCGGATTAAATTTGATCATCGCATCAGTAAATAACATCCAGTGACATACTAAAAACGTTTTCATGTTAATCATTGTCGAGCTTTTTCAGATAATCATCATATAAAAACGAGGAATAAAAATGTTAATGATAAAATATATCTAGGGGGGAAATAAATTGTGCGATTTTAGTTATTAATTCGTGGATTATATTTTATTTACTACGTTATATATATATATATATATTTTTTGTATTGATTTATAAGTGGAGAGAATTTTGTTGGAATTGTGTAGGCAATTTAGTTACGATTAAATCGAATGACAATAATGAATGAATAAAAATTAGAAAAATTAACGTCAATGGAGAATTGGCGTTAGTAATGTAATTATTGTAATTGTATGTTGTCCGGGATAGATGCTGAAGGAGAGGGTGGCTGCTCTCCTCACGCCGAGGGCTGTGACAGCTCGACAGGTATGAGATAAACTGCCTGCAGCGAAAAATATTAAAATTCACAAGAGCTATTTAGACAAAAATAAATCCAATGCGGTGTAGATTATTTTTTATTGTAATAAATAAATGGAATAAATTAGCGATTGGAAAATTGTCACGCGATTATTTGAAACACATGAAAGGAAAGAGTATTTTGATTTTATTATAGAAGATAGAAAATTTATTAGAAATTATTCGCTATGTAGTTAGTGAAAATTGATTCTTTTGTTTTTATGATGGAGGTTAAAGATATTTTGATACTCTTTATTATGTCACGAATATTTGTACTGAATTGAGCACCATTTGTAGCGATAGTTATCTTTTTTATTGTTTTGTTAATCCTTATGTCAATGAATTATGGGAAGGAATTATTTGCGTGGCAGAAATTGAATTGGGTTTAATTGAGGTTTTTATCGTTTGAACGATTTAGTGGGAATTCGTGGGTTGAAGTTATTTTTATTCAGTTTATAGAGAAGTTATTGTAATGGAATTATAATTTATGCTGTTTCTGTTCAATAATGGGAATATTTAGAGTAGTTTGAAAATTTTTATTCTAATCGCGACATGAAAATAAATAGAAATTGTGTTGAATGTAAATTTATGAATTAAGGAAGATGAAATTGATGAATTTTGTAAAGTTATCAACATTTGGTTGATGACTATCAAGATAATTTTCGCCTACTAAATGATGGAACTGTTGAATAACAATTATTGAACAGTGAGAAATATTTTTTGACATAAGGATCAATTATATTTTTAGGTAGAATTATAAAAGACAATTTCGGTATACACAATTTTGTGTGTGTTTAATCGGAGCACAATTTTATTCCGCGTCGTTGACCAATTCTTTTTCTTCATTTTATTCTTCACAATTTTTTTCTGATCTCTTCGTATCACATTTATAATCAATTGCATCATTTATATATAAACATACATCAATGCAAATAATTTTCATTCCCAATCATTCATTGTGACCTGCTGGAACTTTGTTTTATTCTTTTGTTTATATTTAATTTATAATTATTAATATATATTTTCCCTCTTCTAGAACACTTATCATAAAGTAATTAATTATCTTTACTAATTATTGCAATTAAACCCAAAGAATTTGCTTTTGTTTAATCAATTTACACGTTATCTTTGTCACTTTCTTACTGAATTTTTAATTTTATCTTCAATTTTATATATAACAAATATTAAATTTTTCAACTGCGTAACATTGTCTTGTGTTTTCAGATAAATACTTTCACAATTTTCTACTTTTATTTCAATAGTATATCAAATAAATAATTGAATTACTGAATGAAAATTAATTCTAGGTATTTTTCCATAAAAACGTGTAAAAATATTTCAACTTTCATTCAGAGTATTCACCGAAATAATAAGTAAACTAATTTATAACATTAATCGTAGTGAATTTTATCTCTCAAATGCTATATTCAAAATAATAAAAACAAAATGAAAAATAATGCAAAAAATAATGAACAAAGAAAAAGATGAAAATTTGAATGTGAACTTAATTAAATTATTTTGTTTTCCTTAGATGTAGATTATTGATAAATATACACAAAGAAACACCATTTTTCTTTCTTAGCCTTCAATCAAATAATAATTATTATTAATAATAATCACAATTAATCAATATATAGAATTTATCAATGAAGCATGTGATAAATTAGCGTGAAAAAAATCTGCCTGAATTAGGTATAATCAACAACAACAATTAACAATTATGTGACAATTTAAATGCACTGCTTACGATTGATCGATTAATTAAATAAATAATTATATTCCAAGTTTGAGTATATGCAAAAGATATTACAAGAATAGATGAGAAGTAGAATGGATAAATATTAATTAATATATATTTTGTTTATTTCATGTGGTTATATCCAGTCAATTGCTCAATTTTTGGCCGCAAGAAAAAACAGTACAAGGATAAATATCTTGCTAAGCACAACGCAGTTTTTGACCAGCTGGACCTGGTTACTTATGAGGAAGTTGTTAAAGTACCTCGTGAGTATATTTATTATTTTCTTTTCAGTTGTGGGGCAGAGAAAATAATATGGAAATCAAATTTATATGAACTTAGATTAGACTTTGTTGATTATGAAGTTTTATGGTGTTGTTTAATTGATATTTATTGGTTGAATAATTTTATTTATTTGTTTCTTCAGATGAAGCCTTCCAACGTAAAACTCTAGTTCTATTGGGAGCGCACGGTGTTGGCCGTCGTCATATTAAAAATACAATAATCGCAAGGCATCCAGATAAATATGCTTATCCAATTCCACGTGAGTATTTAAATAATGAAATGATTTAAACAGAAATTCTGAGCCAGTGAATTTAGTTAGTAAAGTTCAATATCGACAATGAGGGTCAATAATTGATTTGGTATCTACGAAAACATTTTTCTGAGATGAGTTTTGAAAGATTAATGAAAGAATTATATTTTAATTAATGTGAATAAACTATTTTTTCAGTCTATTTCGATATTGAATTTTTGAGTGCAATTTTTGTAATTAATAGCTATGAAGAGCTGTTCAAAATACACAAATGAACTTGACACCTTGGAAAATAAATTAATTGCTGTATAAATTTGTTATTTTTAAAAAGATACAACGAGGCCTCCACGAAACGACGAAGAAAGTGGGCGTAATTATTACTTCGTATCACACGATGAGATGATGGCAGACATCAGTGCAAACGAATATCTCGAGTATGGTAAGTGAATTTATGATGATGGATTCATCATTCTAACATCAACTCTCTTAATATTCTACTCCATTTCATATGCAACAATCAATAACTCTTCTCATTTAAATATTTATAAAGGGACTCATGAAGATGCTATGTACGGAACGAAGTTAGAGACTATTCGAAAAATTCATGAGGAAGGTCGGATGGCGATATTAGATGTGGAACCGCAAGCCTTGAAAATTTTACGAACAGCTGAATTTGCTCCCTACGTAGTATTCATAGCCGCACCCGCTGTGCAGACTCTCAATGATGTAAGTTATTTATCTTGTATCTTCTCATTTCTTTTATATTGAATTTTCTTTCCTCACAATTTTTTTTACCTGTCTCTTTTTTTCAAGGGGTTGAGCCAACACAAATGGTCGGAAAAATTCAATGTAGAATTCTGTGTGGAACTATTTATTAAGACAAAGTTCTTCCCTGGATTTTCTTTTCTTTTTAGAAATTCATTTTTCATGAAATTTCTGTTGATTTTTGATATGTTCATATTTTCCAAAGTTAAAATTTCATTTAATTATTTTCTTGTTGTGCATTTACTTTTTGCTATTGACTATTTAATTTAGGGAAGTTTTTTGTGTTTTGCAACAACTATAGAAATGTTTTTCTTTATTTTATTCTATTCATAGTCATTTGTTCTATAATTTATTCCCGAAAAATCTATTTAGAATTGTTTTTCCACTAGTTTTTTTCTTTCTCTGACTATTTTTCCGAATTAGTTTTTCTGTCAACATGTCTTCTACACGTTTTCTTTTTCCTCTGTATTATTTCTCCTCGACCTATTTTGCCCTTGGGCTACTTTCACTCAGCCTGTTTCTCTTCATTACTATTTTTCCATGACCTATCTCTTCTCTCCGTTAGTCCAAAATCGATAATATGGGACGTTAGCATTTCTCTTTCACTTCCTCTACTTATTAAAAAAGAATACTCCAATTATTCACATTGAGGTATAAATAATCACCGTGCAGATAATTCTACCAATTGAGTTGGCAAAATTCTACATAAAATAATTATTCAAACACTGAACATTTATAATTAATTTTATTTATTCTATGCAAACAGTACGACGGGAGTTTGGAGAGACTTGGTAAGGAATCGGACATGTTAAAACAGGCGTACGGTCACTTTTTCGATTTAACTATTGTCAATGACGATATTGAAGACACAATCGCCCAGCTTGAAGCTGCAATTGAGCGAATACAAAAAACACCACAGTGGACACCAGTCAGATGGGTCTACTGACAACGATTCTCACCAACACACGTTATAACTGCAGATTATAATGGCTCATCAACTGAAAATAATCGTCAATTCATTTAGAAAATAAATTCAATGATGGAAAAATAATATAATACGACAGGTGAATTAATTCATCATTCAATCGAATGATTAGAAAATTCGCTGTTAAATGAAACAAATTACAAAAAAACATCAAATGACAATGGTGGGTCCAAAATTCTGCATACAAAAACAAGAGGAACAGAAAGAAAAATGAATGAAAATGGTGAAATAATTGTTAAATTAAATTGACGAATTAACTAAATTCGAATCAATTTTTTCGCGAGTACTGTTAATGAAAGGAATTAATGAGCTGGATAATAGAACGAAATAGGTGCGCAGAGAAAGAATTCGGTATGTACAATATGGACGATTAAATTATAAAACAATTGGAATAATTAATGGTGGGGAAAAAATTGTTGAGAAGTGAAGAAAAAGATGGAAAGCAACTCATTGACGAGATAAAATAAATCGTGGGCAATTTGAGGTAAAGAAAAAATGGCCACTGCTATAGGAAAAGACTTTTTGATCATCACTCTTCCAAGATTTGCTTATAATTATTCATGTTCCCGATTTAAATCCACATTCTCTGTGCACAACAAGATTTAATAAGTATTATTCTCAATAATAGGTTGACATTGATGATGTCACACTGTCGTAAGCCATTCGGTTGAATAAATGGATAAATAAATGGGATAATTAAATGAATAATGAAAATTGTAAGTTAATGAATTGACGGATAGCCGTGTGGTTGACTTTAGTTGACATTATTTGTTAATAAACCCAATACAACGTGGAGAAAAATTAAAATAATAATTAACGAAAAGAAAAAATGAATACAAAATAAAAACGATATAAATTTATTGAATAATATATTGCCATATATCGTCGCGTTAATTGAAATATTTTTAGAGTTAATCCTTTGAAGATGAATTACTCTCCGTTATTGTCGAACTCGGATTGTTATCTCATCGTTCACAATCGATGGGGATAAATTATTTTATTTGATTGATTAGTCTTATTTGATATCATTCACTGTTTTTTTTTTTTGTTTAGACTTTGTTTTCAATTAGGGAATTGAATTGAGCGATTTTGTATGATTATTCTGACGCAGATTGAAGAGAAATTTCGTCTAATGAAGAATATATTTCTTCCTCTCTTTCAGATTATGAAATTAATTTTTTTATAAGAAGACATTTTTATGAGTATTGTTTTTATATGAAATAAAATTCAAATAATTTGTATGTATATTGTGATTCTGGAATATATTTAAGATCTCAATTAGGAAATTTGATTATTCTTCAAGGGATTAATTTAAATCGGAGAATTATATTGGATTTTATTAGGTGAATGATCCCAGTTTTTGGAGAGAAAGGAAAGAAATTGAATTTTATCAAATGAAAGAAGAAGATGGAGATGAGACGAGAGAGTATAACAAACACAATTTTCCCAATTATTTATTAACATTATGATGAAAAATTCTAAATTAAGTTTGATTGAAATAGCAAAATACAAATCTTTCAGTTTTCCATAACTTGTCACTCTCTCACTCACTCTCTCTTTCTCTCGCAATCTTTTTCTCCCACACTATTTAACTGTACAACTCATGTTACTAGCAAAAATAAAAAGAAAATGAAAAAAATGTGAAAAAAAACACTAATTAATAAAAAAAAATAAAAAAGTTATAGAATTTCGTCTGGTAGCGAACTGATTAATTGCAATAATGACATTTTCAAGTATAGAGTGTAATTGATTGTGAAAAGAATAATGAAGAGAAGCAAAATGACGGATGATTATCAGAAAAAGAAAAAAAAATGGTGAAAAAAAGAGTAATGAAAAATTAATTTAAATGATTTTGTTTATGAGCTCCAATTGAGTATTAAATTTGTGTGAATGATCGATCATTTTATTGAATGGAAGAGAATAATAATTACAGAGAACACAAAACCACAAAAACATTCAAGAAATTGATTTTTTTTTTTCTAATGTACTACAATTATTTATAATTAATTGGATATTGTCAACGAATGCAGTGTAAAATTGTTTGTGTATTTTCCAATTTTGTTTTCTTTTCACTCCTCATTTTTAATGAGAACAAATTAAAAACGATATAACGCAGGATAAAAACCGAAATGATAACAGTTGATATTAATGAGAGCACATAAATGCCTTCAATGACACAAAAAAAGAATGAATAAATAAGTAAATAAATAGTAGAAGGAAATGAAGAAATACACACAGAGAAAAAATATGAGTTAGAGAATTGTAATTATTAAATAATTTAATAACAAAACTATGAGAACTGAATGAGAAAAATTGACATGAAGAAATGAAGAAAGAATTATGTCACCATTGCGAATAGAAAAAAGGATAATTATGATCGTTATTGTTTCTGTTATTACAATGACATCAACAACTATTTTGTTATGAATTTTTCTGTGCGATTTATTTGTGATTTCAATGAGTTAATTGATTTAATTATGCATAATAGACATATGCTAGTCTTTCTCGTCAAAAATAATTCAACTTTTAACCTAAAAATTAATTTTTACATTAATATTATTGAAATGCCATAACAAAACTTACAAAAATACTTCATTTTATCAATTTATTCATACTTCATCGTTTTCATTTTAATTATTCCTGCCAACTTTCTTGTGAATAAGATAAATAAAAATAGTTACCTTATTACATTTCATACCAAATCTACAAAGTAACGATCAGGAAATATTTACGAATTTATGTTTAATTACAAAATCAATAACAACAATTCATTAATAGAAAATAATTGATATTGAAATTAGAAAATGGTTGCAAGATATTAATTATTATCGGAGCCTTTAAATGTATTTGCATCATCACAAGAGGAAGAGAAAAAAATAACGAGAAAACAAAATGAAGAAATATAAAATAGCCCAAGTACAATTGTAACAACAATTATATCAAATTTCATGTTAATTTATGATGAATTCAAGTGCGATTGAGATAATTATGTACATGTTAACACACTCACACACACACACAAATGCTAATTTATGAAAATTTTACGAGAACATGAGTACGGTGAGAGTTTGATTGATGTAAAAAAAAAAAGTCGAGTTGAGGAAAAGAAAATAACGAAAAAAACGAGAAAAAAAAAGAAAAAATATACTGAATAACTACAAATGATTTTATAAGATTTCTTATGAGTTTGGTAGTGGCTATATTATCCAGTGATTCATATAAATTATAGATATATTGTATAATGTGACTGAAACATGAGAGGCAAGAAAAATTAAGGAGAAACAAAAATACACGACGATAATCTAAGCGAAATAAATGTCCAATGACATTTTTGCGTTATACAATAATGAAAGAAGAAGAAACAATATATGAAGACGATATAAAAAGCAATTTCCTAATGAATATAAATTTTCTAGGGAACTAAAATGCTTTTACGATACCGAAGAATTAGACGAAAAATATAAAAAGAAAAAGAAACGAATTGTAAAGGTGAAAATATAATTAACTAAGAAAAATTTGAGGAATAAAATGATGAATAGAATCGAAAAATGATGGAGTGAAAGATTAAAAAAAATATAACAATGAGCTCATGAATAACAAAAAAATTTAAAGAAGACGTGTCTAAGAGAGTTAATCAACGTTAAAAAAAAGAAAATGAAGAAGAAAAGGAACAATAACAATTCACGACAATTATGTAATTGTAAAAACAAAAAGAAAGACAAAAGAGAAATGAAAAAAATGAGCAGAATGAAGAGTATTATAATATGTTGTTAATTGAATTAATAAAAATAGCCCTAAAATACGACAGATTAAATCAAGTTGTTTAATTATTAAATGTGAAAACATATACAAATAATTTTCACAATTTCTCTGTTGATTAATTTTCATGGATGAAAATTTTTTCTATATTTTATTTCCTAGTCGTTTTATTCTTGCGAATGTCGTCGTGCCATGTACGCTTTTTTAGCTGCAATTACTGGTAGAACCATTAATGCATCACTGTCTGACATTTTGCAATTTTTTTGTTCCATTGGAAACATATATTCCACATTTATGTCGTATCTGAAAAGAAAAATAATATTTATACATAAAAATATGAGACATTCATGTTACGATGATACCTCTGTAATATTTTCCATTGCAATCCAAAGACTTTTGAATAGTTTTTTCCATTGTGGATAAATTATGTTTAGTGAATTATTAAATTACCTGGGGAGTTTATCACGTAAATAAGACACGAAATTAGGTCCAAGATTTTTTTTTCGACTCATAATAAAACTTGATAAATAACGTGGACTTTTATTTTGTTCTGCGCAATGCATCAATAAAGCCCAGGATTTATAATCAGTATCCAAAACGTATGTATTATAAATTCCCTCATCTAGAACATTAAATAAGTAAAGATAATTTAATTCGCACAATTATATATATAAAGATTTAATTAGTAAAAGAAAAATACACCATACACTATTGTATGATATGATATGATATGATATATATAATAATTACAAATTATCATGAATATTTTTTATTATTAAAAACACGTACAGGGAAACTCAGCGTGAATCCAATGTGCTGGTGATTCATGATAGTGTGGTATTTCCCAAGTGATATTTCCAATTATTTTTTCGTTAATAGGATCATCGACAAAACTGTATGTAAAATTCATTGTCACTTCGGCTTTGTCCTCCGACAATGACAATTCAGCGCGCATACATTTGTACGCGAGTGCTTCTTCAGAACTTGCATAGTATTGGACAATATACCACGATCCCAGAAACTGTAAAGATTTAATTGATTAAAAGGAGAATAAAGAGAAAGAAAAAAAAAATAGGCAATTATATTGTGAAAGAATAGCAATTGGTCTTTTTAATTGGAGTGTTAATGATCAAATCCTTGATCTGGAGAATGAGATGAACTGTTGGAGTCCAGTTGGAGGGAAAATTTTATTTGATTGGGCATGAAGTGATTTCAACTGGAAAGTAATTGAGGGAATTGATCAAATCGAGAATGAAATGAAAGAATTATATTATTCCTGGTTCAAAGGAAGAATTGGCATCATGTATAGAGAACTTTTTGAGGGTTAGGTTGTAGACTCTAGCGTATTTCTATTTCTAGAGCTGGATAGACTTGAGATGAGCGGTTTTATCATAAGAATTCATCTAATTTTTGATTCTACTTGGCTAGAATGTATGAAAAGATTTTTTTCGACATTTGGAAATGAAATTTCGAATTTTTGCAATTTTGGACATTTGGCGCCATCTAACAGATTTCTTTGCGAACTAAAATGAAACTTTGTGAAATTTTCGACGATTTTTTAGACCACTAATGCCATCTAACAGAATTCTTTACGAACTAAAATCGAACTTCGTAAAAAAAGTTGTGCGTTTATACCGCTGCCGCCATCTGACGGATTTCTCCATGAACTAACCCGCTAATACTAAAAAATTTGGGGATTAGTTCGCAAAGAAATCTGTTAGATGGCATTAGTGGTCTAAAAAATCGCCGAAAATTTCACAAAGTTTCATTTTAGTTCGCAAAGAAATCTGCTAGATGGCTCCCAATGTCAAAAATTGCAAAAATTCGAAATTTCATTTCCAAATGTATAAAAATCCTTTTTATACATTTTAGACGAGTAGAATCAAAAATTAGATGAATTCTATTGATAAATCCGCTCACCGCACGTATATTCAACTCTACAAATAGAAAGACTTTTAAATATTGACCGAGAGTAGAGTGGCGGAATTCCGTCCAATTGAAAGGAAGAATTCAAATTGCAGTTAATTTTACTGTGACGATCAAATGTAGAACAGGGACCATTATATTAGATTCACAATAATTCAGTTGAAATCACATGAATTCAATCGCGACTAATAAACAAAAAGGAATTTAATATTCCCGTGAATATTTCGAGGTTAGATTTACAATTTACAACCCACATTTTATATTCAATCATTCTTCTTCTTTTGGATGAAGCACTGAGTCCATTGATTATTTCTCATTCTATGTAGTCAGTTTAAATGAATGTGAAGGATAACGAAAGGATCGAACACAATAAAATAATTAATTAATTAATTAATTAATTAATGAAGTGAAAGAAATGAAGTGAAACCTACTTCTGATATATCAAAGTTTGTTATTTCTTTCACTTTTGGACACTTTGATTTGTCCTCTTCGCGTCTCCACCCACATAAAGTCTCATTCACCATAACAATTGTAATAAATAATACCAATAATACACGATGAATAGAAAAAGAAAACCAATTTTGTTTATATGACACCATTTTTCCCTTTTCTGTATCTTTTACTACCGACTTTTATAAAAATTCATATAAAAATTTTTCACTGTTATTTCTATCACTAACGAGAACATGGAGTGATGCGTGAGTGGACACTTACTCATACAATAAACCATGCTCTCAGTTGTATTCAACATTATCTGTGTTTTGTATGAGAAAAATATGGATAAGGACTATCAATGAGCTTCCGTTTTCCGTTTTCTCTAATCAATTTCAGTGACTATTTTTGTGTTCAACATCATTCATTCTTGCAATCAGTTTCTGTTCTGGTGACCGTTCTCAATCTCATCACAATTTTTATTTAATTTCTTTTAGAAAATTAATTAGTGCACTATTTCCACGGCGGTTTCTGTTTTTCCATTTGTGCAATTGTACGAATTGGAAAATATTTGTTTTCGTGACACAATAAATCCTGCAGAGATAATAATTTTGAATGAGTAAACAATTTTGAATGGGTAAACAAAATATTTATCATATTACAGTGTTTACCCTGGTCTTTTTATCTTCACCAATTCCATCTGATGAATCATTTGGTAACTCAGCCTTGAGATAAAATTTCCTCGGGATTTCACGACAAACTTCACCCGAAGAATTCGAATGATTGTTTTCAATAATATTCGTTCCAACAAAATGTTTTTTTGGCTCTTGCATTTGTAAAATCTAACGAAAGAAAAGGAAAAAAAAGTGACGAATAAACATAACGAGAAATGAAGAGCATTGAGAAAAAATTATTCAGAAGACATTTGATGTTATTCTTCCTCTCAATTTTCACCATTTTTATATATTTCTTCAGATCATCTTTCGAGTCGACCAATTTATTCGCTGGCGATTCATCACTAGACACGAATGTCACCAGACTCTCATCATAATCCTGTCCAGATTCTGATGGATAATCCAATTTTTTTTTATTCTCTGACTTCAATGGTTGTAACTTGACTGGTTCTGCGTATGACATATCAACAAAATCTTCCGATTTATTTGATACATTATTTATCTCAATTAATTTGTCACTATTTGATCGTTGAGGTTGTTGATAATTTCCAGCGACGTTATCCGCTACAGAATCGAATTTGATCCCACGAGAAAAAAAAAGAGAAATGAATTAAAATAATTAATTAACAATCAATAATTACTAAACATCAATTCGCACTTTGTACATTTTTCTTTTCTACAATTAAACTCACTCGAAATTATTTGAAGTGCTTGATGATATTGTTTCTCCATCAGTGAATGTAATTGATCGGCAAGACGAGATTTTGCATTCTGTTGTGCATTTAATTGTTTCTCAAGTGCATTTGTTCTTTTTGTTGTTTGTGATAATCGAATATCATACAAACGTTTCTCTTCACGATGCTTTTCTTCAAGAAGATTTATCTCCAATTGATGTCTAGAATTAATAAGAAACGTTGAAGAACATCAAAGAATCACTTCAATTCAATAAAAATCTTTCAATTATCAATAAACAAACTTGTCAATAATATTTTTAATTTTCCTTGCAGCACATTCAGCAATCGCTCGCTGTTTAGCATCCAATTCCATTTGAAATGTCAATTCAGCAGCATCTAATTGAGATTGAAATTCTTTGAATTTAATATTCACCACTTCATCAACCTGATTTTGATAAATTTCACGTAATTCTGTACGTTTCAGCTCTTGCTGACCGATCAGAGTTTTCATTTCTTTTCTCACCAAACTCTGTAAAATATTCATAAAAAAAAATTGATAGTTAAACAGATCTTCATTGGACAAGTTAAATACAATGAAATATTTTTCACCTCAGATTTCTTTGCGTTATTCACTTCTTCAATGAGTAATATTTTATCTTTTGTAAGTAAAGCAACACGATTGTCCTCTTCTTTCAATTTCAATAATATATTTTCTTTCTCTTGACGTAAAACAGTTAATTCAGCTTCACAAGTGTCTAAAGCTTTGTGAATAACATTCATTTCACTGCGAACTTCACCGCTCTTCAATCTCTCTTTATACAAATCTTGTTGTAAATTTTTATTCATCTGCTCTAATTGTTGATTACTTTCTTTCAATTTATCATAATCATTTTTTAATGTCTCACTACGGCTCTCAGCAGTTTGTACCAATGATTTATAATCCTCCAATTCGTTTACGTGACTTTCTAATAATGCAATTTTTTCATTAACTGCCGTATCGCGCTTTTCTTCACACTCTTTTATCAAATTATTTATCCTAAACAATTCTTCTTCTTTATTTCTTATCGTCAATTGCAAACTACTTATTTCTTCATTGTATTTTGCCTTCATTGTGTCAAATGATGACTGCAATTCATTATGATCAGACTCAAGTGCATTCCAACGTTCTTTAAATTTATTCCATATCGTTTGAAATTGTAAAATAATATCGCTCTTCTCTTTATCAACGCGAATCGCAACAGCTACTTTCTCCTGCTGTTCCAACAATCGTTTCTGTAATTCTTGAATTAATTGTTCACAATGCTAAACAAACGAAAGAGAAATGTCAATAATGAAGAGCATAGGATTATAATTTACATCAAATATTAACAATTGCAATTGCAAATTACCTCGCGTCGAAACTTTTCCTCTTCTAATTTTATTCTCATTATTTCTTCTTCACTTTTATTACGATCAGGAAGCCAAAAGTCTGATAAGGAAATTAATCGCTGTGATTGCCTGTGAATGCAAGAGACAATACGTTATTTATCCATATTATAACATTTCCTATCAGTAATGAATATAATTTCGTATGCTCAACTCTCACCATGTTTGGTATTCAGTATTCAACGTTGTTTCTCCCCTACCAAATCCCTTAATCTCAACATTTCTCTTACTATCCCCTGAACTAATTCCATTCTCAGCGATATCAGTTCGACAAAAACTACCCTCACGTAAACCATAACATTTCTTAGGTGTACTCGTAACATTAAGTGACGAATTTTGTTCCAAACGTTTATTCCTTTCACTCAATCCATAATTTCTATTGCGTTTATAAGGCGACAAATCGCCACGTTGAATTGATAATAAATCATTCAACTCGCTAATAGATCGATTCTTATCGAATTGATCATCCTTTCTTTCATCAATATTAGAAAAAATTCTTTCAGCATCATTCAATGTTACTTTTGATGCATTACTCCGGTCTCTTGTAGCTGAATTGAAACCCATCAATTGCTCTGATACATTCAACGAGTCAATTGATGAATCTTTTATCGCAGTTGTTGCTGTAGTAGCAACACTATTTTTACCAGCTTCGGATGCCATATTATCATCGATATTTCCCCTGAAATGATCACCCAATCCAGACATCAATTCATTGTGCTTCAGCTTGGGATTTTTGAACATTGGCGAATTGTTTGTCAATAATTGTCCTTGTGATGATGAATAATTCAGTGATCTTGTACAGTTTCGTCTTGTACATGCCAATGGTGGATTCAACATTGATCTTGTGCTCTCTAAATACTGTTCACTGTTAAGATCGCGATTATCATCATCAATATCAATTCTTGATTCTGAATAAGTACCGTCAATCAACGATGGATTCAAACTGTTATCACGACTCTCAATCGCAGTTATTCTATCCTCCAATGATTGCATGTGATTCAATAATTCATTCACAATTGGAATACCTTTGGTGGTTCTGTTATTGATATTGCTACTGTAATTGTTGTTACAACAATTGGTTAAACTTTCTTCGGACTGTGATGATGCCACAGTGAATAAATCCGGTGGTATTAGAAGTAAAATATCAGTATCATCAGAATCACTCATAATAATTAATTGCGGTACATCCTAACCTCGAATATTGAATGTTTATAGGTTGAACCTTTATTTATTAAACAACAACCATTTTTCTAACTGTCATACGACAACTGAGGGCGTAATATTTACATGGAGACGCCTCGTTACCGGATTTTACGACCATGATAATGTAGAGACAATTTTTTGATCACATTACCGACTGTGGGTAATTTTAAAATTTTGCTAAAGTACACTTTATATTTTCTCAGGTGGAGATTTGAATGGATGGATTGGATGAGAGAGCAGCCATCGCCATTGGTAGCCTCAAGCAATCCTAACCTCACTTTTTTTTCCGGAAAATCGCCTGAAAATCGAATAAAAACTCTCAAGGGAATGATCTGAATTGCTATTTTTCCCCCTCACAATATAAGGTTATGTTCCCCACAATTCGCACCACGTGATCAACAGTTCAATGTCCACCGCACAATTGAATGATATTGAATAATCTACTTGCAAATATATGTCCACTAATTTATATTCATCGATAAGAACCTGTTGATTTATCATTACAAATCGACTTTTTGCAATTTTTCATTGGGAAATCAGAGTCAGGAAATTAGTTATAATGTCTGAAAACATCAGTCCTTTCAAGTATTTTATTAGTGGAGGATTCGGTGGAGTTCTCACTGTTATTGTTGGTCATCCACTTGATACAATTAAGGTTTGCATTGATTCAATGATCGATTATTCATTTATGTATTTATTCGATCAATGAATTCCCAATATTCATGAGTAACAATGTCGCGCACAATCGGAAACAAAAGAACATGAAGATCACAATTGCATACGATGATTAACGAGCGTAATTTATTCTGTGTTATTATGACAAATTCATTAATTATTTAATGATTTGTAGGTACGTCTGCAAACTGCAACAGTAGGACCAAATTCATTACCACTTTACAATGGAACGTGGGATTGTGCAACAAAAACTGTGTCCAAAGAAGGAGTTCGTGGTCTTTTCAAAGGTAAAGAAATAAATGAACATCTCGGCTTATCAATTAGTTTATTTCCACAGTTTTTTAATGATCTAATAGAGAACATTAAACAATTTCAGGAATGGGCGCACCACTGAGTGGAGTTGCACCAATATTTGCTATAAGTTTTTTAGGATTTGGTGTAGGAAAAAAATTGCAACAGACAAATGAGAATGAACGATTATCAGTAGGACAGTTATTCCTTGCTGGTGTATTCAGTGGTATTTGTACTACGATTATTGTCGCGCCAGGAGAGCGAATTAAATGTTTACTGCAAGTTCAGCATATTCAAGAAACTTCTAAATACAAAGGTCCTGTTGACTGTATTAAACAATTATATAGAGCAGGTGGATTGAGAAGTATTTATAAAGGCAGTGTTGCTACACTTGCGAGAGGTTGATATATTTTCCATAATTTTCTTATTATCTTTTGTTAGATGATGACAATTTTTTGTTTTCTAATTTCTATTCATCATTTCCTTATTGTTGAATAGATGTTCCAGCGAGTGGGATGTATTTTATGACTTATGAGATGTTACAACGATTAATGACAAAAGAAAACGAAAAATTGAGTTTATTTTCAACAATTTTCGCTGGTGGATGTGCAGGAATTGCCAATTGGGTGGTTGGAATGCCAGCAGATGTTGTTAAAAGTCGAATTCAAACTGGTATTTGCGATTCAATTCTCTAACTTATCCCCCAAAAATTGCTTGTACTTCAGAAAATATCAAAGAAGGATTTTAAACACATGGAATACTATGATTATGTAATGTTTCTAAAACAGAGTCACTATTAAGAACAAATTTTCTTTATTTTCCAGCCCATGAAGGCACTTACAAAGGTATTTTCGACGCATTTGGTAAATTAATCAGTCAAGAAGGAGCTCGTGGACTTTATAAAGGTTTTGTGCCGGTAATGTTACGTGCATTTCCAGCGAATGCAGCCTGCTTTCTTGGTTTCGAGTTCGCAATAAAAGTTCTGAATTGGATAGCACCAAAACTATAACATTTAAATTCATCATTCATTGATCACCGATGAATGATTAATACAAACAAAAGAATCATCAATAAATTAACTAATTAAATAACAAACTGAATATACGGACAAACAAAAGTGTCTTATGAGAATTTAATTTCTAATTTAATTATTGAATTATATATAAATGTTTATAACAACAGGGATTTTTCTATATTGAATATATATTTTTGACAATTTTGTTTCCTCTTTTTCTATGTGAACTTATAATCGACAAACCGTAGTGCATATTGACTGGAATTTTTTTACTATCAAACTCAATGTAATGAAAACATCAGTGTATTGTAAAATAATAATTAATTAGTGAATGTGCCTCTTATATGAAAAGCGGAAAGAAAAAAAAGGCCATTAGCATAATTGAATGAATCATAGATAAGAAATTTCATAAGCTGTATTGTAAAAATTTGTGTATAAATATAAATAAATTGAATGAGTTGTATTTTTGGTGTTGATATTATACATTGATGCATAATATAGAATGAATCATTGGGGGATTTTACATAATGTTCAATAGTCTGAACATTTCGAATTAATTTTAACCATTAAATATTATTTAGCATTCGATGCAAGCAATAATAGGATTTGTTTCTTTAGTTTTTTCTAACTAATCAATAAAAAATATAGCTGCTCTGTCTCTATTTTCAATGTATATCTGATATACAATTAAGAAAGCTATTCGGTTGGTATTCATTGGATTATTTTTTCATTAAATCGACGACTTGTACATTTGCATTTGGATCCAATTTACAATGTTGTGCGTGCTGTGGGAGAAAAATTCATTAGTTTTTTTCAGTAATTATAAATTGTTCCAATCTATATATCAGATTTCGTATTCTGTTCAATCGTTTTATTATAAATACCGTATAAAGTGATTGTTCGTTTGGATGCGGATGGAATCCGGTCGCTCGACATCGCGCAACGAAATTCAATCCGTGATCTGGTGTTAATGTGAAATATCCAGTCCTGGGAATTATAAAATAAATATATATATCAAATAGCAACAATTATTTATCTAAAATTGCAATTGTAGTACCGACGATGGTCACATTCATAAAGATCATGAAAAAAATTGGATGATTAGTTTCTAATGTATAGAAGCATCAAAAAGTGTGTGGCTAACTTGAAAGATAAACACAATTTCTGCCCCTACCGAGAGTAATATTTCGCTAAAAACAAGACCATTGTTTAATCAATGAATTATTCAAATAATAAATAAATATTGCAACTTACTCATCGTATTTTGGTGCACAGACAATCGCGATCGCTTCTGCCATCATGAGCTGATATGCACAATGTGTGTGAAGATCAACACTGGATAAAAATGCAGTTTGCGTTGGATGTGTCTGAAGTATAAAACAAAAATTAATAATTCTTATAAATTCTCTGCTGTTACTTTCTACTTATTTTATTTGTTAATTCATTCACGTTTAGAATTATTTCAATTGATTCAAACACGTACGTGAATCCATCCCAGAGTGATGAGGTTATGTTGATCCTGATAATCAAAAATTTCCTCTTCATTGTGTGTAACGCAAGAATCTGATGATCCACTTTGTTTTGGTAATAATAAATGCGTTATAAATAATGTGTCATGGTCTAATTTCCCAGCTAATATTCCACAAGTTTCTTTGTTATTAGTTGTATTAGTTGAAGCAAAATTTAAAAATTCACGTATCAATTTTGTTGGCATGTTAACATTACGTAATCCGTCTTTGCGTGTTGATGAAGAATTTGGAATGTAATTATCAGCGTCATTGGGAATTTGCCGTGGAATTCTGTAAATAAATTGAATAATTCAATATTTTATCAATTTTTGTGTACTTGTAGAGTCCAATGACAATTAATTCTCTTTGCATTATTAATAAATCATTTCAACTCACTGTTCATGTGCATTTTGTTTTGAATGTGAATCTTCACCGCCACTAATTTCACTTTCTTTTTTTGCAGAATTAGATTTAATTGCATCACTTTTAAACTCGGTCAATAATTTACCCTTCAATTCTTCAACTAATGGAAATATTTTACGCAATGTTTCTGTATTCTCTGATTTATCTTTAACTGGAATTGTATTATATTGTGGATGTTTCTGTATTTTTTCTAAAAAAAGACTGATGATTCCAACATTATCAACCCATCTTTCTACATTTTCATGCAATCAATTCCATAAATAGCAATAATAAACTCACGTTAAATATTTAACGTATAAAATATAAGCATTTTCAAGGCTATTCTCCTTCATATAAACATCAGCCATTCGTATCATTTCAATACCAGATCGAAAATACCTGTGAAATATAAATCATTATCATAATTCTGGAATTATGTGAATAACCATAAAGAATTTTCAATAAATAATGTTATCGATCAATATCAGACTACATAGACATTTTCTAAATATGAAAAATTACCTGCGAGGTGGAGTATTATGATCAATCTCCACCAGTGAAGCTTTATCAGAAAGAAATCGTAAGCGACTTTCAGGATCCATTGAAAGAGCTTTGAGTGATGAATTTTGTTTTGTTGATCGTGTCTCCTTAAAATTTTTATCTCGCTCCATTTTCATGAAATTAATAATCAAATCATAATTTAATTGAAGTGTCCAAAGTAATTTAAGGTTGTGTATACATGTATGACGTGTACGATAAATAAATTCTGTTTTATCTCAGCTTTTTGTTTCGTATTGTCTGCGATAGGATATATATGTCTGTATATATACATATATAAACATATATGTCTGTCAATGTAGTGAAATGAATAGAAACTTTGCCGTAAACCTGTTGGTTATCTTACGGAAATAATACAGCAAAGTTAGAAAACTATTTGATTTTAATGTATTAGAAGATAGTGGACATGACGATAAAGTAATTTTTGTTAATAAATTTTAGTAATTCATTTATATCGAGTGGAATAAGCTAGTCGTCTTCAATTTGTAGATTCTCCATATTTTGTATTGCTGCCCATTGCGTAGGCCAACTTTCTAATGCACGGCCGTTGTATACCTAAAGAAATTAATTAATGGAATGAATTTTTTGAGATTCAAATTGAATTTAATGAAGTCAATTTGTTTCGGTTGTATTTGATATAATATGTAAATAATTTAATTTTACCTTCGAAACGAATTCTAATACTGAACGACGAGATATTTCGGCGTTTGCCCGAGGTCCCCATTCGTAGGAAACTTCATCAGTATTATTAATCTTACGGCGGATTAAATATAACTGATCGACAAATTGCTGTTGATGGTAAACAGAAAAAACAGTAATAAAAATCAAATAGAATCAATGAATGATATTTGGATTAATCAAAATGTTGTCTAAAGAAATTACGCCAGTAATAAACTTCCGAATGTTTCCAAAATAATTGTGTTGGGTATTATCGTCCTTCAAAAGTCTGAGGTTTTTAAAAAACTGCCACAAATCATCTGGAACCAATTGAATTAATGAAAATCAAAATATTCGCAGTAAGTAGAAATATTGTCATCAAGTATTTGACGAACCTTCTTTAACAGATATATTCTCATGATCAGACGACATGAAGATGTAACTAAGTGTAAGAAACAAAAGAACTCGTTCAGCCGAATCTTTATCTGTTGACAACTCCAACTCGTGATTATGTATCTGATTGACAAGAATATATTTCAATCCACCAACTTCAATCAGTTCATAGCCGAATATATCACTCAGTTTTTGCTTGACTTTCGTCATTATCGACGAATAATTTTGTGAGCTACCAAGTAAACATATTTTTTTTATTTGATCTCCAGTTATTGCAGTTTTTAAACGATTAACTGCTAATATATATCTGATCACTATGCCCACAAGATGATTTTCCGCATCCTGATCAACTTCGATGTCCCTCGGATTTTCTAGTCTGCTGTTATTTGCACTTCGTGCTCTTCTACGTGTAGACATTGTAATACTTCCTGGGGATGATGATTAATTATTAATAAAATTGATACATAACCTCTAAATCAATCATTTTTGGAAATCATTAATTTGTTTAATGATGAATAAGTCGGTAGCAAGTTTTCCTCTGGTTCATACCTCAATTCCAATCGATTTCATCAAGTTTGTTAAGTGTTTTTTGAGGTTAGGTGACACTTAGTTTATATCGGAACAAAACACGGAAATTCGGCCGCATTCTCGCGCCAAATTTCAATCTTTTTGGCGCGAGAAATACACAATAGCGCTTCACTTTTCCAAGAATTTTCCATAATTAACATCAGAGTTACCATAAATTACCGCGCTTACCGACAACAATGAAAATTTCACATCAATTATTTTCAATTCTTTATCATTTTGACACGTCGAAAAAATTTTCTAATTGTTAGTCGTGTTCGTGTGGTATTTAAAAAAATTCTGCTCCTTCAATACGTGACGAAGAAATCACTTCGAGGACGACAATACATCAACAAATTTCGCAAACCAAGGATAACCTTAAAACATAACCACAAATATAGATTAAACAACAAGAAAAATACAAAAAAAACAATAAAATGTTTGTTGTATTTATTCAATTGAAATACGTGAAGACGAATCAAAAATCATGGTGGCAATTTCGATAACCCAGTTATTCTTACATTATACCACATCGTCAATTAAAGGTTGTCCAATTAAAATACTCTAACATATTGGAAAATTCATCTCACAGTTTATTCATGAATGAAACACGAACAACGATATCAACGATAACAATAATACAAATATCATTTTGCCAAAATGCCAAAGTTTACAATACTTCCTCGCACATCGCGAATAGTCGCGTTGTGTTCAGCAGCAAATTTTATAAATGCTGCTGATCGTGTTATAATGCCAATTGCCATTGTACCAATGACGAAAGAATTTCAATGGAATTTACATTGGCAGGGTTGGATATTATCAGCGTTCGCTTGTGGCTATCTCACTAGCCAGGTAATAATTTTCTTTCATATGGGAATTCCAGATTTCCAGACTGGTTCAAACGAGTTTAGTTTACCTGCTGAATTTGCTATCAATGTCGCTACGTCTTCGTTTGTTGTTTTAGATAATTGGCGCATGTACGGTCAACAGATTTGGGTGTAAAACGATATTGATGTCGGCTGTACTTCTCTGGTCTGTGAGCACACTCATATCACCGTTATTGGCTCATTCTGTACCTTTACTTGTAACGTGTAGAGTTATACTTGGTTTAGGAGAAGGCCTAGGTGGGTAACTTAAATATTAAAGAATTTATTAATTTATTTGATATTTTATGCGTTTTTTATTGGAGAGATCTCTCGTTAACTGAATTTGTAACATTTCAACGAAAAGATCAAATCTAATAGTCATTTGTCGTCTTTTATTTTCCAGGACTACCCGTGATATTTCATTTATTCGCTCACAGTGTACCAGTTGAAGAGAGATCACGTGCTTTTGGGTATCTCGTGGCAGCTGGATCTGTTGGACAAGTTGTCGCCTCAATTGTAAATCGTCTAAGTTCTATTATAATTCATCGCGCCACTTTATCTTACATCTCACATTCGATAACAATGCTGATTGATAAATTGGATATATTTTGATTTGCGTGTTTCAGTTATGTCCGAGGTTACCTTGGCAATTTGGATTTTATTTATTTGGTAGTATAGGTATTTTATGGAGTGGATTATGGATGATTATGTATCATGAAACGAATTCACAGGAGGAGATACCGCTTTTTGTACCGAAGGTTTGTGCTTTATATTCATATCCGTTGCTTCTCCCCACTCTAAACCTATTCCTTCTACTCATTAAAACCATAATTAAAACTCATTCACTTCATTTATGTTTTCTATTTCAGATTATCCAAAATAGAAGTTTACGATGGACTGAACTGATAACACACTGGCCACTTTGGGCCTTGTATATAGCACATTTCGCAATGAATTGGAGTAATTATATAATAATGCAATGGTTACCGACATATTTGGCAATAAATTTGTCAGCAGATGAGAAGAGTATGAGTTTAACTGCTTTCCCATACGTCGTCAATTCTCTTGTAGGAATAGGTATCAAATCCAAATAATTTACCAAGTTATTAAATTATATTTGAATTTCACATCTATTCATCCAATTTATTTTCATTATTCTTTTTATTTTCAGTTGCCGGCCATAATGCGGACAGTCTTGTTCAAAAACGATGGTCCGTGTTGTCCGTCCGGAGATTAATGACAAATATAGGTTTAATAGGTCCTGGTGCATTTCTATTAGCATTCTGTGCCGTAGATAATTTACTTGCTGCTGTGATGTATGTCAATATCACTTGACACTTATTTTTATTTTCCATTATACATAATCAATTAATTCATTCATTACAATCAAAAATTCGATCAACTCCATGATGAAGAGTTTATAAGAAATAATGGTCGAATTGATTAGATAAAATAAATTAGCCCTTGTTGAACTTGCGACATGCAGCAAAAATATCAATACAAAATCTTTAATATATTTTTCAGTTTCATATCAATATCAATGGGACTTTGTGCATGTAATTCAGCCGGACATCTCAGCAATCATGCTGAAGTAGCGCCCAATCATGCTGGAATGACATTCGCAATATCGAATACCATCGCGACTATTCCTGGTATACTTTGTGGACCACTGACCGCTGAATTAGTAACAACATCGGGCGGACGTTGGATGCCAGTGTTTGTTCTTGCAGCTGCGATTAATTTCACTGGTGCTATCATTTATCAAAGTCACAGCTCAGCTCTTCCCGTTATATAATTCCTTACTCCATCAATTTATTCTCTACTAGCAAATGAATCCCAAAACGAAACTAAAAAATTGTGTAATCATTTCTTTTTCAGTTCAATCTTTTTCGTCTAACACAAACATATCAATTTTATTGTTTTCATGAACAATTCCGAAACTCAATGAATATTTCCTTTTGTTTGTTCGCATAATAATTTCATTACTGCGAAAGTAGACCTTTAATATTATTAGACAATTAATTCTTTTTCTTTGAAATGAAACACAATAGCAAAGATGGAAAACAAAGACAGACTAATAATTGTACATTAATTGTAAAGAACGATGACTGTAAATATATATAAAGAAACAAATTGTTTTATCTCGTACATTGTCGTGGTATATTTCAATTATTTATTGAAGAAAAACTGCGACAATTAATGGAATTATTTCTTTTTTATTTCTTTCTTCTGTTTTTTAACTGTCTTAAGTAAATTCCATTACTAATATTCATCAGGACCGCAGATACAAGACAAGCTTGAAAATTCAATTAAGTAAACGTCGAAGAAGAAAAATAAACATTAATAATAGAGTATTAAGAACGACAAACACAAATTCTTGTAATAAAATGGAATCGTTTTTTTGCACACACATACACAATTAATTAAAATTTTATCACACGAGATAAACGAGACCAGCTCGTTTCATCATCAGATCGCGCGTGATTTGTATAAGAAAAAAAATTATCACAAAGTTAAAAAAAAAGAGAAAGATCCTTTTTTTATCAATAAAGATAATAGAAAAAAATGTTAATTATAAAATGTAATTTAAAGCTCATTGTATTGTTTGTTTCGTTTTTTTTTTCTTTCTTCTTCTACTACTCGTTGATAATTCGATTCATATCACTCGTTAAATTCATATTTTCAATACTGTTAGATGCAGATAATTCATATTTTTTCTTAACAATCGGCAACGATGATGTTGCCGTTTTCATTATATTATCACTCGTATCTGTTAAGCACTCGTGGATAAATGTACAGACAGTATTGACATAGGCGTCTGGATAAGTTGTATAAAGCTTAACATGTGGCGAATCAGTGAAGAGAACCAATTGAACATTAACTCCACGCTCTGCTCGACGATTGGCAAACTTTTCAATGTCCTAAACAGATATTAAATTATGTGTAATATAAATTTTATTAATACTGCCTACGCAATTCTTGATAGTTCATATTAATAGGTCACTTGAGATATTCTTATTGAAGCACTCTGATACCAATTGTTAGTTGTTATAAACAATTCAATTGTTCAGATGAATTGTAAAATAATCATAATATCGCATAAATACCATTGCCGGTATCAACGTATCCGCGTTTGAGTAGAGGAAAAGTTGTGGCCAAGAGTTTGGCTCTTCACTCAATGAAATAACATCACCAGGTGTTAATTGTGATTTGCCCCATGCTCTTGAAATGATCTGCAGCAAAAGGAGAAATTATTCAGAAGGATCCATTGAAGGAACGAAAAATATCTATGATTTAATCCAAGGAATTGAACAATTTTCACCTGATAAATCCAAAGTATTCCAACAAATGCAGTGATGATACAAGACATTGGAATATTTTTCAACAAACTACCACCAATAATTGCACTAATTGCTCTATACAATGATGTTAGACGCCTTTCACCTGGCGCACTATCAAAAATTACTCCTTTCACCTATTTAAAAACGAAAATACAAACATAAATATCGATGTATTGAATTAAAAAACGGAATGTATGCAAGAAAATTCCTTTTTCATTACTTGTAACGGAATGTTTCCTTGCTCCATAGCGATACTAATATGTTGATACAGGAATGCACCACCATTGCTGAATATATGGAAAAAAATAGGGTGTTCATCCAGACTCTTGTCTGATATCACTTCGAGCAATTGTTTAGCAATATTTGGTAATTTATCACGTCGCCAAAACAGACATTCAACCGGTGCGATGTAACGAAGAGTGATGCAACTGGAAAAAAAAAGAATAAATGAATTCTTTCGAATAGACCTGACCAATAATAAATATCTACATCAATTAAATCCAAGCCGAGATGAATTGTGATTCACGTTTTATATATAAACTGAATTCTACGTCAGAATAGGAATTATCATCTCCTTCTAAAAATAATTGTCAACGATAGTGAATAATTTTGTGATTCTAACGTAAAACACAAAATAATTTAATTAATACAGACAAATATGACCTAATCTACTCCAACCAAAGAATTTTCAACAGTAACAAACCTTTTTTCTTCATAAATTGCGCTATATTTAGCTAAATATTTATCTTGACATCCAGCCCAACCCAATAATACAATAACTGGCCTCTTATCATCCTCATAAACAAATACAAATTCATCATGATGATCGTGCATTAAGGATGACGATGACGAATCATCACGTTTAATTTTGGTGGTCATTGGTGTGCATGATAATGGAAATGTGATGTGATAATCCAGTTGATCATTTGGCATCAGTTCACTCATTCTTCAGCCTTTTTCCTTTTTTTTATTGTTTAATAAATTACGACTTTATTTTTCCTCTTCTTTTTTTTTATGTCAGTGAAGTAGGGAATTTTATCTATTAAAGATAAATTTTCACATCCACGTTATCCATTCAATTTTCCCTTAATTCCCGGAGTCCGATTATATTTTTTTCCTTCTCTTTCTTGATTTCTAAAAAAAACAAATACAAACTATTGTGAAAATATGACACACGATGTGGAATTGCATCTAGCTAACTACCTATATAAAATCAAACGTGAATTCTCCTCTTGATATTATTGAGCATGCGTTGTGGGTTGCTATGAACAAAAAAAGGAGAAAGAATAATGCAGAGACGGGCTAAATCCCTTCTTCTCTTTTTCGCCTCCCCCATGTTATATAAGAAATGATTCGTTAATTAATTACAAATGAATTTTACAATGTTCCCCTGGCGAATTTCTATTCATTCACTGAAGAATTTATTTTTGCATGTTTATGACAATTTAAGAAAGAATTGAAAAATTTGCGAAGTTGCAAATTTGTTGTGGAAATTTTGTTCCAGTTTATGAAATACTTGGAATGAATATTCGGTATCTTCAGAATGATTATTAGTTTATTTAACAATTATGAGTCTTAACTAATGACGAGAGTCATCATTCTGCTTCATATGAAAAAAATAATATCTTGAATATACAAATAATGACTTTTCACATGATTGATATCGACAATTCACCCTAATAAACAAATACATTTCTAAATATATCCAGAAACATGTTAATAATGATTACAGGAATGTTCTATAGTCGACCCATGATACAATTGCTGTGCAAAATGTGTAATAATAATCAATAAATTTCTAGTCCAACCTATTCAATAGAAATATTTATCAACAATTAATCGATCGAATTTCAATCATAATGAAAGAGTTTATCCTATGTACATTAATTAATAACCATCAATTGACTCCTCAACTCCATGTAACACATTAATATCTTCGAAAGATGCATCTTTCCTTTTTTTAAAAATGCCGCCATTAATTGTCCACCTGAGAATCAAATAAACGATACATGCTCATAATCTCACACAAAATCATGTCAAGTCATATTCAATTACCAGCATGACGTCATGAATCAAGAGTATTTCAAGAAAACCGTGAGATAACTCGGAATTCCGAGTTGATTGCAAGTCATAATCATAACTAAATACGTCATTGATCGTCACCTTCCTTCTTTTTTTTCTCACAAATATGAATGTATTCAGCATGAGTCATCAAGGTCATCCACTTCCTGGTATTGATCAGTATTGACTGCGCAATGTTGCCGGAAATAGCCTCCAAGAATCGAAAATCAATATTTTTATACAAATAAATAGCAGATAAATGCGAAAAAAAATTCATGTTTTCATTAGCTAATTAATTCCACCTCATTTTTTTGGTCAGAAAACCGGAAGTAATATGTATGACCATGCGACACAATTTCGGAGAATATGTCGGTTTCTCTCGGCCATTTCCGTGTGATCAATCACACCCCCACCTCCTTGTTTCATGCTGAACTGTTTCCTATCCTGAATCATCGATCCTATGCGAATCAACTGCATTGTACGACGTCATTTCCCCCATATACACGCAAAATAATAATAACAATAATGAGGACCTTGCGACGATCGAATACCGAAGGCGTCCGAACTCCGAACCCAGAGCCGGTAATGCGGTAATTTAGTTCGTTCTCAGACGTTCACCGAGTTACTTCATACGCTCGCCAATTCTTCGAAAGAATAACATTTTTCGCCGCCATTTTGAAATACTCTACCGAGAGCTATTTACACCATCTCTAAAAAATAATAAACAAAAATGGTTGTGATAATCAAGACACCTGTGAGTTATATGATACTATATGATTAATAATATTAAATTACAATTCATTGCGATATTAATGAACTAATTGAAGTTATGTTATATTTTCTGCGCGTAATGGCGCGTGGAAGAAACGTTGGTTGCATCTCATTACCACGTGATACAGGGTTGGGATTATCCAGTCAGATAATATTTATGAAAGAATCCTGAGAATTGTATTGGTCGTGATTTGTCTCGATTTAGGTGGGAATTGGGAGGATTGATTGATAAAATGTGATATGAGGAAGAAAATATGTACATTTTTGTAGATAATTGAATGTTCATTGATTAACATTGATGATGAGAATGGGAGTGACGCAAACGTGGATTAAATGAAATGAAATCGTGGGCACCGCCTTCACGCCACGAGCGATAAACACTGACCTTGATCACACGATCATAATATGAATGTATGGTCTGTGGATGGATATTGATTGTTGGATCGATTCTACGTGTATGACCACTTGAATACATTGGATGTGATTAGTCTAAGGTTTTCACAATAGGTTTGATAATTTCATCATCGTGATGATAAGAAATACCTGTGTGAAGTTACGTCATTTGACCCCCTCAAATATTTACAAATGTTAATTCATCGATTCGAGATGATTGTTGCAGAATAGGGTATTATTATTGGATGATTTTCAATATTTCATCATTTTATGTAAGCACTGTAGTCATTTTTGGATTGAGATTTTAGCAGTTTGGAGTTTATTATTTTCTACAGAATTGTTTTGTTATTAAACAGAAGCTCAGGGTAGTTGAGATATTCAAATTGAAATACAGGAATGAAAGCAGCTCTTGTGCTCTGAATTAAAATTCCACTGATTGAAATGAATCGTACAATTAACCAGAATGATGAAACAAAGTCTAATCGATTGTTCGTGCCGATCAATTTTCGATTTACTCAAACTGACGAATTTATTTTCAGGACGAATTCAAACAAAAGTTGACGGAAGCTGGTGACGCACTTGTTGTCGTCGATTTCTTCGCGACTTGGTGCGGCCCGTGCAAAATGATTGCGCCTAAGTTTGAAACTTTGACTGAAAAATACCCCGGCATTATTCTTCTTAAGGTTGATGTTGAGGAGAACGAAGATATCGCAATGAAATATGAAGTCACGAGCATGCCCACTTTTGTTTTCATCAAGAATAACAAAAAAGTGAGTTAACGATTCATAATTCAATCAAATCGATAGATAAAACCAGTTGTACGAATTATTATGTGTTTAATTATATTTTTTGCTACAGCTTCACTCTTTTGCCGGCGCCAGCATTGACAAATTGGAGGAAGCTATTCAAAAGTATAAATAAATGCAACAAATATCTATTACTATGATACGTAAAGGGAGATATAAACGGTGAATTAGATCTAATAAAAATGCCTTAATTGTTAATTAAAAATATGGTTTTAACTGGATAGCTTGTTACATTGTGGAAAAAAGAACACAGCTGGATTAACATCGTGTAATTATTTGTACATTTTTTAAGCACGCACTGTTGTAGTTGAAAAGATATTGTAACATAGAAACGTTTCTTTCGACTCAATTAAATAAAAAATAATGAAGGTCAAAAATCAACAAATATTAAAAGAAAATTCATATTTTTCAGGCAATACTCATACTGTAGTAATGTTATAACTCCATTCTTTTTTCAATGTAACACGACTGTTTATAAAAAAAAGAAATTCGCATTTATTAAATATAAAATTGGATGACGAACTTTATCGATGCATTTCAGTATTTATTAATTCATGACTTTGGGTGGAAATCCATCGAATTGTTTCCAATTTAACAAATCTTCGATTAATTCAACAATTACAAAAATTCTGATTCTACCATCAACTTAACTTTATTACATTTTATACAGACATTTAAAAAATACACCTTCGACATCTCCAACATCCATGAAACGAACTCAAACAATTTATCAAACCATCAATCCCATTGACTTAGAACTGAACGACGAAATAGGAGTTTTCATGAATACCCCAAATGCTCCTGTGCCTGTTTTACACGGTTGTCCCAACATCAATCGACTGCTCGGTGACATCAAATCATCGCGTCTTCCCTGAAGTGTAGCGTTCTTCAAGAAATTCAATGAACTCTCAAAGCTCATTTGCTGCAATGGCGATGCTG
Organism: Meteorus cinctellus; assembly: GCA_030523045.1. Classification (NCBI taxonomy): domain Eukaryota; kingdom Metazoa; phylum Arthropoda; class Insecta; order Hymenoptera; family Braconidae; genus Meteorus; species Meteorus cinctellus. The sequence continues at coordinate 187,458 of JAPYZF010000035.1, read as the reverse complement.
AATCTTCCATTCCTTTACGACTCAACGGTTGATAAGAACCATCAAAAGTCATGTAATCAGCTATCAATGATAAATGTCGTGGATCAACAGTGATACCATACATTTTGAATACATCTTTAACTTCCTTCAAAATAACTCGATTAGCTGCTTCAATACCATAAGTTTGCGATATACCATAAATATCATTAGAATAAAGTCGTTCAAGATCGAGAATCCGATTGTATTTGAACATCTCAACGATATTCAATCCATCTGTCTTCAATATGGTTTCTTTTTCATTATTTTGGAGTAAAAATGCACGTTTGATCAATGGTGTTTCCCATAAAATAACTTTAGCAGCAACGGTTCGAACAATTGTCGGTAAATCGAGTTTAATCATCTTCAATGGTAGCCAAAATTTGAATTTACACCAGTTGTGTTTCTCTGTATCGTAATCGTATTCAATTCCATAATTGTACATTGCAACAACATCTTGTTTGTGCTGTTTGGATTTAATTTCTGCAGCGTGAATCATTTGCGGTGTGATTATATCATCATCAATTAAATGTACAACCGGTTTCTCATCAGCTATTTTTTTCTCTTCATTCTCATCGTCATCATTAATGTCATTGATTGGCTCATCGACCATTTCTTCATCCTCTGGATCGTCATACTCACGGTTTTCTTGATGTCTTGATAATGAACGTGCAGCAGTTGCATCTGCATCTTCAGCAACTTCTTCCTCATCGGAAGATTCATGCATTTCACCAAGATCCGGTTTAATACGAATTTTGGATTGTACTGGCGTTGGATCATCAAAGGCTTCGTCATCTAACATTGAATTTTCTTCATTTACATTTTGTTTACGTTCCTCCTCGACATGTAACAATGCTCCAGATGATTTAGCGACTTTTTTAATCTCACGGAATAGTTCTCTGAAAAATTTCATTTCGGTTTGTTCAATTGCATCTTTTGGACTAACATTAAATTCATGTTTGTAATGTTTATGCGATAAAAATTCAATTGTCAGTGTATATTCTATTTGTCGTTGTGGATAAAGTGCCAATTTACGATCGATTTTTATGTTCTTTAGGATATCAGATAAAACACATTTGGTTAATCGTAATCGTAATTTATTCGCTTGACGCTGTGGATTTGCTATATTTTTACGTATTGGTATTTCCATGCTTGGCGTTTTAATATTTTTCGATGCCATCATTAATATTTCACGTAAACGTGGGATACCAAGAGTGACATTCATCTCACCACGACCAGCGAAATGGAAAGTGTTCAGTGTCATTTGAGTTGATGGTTCACCAATCGATTGTGCAGCCAATAAACCAACTGGTTCACCTGGTGGACACAATGTTTTCATTATTTTTAAACACAATAAATCGCGCAAATCTTCTTTATTTATTGATGTTGTAAATTTGTTGCCACGGGTCTTCATGTAATCGTCAATTAAACTCTCCATTCGTTCGGTTATTGCACCAAAGTCCAAATCCTGACGGTATTTTGAAATAATTGGATCTGGACATTTAACATGAGAGGATGAATCGAATGTTTTTTTAGTTTCATCATCGCTGCGGAACCATTTTTTCATTGTTGATAATGCGGCTTTGCTGCGTCCACTTGCAGGATCAATCCGTTTATATTTTGCAATGTTTGTTTTTGAATGTTCCTGTGAAAAACGTAGAAAACCACTTTCACGGCTCTTTTTAAACACATTATTGTCATTTTTATTACGCCATTTGCGTAATTTCTTCGCCAATTTATTGATACGTGAAAACTCACTGTCTGTTTTCAATTGTTCAATCAACTCACTATCAACAATCGCGTCTTTATTTTCAACTAAAAATTCCATAGATTCTTTGCGTAAAAATCGTGAATTAGGTATATCTAAACCGTCTTCACCGTAATAAATTTGCACTAAGCTTCCATCTGAATCACGAACAGTTAAATCATAATTCACCATTAAACCTTCTAAATGCTTAATCAAACATCTTTGTAAGTAACCAGAACGTGAAGTTTTAACAGCAGTATCAATTAAACCTTCACGACCAGCCATACAATGGAAAAAAAATTCTGGTGGTTCAATACCAGTCATAAAACGTCCGTCGATGAATCCACCAGCTCTTGGTGTTGGATTGTAAGCAACAAAGCAAGGCAAACTCTTACCACTGATCATTAACGGTGGACGTTTACCTTCCAATTCAATTTGTCCAAGTAAACATGAAATTTGCATGGTATTAACAGTCGATCCTTTCGCACCCGATTGCACCATCAATTGTAAATTATTATACGGAAACTTCTTCAACAATCCTGCTGGCAAACACGTTTTGTTAATATCATTTGTGAATGGATCCAATGCACTTTTATATTTCCTATCAACCAAAGTGCGGAATTTCTTGTCTTTAGATTGCATTTCTTCCATTTTTTCTACTACTTCACCACGTTCTGTATCCTCGGGCAATTCCAGAACAGATTTTTGTACATTTTCACCTATTTCACGACAATTCGATATTATTTCTTCACGTTTCCTATCATTTTCATCAACAATTAAAATATCCTCAATACCCAAAGTAAAGCCAGCGAGCTGTAAATAAGCTTGAAATAATTTCCCAAAGCTACTCAGCAATTTGCTTGAACAATTGCCACCATAAAGTTCATAAACACAATGAATAAGACCATAAGAAGTTGCGCCATAATGTGTTTTATCCAACACACCACTCATCAATTGTCCATTACGAATAATAACTTCTGCCTCTGACATTGTTTTCGAATTTGTAAACTCCTCACCGCATTTCCATCTGCGTGGTCTTACAACTTCCCATTCTTTAGCGTTTATCTTTGCGCTTGCAGTTAAATTTATCTGCGCTTTACCTCGCGGTGTAATGTTCATCATAACTGTCGATATTATTTGTTTACCCGACCACAATTGTATCGGTTTGATGATTGCCGGTGGCAATAATATTATATTTTCAATATGATCCGACAATCCGGAATAAACTAGTTGCATATAATCTTCCTTGGAGAAGAATTTTCCACGTAAACTCAATCTTACACCAGACACCATGTGATCTTGAATTAAACCACCCAATGGTGTACCGTCTTTCGGCACTAAATATTGATTTGATACATTAGCAATATTGTAACCTTCACTCCGTGCCAATTCATTCTGTGGAAAATGTGCATTCATCTCATCACCATCAAAATCCGCATTGTACGCTTTACAATTGGCATAGTGCAATCTTAATGTTTTTTCACCCTTCAATATTCTCGCTTTGTGCGCCATTATACTAGGTTTGTGCAAAGTTGGCTGACGATTTAACAATAATATATCACCATTTTGTAAATGACGATGAACAATTTTAACACCGTAAAAAAATTCATCAGCTTTTCCTGTAGTCAATAAACGTTTGGCAATCGCTTCACGTTTAATTGGACAAACATTGTCAATGCGTTGATTAAATCCATTTTCACATTCAATCATAACTGCGCCTGGATGTTTGTCTGGACCATTGATAACCATTTGACGTAATTCTGTGACATTCCATGGTGTAACTGGCACTGGATACGTTAATTTCTTCGCGAATGCTTCAGGAATGCCAATCTCATCGATATTTAAATTTGGATCAGGCGTTATGACGGATCGTGCTGCAAAATTAACACGTTTCCCCATCATATGCATACGTATGATGCCCTCTTTCTTCTCAATAACTTGTTTCAAGCCTTGGCAATTAGTTGAATCAGTAGTTTTACTCATTTCACGATCCATCAAATGATCAACGCTTGCTTGAAGCGATTGCCACGCATTTTGCAATTTTTCAACAGCATTATTACCGCGTATTTGTTCAAACACTAGACGACCCTCTTCTGGTAATTTATTCGTATCACCGTCCTGTATTGTTTGAATAATATTTCGCAATACCAAACAATCTTGTATGATCGGTTTGTAAACTTGTGATTGTGGATGTTCAATTATCTGACCGTCCATAAAATTTATTGGGCGTACAATCGGTGGTAGTACTGGAATTACTTCGAAGAAAATTATATCAGTTGGATATTCCAATTCTATACTGGTTAGACATGGTAATATTACTTGCAAAATATCACTCTCATGCTGCCAGATGCTTCTTAGATATTCCTTCGACTGATCTGGCATAAGAAGAATTGTTTCCAGTCGATGAACAACTGATGAATTATGATCGCTACTGTTGCTGGTATTTAATGCAGGTTTTGATATCATTATGCGATTTTTCAGTATTGTTACTTTGGGTATTGCATCGTGACAGTTCATGCAAACTTTACCAGCTGTACATTGTTTTAATACATTTTCAACGTACGTGTGCCATTGCATATTAATGTTCTTAGTGTTCAATTCGAAATCACGATTGACATTGTCAACCACTGGCTGTTCCTTGTGCAATGCCTCGATATAATTGTCAATTATATCACGAACATATTCCAATTCGCCTTCATTTAATTGTCGATTGGTACCAACAGCTGAAGCAACTTCTTGATCCAGTGCCTCCAGCTCACTATAAAATCCTTCATTCAATAATCGAAGTTTAGCTGATAGTAATAATTTCACTTGGCCAGGTATTTGTAAAGTGCAACACTTCAAACATGCTAATTTTATCAGTGTGCATAGTACTTTGTGGAATAAAGGATTCACCACTGGTAATGGTAGATCTATGTGGCCAAAGTGACCAGTGCATTGGAATGCGTTGCCACCGCATGTTCCACAAGGCTCTGACTGTTCATTCAAAGGACCTGAAACGGATGATTTTTATTATTCAGTGGTCAATCTTGAGAGGTAGCCTACGATAAATGTTGATGAATGATTGAGTTATTCTCACCTAATGCTGGATCATATAGTCCACCTTTAAATGCATGACCCAAAGTATTGAATGATAATGGTGCACATATTTTTGTAACACTCAAATTTTTTATATCATTTGTTGTAAATAATGAAAATACCAGCCGGCTTGGATCTAAATGTTTGGCTTTTATTTGTTTATGAAACTTCCCTGGTGTCGACATAATCTGATTTTTTAAATGTAAATAATCGTTGTCAATAAATAATTAATGTCGATATGAAGAAATCAGCACGTGGACTAACGTGTTTTGTGTACATGTTTAAGGTTATGTTGAATGATTTCCTCATTGTTTTTCTATAGTTATTTTCATGGCGGCATTTCTGTGGATTGGAAATTTTTCTCGCTCTTCTTTTTATTATTTGTTGTAGACGGCGCTGATGTACCCGCGAACGTTTGAATTATAAAATTTGTTATTAAGTATCTCATCATATGGTGACTACGAAGAAATTATCTGTTGTTCAGAATTAAATAATTTGATGAACGCGATTAGAATATCACCCAACAATGAAGATTGTTAATTATCACAAGAATATATTTTCTAGTAAGTTTCCATTCTTTCGTGATAATCAAGCCGATAATATTTGACACATAAGCATTTCAGAAGCCCCAAACAAGCGTTATCTCCACATAGGAATAATTGTTCTTAGCAGATATGAATTCTATAGACCGAACACATTCCGTCCAATGCAATGGGTCTTATAAGAAACAGCTCATTTTATTATCGGATCATTCGGAAAAGGAACAGTTCCAAGTACGGTTGAAAAATATTAATTTCATTCTATCAGGCGGATTAGCACGATGAAAATCACTCAACTATTGATAATCATCACGGCCGCTGTTGTTCTCTGTCCCATCTCATCATCAGACAGATCATCAGACCGAGCTAATGTATCTATACAAATGAATTTATCTAACATCAATCATATCGCATACCTTTACTATGTTCTTGTCATGATTTCGTTGGTATATATTTTACAGTATTTGGCGGCAAGGAGACGTGGAAGGGGTCGTACTAGAGTTAAAGGATCCACTCGTTTCCGTCAGTCAATGTTTCTAGTGCATCTAAAAATTTATGTTCCATCGAGCTAATTGAGAATTAATAGAAAATTTATATCAATTGAATATTTCGTGACACAGTCATGAGTGATTTAGAATTTCTTCATACCTCTCTATTCTTCATTTTGTCTAATATTTCCGTATGATAAGTTTCAATTTTTTCAACAGCTCAGTGCGTCAAGGATGACGATTGTCGGGATACGGAGAAATGCATCAGACAGCGATGCAGGAGTGCATGTAAAGGGTCGAGATGTAGAGGGGAAAATATGGGATGTTTCGCCATGAACAATAAAGCGCAGTGTGTGTGTGAACCCAGATATATCATGGATTTAAATGGAAGGCGATGCGAAAGAGATGGTACGTAATAAGGCTCTTGGTTAATTATAATCGAATAGCCATTCAGTATTGATCAATTGTAATCAAGACAATATTTATTTTTGGCTGAATGCAAAATTATTTGTTAATAATTTAGAATGTGAAACTGACGACGAATGTTACGGAGAAAAGAGATGCATCACGTTCGACAACACATCACGCCGTCGATGTAGATGTAACAATGGATCTTTTGATCGTGGAAATGGGCATTGTGCATCTTGCAAGTTACTGAGTCTTGAAACTATTCGCAGGAATAACTTGGGAAAACAGTGCCAGTCTTCGAGGAAATTAAAATAATTTTTTTTCCTTCATATTGAAATATTTCTGTACAAACTGGTCAAGGAAATATTCACCCGCTACTGGCGAAGTATGTGATCATGATAGACATTTTGTGCGTCATCCTTATTACTCCAGATACAACTTGCATACGAAAATTGTCATAATAGTATTTGTTTATGTCTTTTTATTTATCCCAGATTGTGTGCACATAAACGATGCTTACGTTGAATGAATAAATGAATTCAATCCAACTCCCCGCCATATGGTTCATCGAAATTCGCTCTCCTTTTTGTTGTTATTCGTTATAGATAGGGCTGATATACCCGCAAACGTTTGAATTACAGAATTTGTTATGAAATATTTCATCATGAGATGACTCCACGAAGAAATGATTTGTTGTTCAGAATTGAATGATTGAATGAAATCGAAACCATTTTTTCATGAAGATTCCATCATGTTCAGTAGATTTATTATTATGCTAATGAGAATATCACTCAACATTTATTCATTATCACAAAAAGATATTTTCTAGTACGTTTCCATTCCCATTGTGATAATCGAGCCGATAGTATTTGAGGCATAAGCATTCCAGACGCCCTGAATAAGCGTTATCTTCTATAGATTTATGAATCGAACACATTCCGTCCAACGCAATGAGTCTTATAGGAAACAGCTCATTCTATTATCGGATCATTCGGAAAAGAAACAGTTCCAAGTACGGTTGAAAAATATTAATTTCATTCTATCAGGCGGGTTAGCACGATGAAGATCACTCAACTATTGATAATCATCACGGCCATTGTTGTTCTCTGTCCCATCTCATCATCAGGCAGATCAGCAGACAGAGCTAATGTATATATACAAATAAATTTATCTAACATCAATAATATCACATACCTTTATTGTGTTCTTTTCATAATTTTGTTGGTTCATATGTTTTGCAGAATTCGCAGAGGAGACGTGGAAGTCGTCGAACCGGTGCAAGAAGATACACTGGTTCCCGTCAGTCAAATGTTTCTAGTATATCTAAAAATTTATGCTCCATCGAGCTAATTGAGAATTTACAGAATATTTATATCAATTGAATATTTTGTGACTCAATCATAAGTTATTAAGAATTTTTTCATACCTCTCTATAATCCATTTTTTCTAACATTTCTGCATGATAAGATTTAATTTTTTTCAACAGTTCGGTGCGACTCGGATGCCTACTGTCGGCCTATAGACAAATGCTCCAATCATCGATGCGTGAGTGCATGTGGCGAAATGGATTGTAAAGAGAGTAATATGGGATGTTTCGTCAAGGCACACAAAGCCCGGTGTGTATGTGCACCCAAATATATCAGGGATGAGAGTAATGAACTATGCATAAGAGACAGTACGTAATAAAAACTCTCAGTTAATTATCAATCATCACAATTTCATAATCAACTCAAACGTTGAAGGAAACATTGACGATGCGTAATTTTACCCAGACACAAATTAAACTGGAAATAAAATTGAAAGATGTGGATTTTCAAAATCTGACTAATAAATCATCTGACTTCAAGATCATGTTATCTTTAAAACATTTATCATCATCGAACTATCAATATCCGATGAATTATAATCGAATAGCCATTCATTATTGATCAATTGTAATCAAGAAAATATTCATTTTTGTCTGAATGCAAAATTATTTGTTAATCTAGTATGTAAAACTGACCACGACTGTTACGGCGAGATGAAATGCATCGTGTCCGACTCTCCCTCACGCCGTCGATGTGGATGCGACGATAAATCTAAAGATCGTGGAGATGGGTATTGTGCATCTTGTAAGTTACTGATTCTTGGAACAATTCACAGGAATAAAATAATTTTTTTTCCTTCATATTGAAATATTTCTGTGCAGACTGTTCAGGCGAATATTATTCCGCTGCAGGCGAAGTATGTCATGATGATGGATTCTTCATCTGTCCTGAAGACCGCACATACTACTTTGAAAGGGCACAATGTGAATAGTAAAATGAATGAGAGAATGTATGAGATAGAATTATGCAGAAAGATCAAGTAAAAATTGTCATAAATAACACATTTTCCCGTTGAAGAGAGAATTTTCATCATATTTTGACTTCTAAACCCAACAGTTGAGTTGATGTCTGATATTAGTGTCAATAGTGCAACAGCAGCTGATGGCGTTGTTGCTACTTGTCAGGCCATTGAAGCTACGAAAACAATCCTGGGTTCCACAGCAGCAGCCACTGTAGCTGGTGTTCCTGGTGGTCTGATCGGTGCCGCCATTCTTCTCTCCTGGAACTGGTATCTGGTGACAAAGCGGATGAAACGGATTAATCCGATTAAAGGGATTATGTAATTAATTATTTCTAGCGATTGTTATTATTCTTGTGAAACCTTAAAAACATCAGACTGTCAACGAAATGGTGTTCAGTTTCCATTCAATTGTCATTTGATTGAAGGCATATTTCAAATCCACAAAATGTTCTATTAATTATTTCGGAAGTTATTGTCTGGTGCATATATTCATATTTCTTTATTCATCTCAAATTGGGTGCACGTAAATGATGTTTGCATTGAATGAATAAATAAGTTCAACCCAACTCCTCGCCATATTGTTCATCGAAATTCGCCTTATTGTAATTCAAAATGAGCCAATCGGTGTCTAACTGACTTGGTAACGCCTGCCCACTATTGGATGATGCGAAATTGATGGGAGCCATCTGCGCATGCGAAAGCATTCAGCACTCTTCATATATATGTAGATATGTATTTCGGCGCACAAGTGTATCGTGTTCAGCCAATCAGCGTTACCAATGTTAGGCCAATCACAGTTACGATCACGTGACGAAAAGTATGGCGTCTCACACGTGTGCCGCCATTGTTCATCAAAATTATATTACCAGGAATTAATATTACAAAAATGATTCAATAAGTTAAATGTACATAGAATTAATTTTCTATGTCTGCCATGAAAACGTAACGAAATTCGACACAACTAGAGTCAACAGGACGATACGAACAATCAAAATTGCAAGGTAAGAGCAAAATGTCCAACTTAACCTCATAAGTTTGAGAATTATCTTCATAATAAATAATCAACACTCGCGTAGATATCCAATACGATCAACAAATTGAATAATTACTGTGAATAACTAGACCAATACAAACCAAAGAGCAATATCATAGTAAAGTGTAAGAAAACTTCGACCTAACCTCACAAATTCTAGAATTTTCTTCATCTAATAATTGATATATAAATATTCTGGACGATTGATAAGTTGGATAGTATTCTGTGATGTGTTTAGCTGATTAATTTTTATATTGTCTAGGTAGATCGGAAGAAAATAAAAATGGATAGTCGTGAGATGGAAGGCGCTGGATGTGACGCGGATCTTGAAGCACGTCTCTACGCTGAAATTCATTATTCAAATGAGACATATCCGGATCATATGCCGAATGTAATTCCACCACTAATCCGCCAAGATGCACTTAGTAATCCGTGTAATAATATGATTCCCCCGGTGTCAGCACAATATTCAACATTTCTACCTCAACACAATCCTCTTGCCAATGCACATGGACACACTGGTCCTCATAATCAATGGGCGATTGATCCACGACCGAATCACCATCCAAACAATCCGATAATGTATCCAACAAATCAAGCACTTGGATCAAATCCGAATTATATGAATCCATCACATCATTCAGCAGTGAACTATCCAACAAACACAGGAATGTTCTCGAAAAGGCCGAGAGCCCTATTAGATATCCCTATCCATCCACCATATCCTAGTTATCAGAATGCATCAATGCCACCGCCATCCGCACGGTATAATAGCAATCGTGGCAGAGGAAGAAATAATCACTCATCTAAGATACAACCGAAACATTCAGCCAATATTACTCTGAGAAATGCAAGACATGGTTTTAATGATACAAATAGAAGAGACAAAAGATGTGAAACAGTCACTAGGAATAACCCAGGACCAACTGCCAATCTCACAACTAGTGAAGATACAACTAAGGATAATTCTAAAAATAATTCAAGTAATGATCAACCAAATACAAGCGTAAGTTCACAAGCGATTATTACTACTGATGAAAATCCAACGAACTCAGACAAAACTCTTGAAAATCCTACTCGTCTACGTGAAGATGATGCTGATTCATCTTCTAAATACAACGTAGCAGCAAAAATAAATCAACGATCACAAATTGAGCCAACAACAAGCAAAGATGTTGATGAAACATCATCAGATTCAGATGAATCTATTTTCGAAGTGCCAGTACCACCAAAACCTGCGCCACTGTTGATTAATCTTAATGACAGTGGCGATGAATTGAGCAGCAGTGATGATGAACCAGGGTCAACGGTTATAATGGGAAATAAATCGTCTGAATCGCAACCACCACCACCTGGTGTCGATGATGTCACTGATTCATCTATGCAAGTAGTTCCATCAATCTTACCATTGTCATCGCAATCGGATGAATTGCCACGCAGTAATTCAACGAATGAAACACGAATGGAATATAATAATGAGGAATTGTCGAATGATATTGACACAATACCGAGTAATATTATAATTAATTGTACTCAAGTTGCAACCGGTGTTACAACATTGGCAGATATTAAACGATTGCGTGAGAGCACTGCCACGTTGTGTAATAATTTATTGAGTGATGACGACAGCATGACAGAAAGTGAAGCAATGAGATGGGGACAAATCGAAGGACAAATGACTGGTAATAACGATGGTGAAAATGTTCCGAATCAATTTCCGATACAAAATTCAACGAATTCAATTGATAAAACTATTGGTAATACAACAGGTGTTGACCACGCAGTGGTTGAATGTACTGGCGAATCAACGAGTAGACAAGTTGATGAAGTTATTAGTGGTGATGGTGATTCATTGAATTTAGAACGGGGAGTATCGAGAAAACGTTCACGATGGGTGGATGCAGGGCCGGAAAGTGGTGAAAAGTCGAACGATAATGGAAGTAAACGTAGAAAGTCTACTAAGGAAATGTCGTTTGAGGAATATGTTTTTCAACCGATGCCTAAACAATTGGAACAATTTTATAATGAACCACGTGGCGGAGTTTCGTTATTGGACGTTCATAAAATTCAAAGTCGAATGCCAAGTAAGTGATTGCCGTGAATGATTCATAAATTTCATGGGTTTTATTTGCTTTTATGAATATTTAAATTCAATAACTGATGTTTGCAGCATCGTTTAATATTTTGGATGGTTTTATGGTGTGATTTAGTTATCAGATATGAAATATTGCGTTGATAATCAATATTTTATTGCTGGTGTCATTGTATTGATGATTTTGCACTGTTCATTCACACTTTTCTTTTCTTTCAATTCACAGATAATCCAAATCGTTGGGCAATTCTCGATGCCGACAAGGGAAATAATTTAAGATCTCGTGAAAAAAGGAAAATCTGTTCGGTGTGCCAACGGACAGGTCACACACGTGATAAATGTCCAACTGGTCGTCCTGTACCCAGATGTCATATGTGTGGTGAAGTTGGACATTATGAACCGCGTTGTCCACATTCAATGTGCCTTACGGTAATGACACATAAATATTTTATCATATCCACATCAACGCTCATTTATTTAGATCTAAGGAATGGAAAGAGAACAATTCTGACCATTGAACTATTCAAAAAAATGTGATTGAGCAAATAGAAATTCAATATTTCAATATTTCATGTGTTTGGAATTAATCGATCGAAAGTGATTTTCTCTATATAATTTAGAATTGAAAGATAATTTTAATTTTTATGTTGATTATTTTCTTATTTCAGTGTGGAACTAAATATTCTGCGTATCGAAAAACGTGTGAGAATTGTCGAAATGTTCAGTGCAACACGTGCAAGTCGCAGGGTCATACGAATGAAAATTGTCCGGATTTATGGCGGCGTTATCATCAAACGGTAAATTTCGTACATTTTTTTTATAATATCTTGATTTTTAACATTGGAAAAGATGAAAGAATCATCAGAAACTATTCTTATAACATTAACAATTAACAAACTATCCTATTTTTTTTTCTTTGGTTAAATCTCCCTCTTTTTTTCAATTTATCTTACAAACATTTCTATGGAGTATCATACACATACATAAATGAACAATCAAAGAACGGAAATCAATGGACTAATTATGTTATATCGGAAGATGAAACACGAAAAAAATAGTGACAGGTGTTTTGGTCCTGGAAAAATTGATCTTGATAAATATTTCATTCTGAAAATTCGTCACTCATTCAATAATTCTTGAAATACTTCGAGTCTTGCATTGATTCTGTCAGACGGACTGTAATCCAACCGAGATTTTAACTGGACAAATAATATTAACTTCATTGATCAATTTTATTCAAAGTAAAGTGAAGAACAATCACAGAATTTTTTCCTTGAACTCATCAATTATCGAAATCGTTCAGTGAATTTTTTTTTACCACCTATTGTTGTATATGGAGCGAAAATGAGATGAGTGTGATGAAATACGGAGAAATTTACTGCAATATCGGTTCTACCAGGACCAACTATTCAGGATGATTTCCTCAAGAATAAACCGACAGCGAATTGATATAAACAAAAAGAAAATACGCGAAAGTTTAAATGACTAAATAATTCGTAAATAAGAAACACAAAAAATAAATGCGCCCAGTGTCTCTTTGCAATTTTAGGTTCTTCGTTCTTTGTGTTTCCAGACGCCGCCACACGCGGGCGTGAGTCCATCTCGAGATAAAGGAACACACAAATCATCATCACCATCATCCTCATCATCGAAAACCTATAATACTTCCCATAAAGATAAATCCAAAAGCCCATTCCGTAAATCAGACCGTAAAAGAACCCGATCGCGTACACCAAAATCAAAATCATCCAGAGATCGTCGGCGCTCTAAAGACAAAAAGAATTCATCCGAGAAGTCTAGATCGCGTTCGCCAAAATCAAAATCATCCCGAGCTCGTCGACGATCTAGAGATAGAAAACATTCATCTAGGAAATTCCGGTCGCGTTCACGAAAATCATCCAGAAATCGTCATCGATCTAACGGTCGCAAGCATCCACACCACAAATCAAATAGAAAAAAAATCCCATCGCGTTCTCCCGATACCAAATCGTCGAAAGATCGTTCAACAAGTCCCACAAATCATAATCAAATTAACAGAACAAAACATCAAAAATCCCCAACATGTTCAGAACAATACAAAACGGCTAGAGATTATTTAATAAATTCAGACAAAATTATTCCAACTCTCGAAATAAATCACACGAAATCGCCGATAAAAACCGAATTTATAGAAGACGAAATAATCCCCGTTACAATAAAAACTGAAACCGATTCCATTTTACCGTCCACATCATCATCATCACCCACGTCATCAGCAACACTACCACCATTGAATGGTCACATTTTTTACCATTGGAAGTGTCCAAGTTTATGGCCAAGCAATTTAGTATCAAATTATACACGATTAAATGATATCGAAGGTTCAAAAATTGATGGTTTAATTTCTGGAAAAGTATTTCCTGCTTTCTTCACGGAATTAGATGACATATCTCCGTTTGAATTAATTATGGGATATCACAATGGGTTTGCACACATGTTTTTGCAAACATACAGCGATGAAGTGTTGAAATTGTTGAGAAAATTATTAATTATGTGGTTGATACGTGATGATGAAGAAAAATGGCTGATGATTGGCAGTGCAAGTTTACCAATAAATCGTAATCGATTGTTGATTGCATTGAAAGAACGTGAAACAATTGCGCGGACCAAATGGTCCACCGCAGATTTAAATATAATGAGCGAACATATAGATAATCTTGAGACGCGAAAAAATATTATTGCGGATATTCACAAAAGTTATCCAGATTTCAAACCACCAGATGTACAATTGTCTTTGGACAAAGTTGAAGCAACAACTTATGATTTGAAATGGCGAATTGTTTTGTGTTTGTATTATTGCGGATGGATTGAAGGTGCTGAAGAAGTTATTGATGATTATCAGAAATTGTTAATGAAAATGGAGAAGGAAAAGAAAAATGTGGAAATACCAGTGGAGATGTATTTGAAGATTCTTATATTTTGCAATGAAGTATTCACACCACACACATCAAAACATATCATTGATGGTGCTAATAAATGCATCAAGTTAACAGACAAACAAAGAAGATATGAGAAAAAAGTTTGGTTGGCTTTTAATAAGAATAAATTAATTATGCTAACGTTGAATAAACTGATGTTTGAATATGAAGCTTGTAAGCAATATAAAACAATGAGTAATGGACAGTTGATGAAGAAGTTTGAGAAGATTGAAAGTATTATGAATGATTGTCCGGATAATGAAAAGTATATCAAATCGTTGGAGAGCTATCGTGAATTATTTGTTGATGATGGTTCAGTACAACAATTGACTGTTATTGTTGGATATTTTAGTAGTTTATTGCGAAAGAAATTACAATTATCGGAAGTGTGGAGAAAGAAAAAAGTACGAAAAATTCGACAGGAATTGGAAGAGATGCGTCAATTGGAAAAGGTAACGATCAAAATTACGATTGTTGAGGTATCAATCGAAATTTCGAATGATGGAATATTTCTGGATTGACGAATTACATTTTGATTGATACCTCGTTGAATGGTATAAAAAAAAATTTTCTCATTCACTTTAAAAAAATTTTGTTTCTCATATTTTATTTCATATTCATTTACAGTTAACAGAATCAAAAAGCAAAACTGCTTCCAATGAATCAATGGACATATCGAGTGATAGTGATATCATCGAAGTGCCAATTGAGAAGGAAAAAATTGAAGAATTAACATTAAGCGACAATGACAATGATAATGAACCAATAAACAAAAATTCCACTGCGTCGACTTCTATTTCTGCTGCGAATCTCATTTCTGCGACTGCTATTGCTGATAATAATGACGGCGATGATGATTATGACGATTCGGAATTTATAAGAGCGTTGAAAGAAATAATGCGAACATCTACAAACGATGTCAATAATAAAATTAATTCAACGAACAAAACTGCAAATAGCGAATTACAAATGAATTCTGATGACGATGATGAAGAAAAAGTTTTACTTGACAGTTTGAATATGCTAGAACAACTCATTGATGATCCAGATTTTCAATAATTTTACCTTCTTTCGTATACTTTTTCTACTTCATAGAAACAACTTTGTTTGTTCATATCGTATCAGTATTGACTTAATGAAATAAAAGTACAAAATGAACTTAGAATGACAAATAAGTATTCAAAAAAAATATATATTTCATAGCTATTTTTCTATCTCTTGTTATATTCTATATGACATCATCATTCTAATTACACATCGATAAGAATTTTTATTGCTATGAACAATCATCGGATTTTTTATATGTATTTTGCATTATATCGCGATGATACTCCAAAGAAAAATATGAAATAAGTGATGAATGTAAACGAGAAAATGTTTTGAATATTTTTATATATCACGAAACGAACTCAGTGCAAAAGACAATAACACAAACAAAATATATATGCATTCAAATATATATATTGTGTGATGAATTTATTTATTGATTGTTGCGTATACTTGATTTTTCAGACAAGTGGAACCAGTGTAAACGTACCAACAAATCCATTCAAAATATTGAAACCACTAAATGAATTGTCGTGCAGTAATTGCACTAAAACTGGTCATCATTCAACAAATTGTAAGAGAAATCGTTGGTCACAGCATTTTCAATCGCCACGTTTTGTCAGTAGTTATACAAAAGGTCCATATTATCCACAAGATGAAATTATAATTGATGATTCTGATACAAATACGATCATTGATTTGGTTGATGATGATGATGAGGATGAGGACAGCAATTATAACGATAATAATAGAAAACGAGCCATTGATAAGAGACAAAAGCGATTGATCTATGAATATTCAAACGTTCCAAAGAATGAAATGAAATCGTGGCCGGTGAAAACAGTTAATATCACGAACGTAAACGAGTTATTCTACGAACGAATTAACATTTTTAACCAACAGTTTCCAATTGAAAGTCAATGTTCATTTGGAATGATAATTAATGAATCAAGGAATCACCTGCAGATAACTTTCACAACACCAAGTGAGAAAACGTTGATAATATTGGAGAGATTAATACGACAAGTGTTTATTGAGAGACGTACTATGAAGATTAAGAATTCGCCGCAATTACCATGTAATAAATCTGGACTGTTGTCATTTTTTATAAATTGTTTGCAAGATCTTGTTGAAGAATCTAAGCGGAGTAATTTACAATATGGAGCTACGATTAGGTCGTTTGAAACTCAATTGAAGTCGAAAAAAATAACGGTAGCGAATCGAAAAATGTTGATAGAGAATTTGGCAAGAGTGAAATGCATTTTATTGATGGTGTCTTATAATTTTGGTTTAATTCCTGATGCTCATAAAACATTGAATGAATTACAAAAGTTCATTAAAGTTATTGCAGCGTTGCCAAATCGCAGTGATAATTGCCCAGTTCCACCCGAAATTTATATGACCGCTATGTGGTTCAAATTTGAATTATTTACGGCTTATGTAACGAAAAAAATAATTGCTGCGGCGGAGAAAGGTAGGAAGAGACTTCAAAAAGAATTTGCAGAAAAAAATCGGATGAAATCTGAAGGTAGAACACCATCGACGTTGCCGATAATTACTAAAAAAAATTTACAGAAACTTAAGCTTGAAATTTCACGTTGCCCTGCAATTGATTCTGTTAATGATTCAGAATTGCAAATTTTATCAACTCGGATTGGGAAATCAGGCAATAAAAATACACCGCAATTATCTACTGAACAAGTGAGAAATAGTTGGTCTTGTAATGGTGACATTTTTTATGATGATCTGAGTTCAAATGATATAATATTTTTGAATACAGCAAACCAAGCTGGATCATCAAGTAATAATGACGCGAGAATTTCTTACGTAAATTCTACAAGAGACGAAACTTTGAAAGTTTCTACTTCGACTAGTGCTAATACGAATGAAGGAAATATTCTTAGCAATGCAAATGCAATCGAATTGAAAAAACCATTTAATTTTCCAAGACCAGTTTTAAAAAAAATTATTGGCAAAAAAGGACTTATAAAATATGCTAAAGCTGCAGCTTCTTTTGCACGTAAAAATAACTTAACGTCAATGATACCAAAACTCAAGAACGCTGTTGATCATGCAAAATTAGGTTTAATTAATAAAAGAGATATGTTGGCTTTGTGGAAAAAATTGAACTCCACTGCGTTGTCAAAAGAAAAAAAGCAATCAACACGAACACAAAAAAGGCGATGTAAACGCTCAAAACAAAGTAGAATAAAAATATAGGAAAATAAAATTCCGACTCATTTATAATTATCAGTAATGATAATAAATATTATTATCAAAATTAACTTTATGTTTAACTGTTTCCTGATCAATTATGAATTTGTAAGAATATTATTAATAAAATATATTGTATTAATTGTTCAAGTGTTGCTGTATTTCACGATTTCCCTTTTTTAAGGCTCTTCAAGTTCTCCCGACCGTTTGCTTAGTTATTAACAATAATTATTGAATGATTTTATGTGAGGATTAATTTTGATCGCGATGATACTCCAAAGAAAACGTGACATGAACAATGATATATTACACGTAAGGAATATTTATTTTTATATTTCGATTTTCTTTTTAACTATTTTATTTACTAGAGATGCATAAAACTTGGAACGGGTGTATAAATTAAAATGACAAGTGTTGTTTATTAATTTTTCAGACAAGTGGAACGAGTGTAAATGTACCAACAAATCAATACAGATTATTGAAACCACCGAATCAATTGTCGTGCTGTAATTGTACTAAAACTGGTCATCATTCAGCAAATTGTAGGAAATATCGTTGGTCACAGCATTTTCAATCGCCGTATAGTGTCAGTAGTTATACAAATGAACCTAACTATCATCGAGAAGATTTTGCAATTGATGTTTCGGATCCGAAAACCGCTACAGTTCACAATGATGACAATTCTCGTGAAAGACCTCAGATACGTCAGCTATTTCATGGAGCTGAAATTCAAGTGTATAACTATTCAAACGTTGCCACGTCAGTGATGGAATCATGGCCAACTAAAATCATTTTTCGATCGTGTTTACGTAAATCTCACGTTCACAAAACACATTTCTTTGAACAACAGTTTCCAATTGAATCGAAATGTCTATTTGGAATAAAGATTAATGAAACGCGTCTCAATGAATTTGCGATCGTTCTCCAATCACAGACTAATGAGACATTGATGATATTGGAGAAATTAGTTGATCAGTGGTTTAAACACCAAGAAGAAGTAATCAATGAAAATTCACAATATATACCGTGGAATAAATCTGAATTGCTGACATTTTTTGTGGACGCATTGAAGGAATTTATTGAGAAGTGTAGACCGTTTGGTATAAAATCAATTATTGGTATTTCGAGACTTTCGAAACAATTGAAGACAGATAAATTATCAAATTCAGAAAGAGAGAAATTGAAAACGCAATTGAAACGTGCACAGGCCAGTGTGCTCATCGCGTGTTACAACTACAGATTAATTCCGGGTGCCAAACAAATATTGGACGAATTGATAAAGCTTATCAAACGTTTGGCAGCGTTGGAAATTCCTGATAATAATCATCCAGTTCCACCAGACATTTATATGTCTGCTGTTTGGTTTAAATTCGAATTGTTCGTTTCATATATGACCGACGAAGTGTCTTCAGTAAGTAGGAAGTTTTGGCGCCAGGTTCAACAAGAAATGAAGGTGAATAAAGTTAAAGCGATTCGACAATTATATAATGCTGTGATAACTCCAGAAATTCTATCAGAATTGGAAGCGGAAATTAAACAAGATCGAACCGTTAATCCAGCTGATGAGAGTATCAATAAATGTCCACAAACGTCGGATGAACAGACGAAAATATTGCATGGTAATGTAGAGAATAAATCCGATAAATCAACTGCTCCCAGCATAACTGATGGAACAATATCGGCGAATGCGATTGGCGATGGACAAATTATTAATCAAAGTTCTGTCATTAATTTGATGAATGATGGTGATAACGGAAATGTTGATAATACTACAACAACAAAAACAATTCATTCAGATAAAATGTTAGTTTATGAATACTCAACAGCACCGGCAATTGTGATGGATTCATGGCAGATGAAGATAATTAATAGGCCTGACTTATGCAGAACAACTACCCTGCGAAGCTTTTTCATAAAACGACAGTTCCCAGTGGAAGCAAATTGTCAATTTAGTTTAACAATTTATGAAGTTCTTCCAAGAGGGCTTGAAATAATTATGAAATCACCTACCTATGAAAATTTGATTTTATTTAGTAGATTAATAATTCAATGGTTGAATTGTGGATACATAGCCGTGATGAGGGAAAACTTAGAGCAACCGTTACCGTGGAATAAATGTGGACTATTGACATTCTTAATTGATGAATTATCAGAATTGGTCAGGAGAACTAAACCAACAAATTTGGAATTGTCTTGTGATATTTCGAAGATGAGAAGAAAATGTTCATTATATAAAAGTCAGTCGAAGGAAGAACTGTTGCGAAAATTGAGAAGCTTCGAATGTTGTTTGGTTTCAGCATCTTACAACTACGCGTTGATTCCAGGTGCTGCGGAAGCGTTGAATGAATTATACGATCTGATTAAACGTTTGGCAGCTTTGCAAATTCCTAAAGATGATCCAGTACCACAAGACATTTATATGTCCGCTGTTTGGTTTAAATTCGAATTGTTCACTCCATCTATAAGAAAAGAAATTATTTCAAAAGCTAAGTCACGTTGGAGTAGAATACGCAAAGCTAAAAATTCAACTGCTGACAATGCATCGTTGCTGTCAGCTGTGATAACACCGGAAATGTTGGAAGAACTAAAATCACAAATTCAATATTCTCCATTAGATAATTCAGCCCTCACGAATATCAATAATTGTCCACAAACGCAGGAACGAATGGAAATAGCATCGAATGATGAAAACGTAAACAGAACTGATGGAACGATTCTTTCATATTCAAATAAAGAAAACGGATCGACTGATTTTATTAACAATGAAATTACACCGAATGATAATTCGACAACAGGAATTATCAGGCTTGAACGTGGCAATGTAGATGCGAATATTAACTCGGCAAACCATGATAATGCTGTTGTTGATGATAAAAATATTTCCAATCATCCCACAATACAACCAGGAAAAATATTGATATATGAATATTCAAACGTTGCAACTATGATGAAATCATGGCCGACAAAAGTGATAAAGCGTGCTGCATTACCCAAATCCTGCCTCTACAAAACATTTTTCTTGAAACAACAATTTCCAATTGAAACCAATTGTCAATTTGGAATAACAATTTATGAATTTGTTCCAAGTGGTTTTGAAATAATTATAAAATCGAAGAGTAATGAGACATTAGTTGTGTTTGAAAAATTGATTGAACAATGGTTCAAACATGGAGAAGATGTGATAATCGAAAATTCTCAGTGTCTACCGTGGAGTAAATGCGAGTTATTGTCATTTATGATGGACAGATTGAAAGAATTAGTTGAAAAAACCCGTCCATTAACTCTGAAATCCTCTATTGGAATTTCGGAGCTTGATACAGAGCTGGAATCTGACGACTCAAACTCGGAATCATCCAAGGAAAATTCATCAGATCATTTGGTACATGCGAAAAGCAATGTACTCATGGCGTGTTACAATTACGCTTTGATTCCTGGCGCTACTCAAACATTAAATGAATTGCTAATGTTTCTCAAACGCTTGGCAGCTCTGAAAACACTTGACAACAGCCAGCCAGTTCCACCAGAATTTTATATGTCTGCTGTTTGGTTTAGATTTGAATTATTCGTTCCCTATATGACAAAAGAAATTCTTTCCTTGGCCGAAAGTTATTGGAGAAAATTCCAGGAAGAATTGAAGTCTCAGATAAAAACCAGTGCTAAAAGTGTAAAAGAAACTTCACTGTCTGCTATAATAACTCCAGAAATATTTGAGGAATTCCAAAAAGAAATTCAACACATTCAAACAAATGTTACAAATGATGATAACAATTCTAACAATTCTTCTCAAATATCTGCAGAACACATGGTGACGTCTATTGATATGGAAAACAAATCTGATGAAGCAAATCTTTCAAACACAAATGAAAAAATTGGATCGATCCATTCAATAGCGAAGAATGATAATATTGTTGATAAAACTCCAACACAAGAAGTAATTCATGAAAACAAAATGTTAGTATTAGAATATTCAAATGTAATAACTGGAATGAAATCGTGGTCGAGCAAAATCATACATCGTACTACGATTTCGAAACGAAACGTAACTCAGTCATGTTTTTTGAAAGAACAATTTCCAATTGAATCAATGTGTGAATTTCACGTGGAAATTTATGAACTTGTTCAAAGTGGCTATGAAATAATTTTGAAATCACCGATGAATGAAACATTAATTATTCTTGAAAAATTAGTGATTCAGTGGTTGGGACATGAAATGTGTACTTTAGTGAATGATACCAATCCTTTACCATGGAATAAGTCTGAGCTATTAATATACTTAATGAATGGATTGACTGAATTAGTCAAAAGAACTCGACCATTCTCACTAAATTCATTGGTTGCAGTTAAATTATTTGAAAATGAATTACAATCGCCAAAGTGTGAGGACACACGTGTTCAATGTTTAAGTGAGCAATTGCGCGATGCTCGAAGTAATGTGCTAATGGCTTGTTACAATTACAATTTGATTCCTGGAGCAAAAGAGAATTTGGATGATTTACCAATTCTCATTGAACGTTTGGCAGATTTAAATATTTCTGAAAATCGTCCAGTTCCACCAGATATTTATATGTCCGCGGTTTGGTTTAAATTTGAACTGTTTGTTCCATATTTGAAGAATGAAATAATATTAGCGGCTGAGGAATACTGGAAACAATATCAAGAAGGTAAAATATCATTTTCAGCTGTAATAACTACGAAAATGTTGGCAAAGTTTGAAGACAAGATTCAACAGTTGCAAGCACATGATTCGAATAATTCAAATATTGAGAATGAAACGACGAATGTGATCGATGATGGAAATATTGTTAGTGTTGATCATGGTGAAAAAATGAAATCGCAAGAAACTGTTTGTCCGGAAAAAAATTATTATTACGAATATTCAAATCTTGAACTATCTTTGATGCCATCAATGCCGTTGGAAATTATTCATCTAACTCACGTCACCGATACTATGAATAACATCAAACACTTTTGGAAACAATTTCCACCTGAAACAAAGTGTTTCTTCGGAATAACTGTTGAAAAAGTTGATACAATGACATTCAGAATTGTTATTAAATCATTGTGCAGTGAAACGTTGAGATTATTAAAAAAATTAGTGCCACAATATTTAAAACATGAATACGATGTGATAATGAAGAATACTGAGTATTTACCATGGAATAGAACTGGACTATTAGAATTCTTGATAGAAATGGTAGAATCATTCGTTAAGAAAACAAAAAAGAAGACTTTGAAATCTTTCATTTCAATATTTTCTGTTCGTAAAGAATTAAAGTCAAAAACCATCAACGCTGCGAGACGAAGGAGTCTGTCAGCAGGTTTGGAAAGACTCAATAGAAATCTGGTGTTAACATCTTACAATTATGGATTGATTCCTGGATCCAAGGAAATATTGAATGAATTAAAATCGTTAATTGAACGTTTGATAACTCTGCAAACTCCTGATGACGATCATCCAGTACCACCGGAAATTTATTTGTCTGCTGTTTGGTTTAAATTTGAATTTTACGTTCCGTTCATGACAAAAGAAATTTTATCAATAGTGGGTCAATTTTGCCGTGCACATAAAAACGAATTGCAAGGTCGTTCAAAAAAGAAAGAATCTAATGACGAATCGTTCTTTTCAACTATAATAACTCGGGATATTTGGAAAGATCTGAAAGCAAAAATTCGAAATTCGAATGCAAATCATCAAATTGAATCGACAAATACATCTGATAATGTGACAATTTGTAATGAAAAATCAACAGCAGATGAATTTACAAATGAACATCACGATCAGAATATCCAAATCGATGATGGTGACAACGTTGTTGATGATCAGCACATGGCATTACCATATCAAATTTCTGCGGGGAATAAACTGATGTATGAATATTCAAATGTTGAATCAACAGTACTACAATTGTGGCCAACAAGAATACTTCACCTCGATTGCTTAGGCGCACTGTCGGATTTCGCATCAACTTTCTTCAATCAACAATTCCCAAAGGAATCAATGTGTCAATTTGGAGTAGCAATAACGTCACACATCAAACATAAACACGAAGCGATTTTGAAAGCACCAAATCAAAACTGTCTAGTGGCTTTTGAAAAGTTGATGAAACTCTTGCCAACAATGAGAACTCAAGTGATCAAATCTAATTCAACTTCATTATCATGCAGCAAATGTGAACTGATATCATTTCTTATGAAAGGATTAACACATCTAGTAAGACAAACTAAACCAACAAATCTACAATTGGCAGAAGAACTTGTAAACATTTCTGAAGAATTAAAATCAACAGAAATACCGAGTAGATATCACGAACTGACAAAAATGCTAACGCAAATCGAAAGAAGCGTCTTTGTTGCCACTTATAATTATGCATTGGTTCCGAATGCCCGCAAAATGCTGAATGAATTGAAAATATTACTCAAACGTTTGGCAGCTCTGCAAATTCCTGACGATGATCAGCCCGTGCCACAGGAATTTTATATGTCTGCTATTCGGTTCAAATTTGAACTCTTTGTGCCATATATAACAACTTATATCAAAACAACAGCGCTGGAAGCTTTTGATAAACACCTGAAAGAATTGGAATCTCGAACTGCAAACAAAACAAATCATGAATTATCATTATCGCCTGTGATAACATCACAAATGTTATCGAAACTCAGAACAGAAATATTCGATATCCAAACAATTGATTCAAGCAATACAAACACTGATGATTGTTTGCAACAAATGCACGAGCATATGGAAACATCTTCGAATTATTTAGGAAATGATTTCAACGAAACATCACATTCTATTATGCAACAAGAAATTAAACCGACGAATTCAATCCCCAACGAAAATTCTTTGACGAATAATATTAGAATCGAACATAACAATCCAAATATGAATAGTAATATTGAATCTACTGACAAAATCACCACACAAGAAACAACAGATCCAGCAAAGAAATGTCTATATGAATATTCAAGCGGTGACAGTATCTTGATGAAATCGTGGCCAACTAAAATAATTCATCGCGATGAAATGAACGAACGACATTTCAAATGTACCAATTTTTTCAAACAACAATTTCCAACTGAATCGATGTGTAAGTTCGCGATAAGAGTAACAAAATCAAATGAAAATAATTATACAATAATTTTAAAAGCACCGAACAATGAATGTTTAATTATTATGAATAAATTAACGACTCAGTGGCTTAGACATGAGGGGCGTGTGATACACGAATATTTCCGGCCTTTGCCGTGCCACAAGGCCAAACTTTTATCGTATTTGATGAAGTCATTGAATGAATTAGTAACAGTGACTGAACCTATGACTCTACAATTGGCTTCTGAAGTACGGAATAATAAAGGATTAGATAAACGAAAATTAGACACAAAAAAAGTACGTAGGGAGAAAATGCACTCTGTATTGATGGCATGTTATAATTATGCTTTGATTCCTGGTGCTGCTGAAACATTAAATGAATTACAGATGTTAATAAAACGTTTGACAGCGTTGCCAATTCCTGATAATCATCCAGTGCCACAGGAAATTTATATGACTGCTGTTTGGCTTAAGTTTGAATTGTTTGTTTCATATAAGACAGCAGATATTAATAGAGCAGCTTTGAAAGCGTTCGAGAAATACGAGAAGGAATTGAAATCTCATATACCAACGACGAGTCAGACGCAACACAAAATGTCTCTGTCACCTATAATAACTCATGAAATTCTAGCGGAATTAAAATCCACAATTAATTATCAATCGTCATTTAAACCAGTTGATGCAAATATCAATTACTGTCCTCAATCATCTGTTGAACAAATGGAAACATGCAGTAATTATTATGTAAATAAATCCTATGAACCGTCTTCATCAAATGCCGATCAACAAATTGTAACGAAAAATAAGTTTGGTATTAAAATTCCGATGCCAAAGAGATCTGGTGGGAGAAATACTGCCAGTAGAGAAGAGAATTCTGAATCGAAAATACCGTTTAATTTACCCAAACCAATGCTAGGACAACTCGTTGATAATACACAAATAGTTAAGTATGCCAATGCTGCTGCTATTTATGCACGTCAGAATAATTTGACTGTAATGATCCCGAAAATAGATCATATTGTTGATCGTGCAAAATTAGGTTTAGTTCTTAAGGAAGAAATCATGACGCTTTGGAAGAAGATTAATTTGATTGCACCAGCGTATAGAGATGATAGAAAAATGACGATGCAGGGAAAACGAGTACGACGGCATCGAACAATGAAATAGTTAACAAAATTGTTCATTTGTGTGTATAAATAATTATTTTCATTTTCATTTTTATTGAGGATATCGATGGTGATAATTACTCACTTCATATTCGGCTGTTTCTTCATCTGCTCATATGTATGAATAATATAAATAAAAAATATTATATTGTAATTGTTTAATTTGTCATTCATGGAGGAGATGTTTTTGTTTTACTGGAAATGTTTCTGGGATTTTTTGGAGAATATTTATCCTTAACAATTATTGTGATTTAATTGAAAGTATTTCGTTTTCAATTGTGGTGATACTCCAAAGAAAAAGTAAATGCTGGAGGATGTAATTACATTCTAATTTTACAGCGAAGTTGAAGACACAAACAAGTAATGACAAACAAAATTGTTTCATTCATTAATATATTCATCTGTTGATGATGTTGACTGAAATTTATATTTCTCATTGTTTTCAGACAATTGACTCGAGCATAATTGTTCCAGTAAATCCATCCAATATATTGAAACCTTCAATTAAATTGTCATGCAGTAATTGCACAATAACTGGACATCATTCATCAAATTGTAAAAAAAAACTCTGGTCAGACCATTTTCAATTGCCACATTTCGTCACTAGCTATGTAAAAGGTTCATCTTATGCAACAGATGATTCTTCAATTGCTCATTGCGATGTGGATACTATAATTATTACATCGAGCGATGATGAAGAAAGTGATGTCGATGTTATTAATGAAGATATCATCGAGCTTTCAACGAATGAATCAATTCAACAAGAACCAAAATGGATATTCGAATATTATGGTAGATGAACAATAGCAATAAAAACTTAGCCAATTAAAACCGTAAATCTCATCGGTTAATTGACAATCAGTTAATAGAAAAAATGACAATAAAAGAGAGATCTTATTAGATATGGTACAAACAAAATTGTCTTTAATCGCCCCAAAGATAATTCACTGAACGGAGTTGGAAACATGGAATTTACGGAGAATGATATTGACTGCGTATAGAAAAGTTTCTCCAAGTATTACAATAAAAATTCCCGTATGCACTTAAAATTATGTTTCCGAACGAATTCCATTCACTTTTTAGTATTTGGTGGCGGTGCAGTCATAGAAGGTGCAGTCATAGGCGGTGCAGTCATAGGCGGTGGTGGACCATTCATTGGTGGTCTCATAGGTCCCATCATCGGGCCCATCATTGGACCCATTGTTCCCATTGTTCCCATCATTGGTGGCCTCATACCCATCATTGGTGGCATGGGACCGTGGGGGCCCATCATCATCGGTCCACCTGGATGCATTCGAGGTGGTGGCATCATGCCAATACATCCCGGTGGTGGTACACCCGGTCTTGGATCTAAATTCGGTGGTGGTGGTACAGTCGCACTTTTGTTCGCTGCAAACGGATTCGATGCTATCTTTCCAGCTCTAAATGCCGCTGTTGTTGCATCAATTAGATGCTGTGCTTGCTCCTCCATCCATTTTTGATAGAAATATTTGACATTGTCTTTATGTTTACGACCTTGACAATGTGTTTTACGTACACTTGGTGAATCGTGTGTTAAATACGTATCACAATAATCACAGTAATACTTGGGCATTTTTCTTTATTATTTATCCTGTAAGAATTGTGCCAAATCAATTATATTCATACAACAATTTCATAAAGATGAATATTCTGGTTTGTACATAAAATTATTTAGGGTAATTTTAAGGTTAGAATTTTAGTTTTTGTTCATAGTTATTACAGTGGAGCATTTTGATTCGTAAATAAGAACTATTTGGAGTAAAAATAGGAGTCGATTTTGAGGTTATGTCTGGAATTGTTTGGTATTGTTGAAGGAATGAATGAAAAGTAATTTTATTGGTTATATTATGAATTATTATGAAATTCCGCAAGCCTTACCTTTTCAATTAAACTATTGAGGAGCTGTGGCGATGATTTATTCGATTATTTTTTAAATCTTCTGTCTATATTGTCGGTATAATGTATATATATATATACATTTCATTGACGAGTTTGTTCCTCTGCTTTTAGTGGTGGCACATGAAATAATCGAAGTTGAATTGCGACATTGGTGGAACGAACCGATTCGAACCCTACAGGGTGTTCAATTGCAGCGAAAACAATGCTTGAAAAGTTTCTCATGAGGTTAGGTTATGTTAGGCCAATGGGATCGCAAGGCGCGAATGAAATGCAATTTGATTCGGCATGCGCTCCATTGAATATTTAAAATCAAGTGATATGAAATATTGTAAAAACAAATATAAACAAAAATTAATTCCAATTCTCCTTTTATAATTCTCGCTAGAGATGGATATTTATAAATCCTTTATTTCTTATAAAACACTAAATTTCTTATAAAGAAAGACACTTTCTGAGTTCTTTATTCCATTCAAAACTCTCTTTACATTTACAATTATCTTCTTCACAGACTTCGTTCTCATTACAGTCTCCAAACGAAGCGCATTCTAAATCGAAAACAAAATTGAATATGATAAAAAAATTAGCAAGACGTTCACTTTCTTTTATACTCACCAATCATCCTGACTTACCCAACACACAAGTTCCATCAATTCTTACATGATCGACCATACATTCACAACTACCAAGACCTTCAGAATTTTTTCTGCAGTACTCGCGTGCAGGACACTCCATATCCAATGAACATTCTAAATATAAAAGTTCTTTCAGTATCAAATTCAGAATAGAATTATTTTGATTAGGTCTTAATTGATTCCTTCGCCAGGATACTTACCATCTTCCTCGCATTTATTCGTATTAGAATTCATTGCGTAACCAGATATACAATAACAAAACGATTCGTGATGTTTGCTAACACATCCTTGGTGCTCACCACAAACGTTGATAGCACACGCATCAATGCATATTTTATTCAGACAAATCTCCCAGGAAGAACACGTGTAATGATCTGAACAAGATTCACCTACAATATCTGCAAAAGTGTTGCTACAATTTATAATTGTGTCATCATTATCATATATATAAGATAGATAATGAAGTCTAGATTGTTTCAATCCATCTTTGATCATTATTAATTCTTTTATTCAAAAGTTCCTGCTCCAACATACCTTTTTTATCACATTTCTGAGTCACTTCATTCTCTACAAAACCAGGTGGACATAGACATGATGCTTTATGCTTTTGAACTTCGCATGTTTTGGTTTTACCACAATTTTTCAGAGCACATGCGCTCACACATTTAGAACCAGTGCACAGTTCTGATTGATGACAATCGCTATCATTCTCACATGGTTTACCTGTGACGTGTTGAAAATAATGAACAATTAATAATTAAGAAATAATGTGAAGATGATAATGGATGACAAATCGGATACAGAGCAGAAATTATTTGGAGATGGATATTGGGACGGTCTGATGTTTGTTCGACTCTGCTTACCCAGGTGCAAGACCTGTAAAATATAAAATCAAATCCATTTATGAAGAGAATATAATGAATGTATTTAATATGATCAATGTGAGATAATTTTGTTTTACATTCACATCAACTGTTGCTGATAATGAGATGGAGTAGAGAACAATGGTGATTATGGTGAATATCAATAGTTGAGTAATCTCCATCGTTTTTATCCTTTTAAACTGGATGAGATTTTGCAGACGGTACTGGCTGCTGATTTGTAGAATAATCCGTTGATGAAATCAACTTTTCATAAGACCTTGGAGTCGATGGAGCGTGTTTGATATGGGAAATTCATATCTACGGATATGAACAACTTATTGCGAAATTAAATACATTGAAGAAAATAAATATAAATACGAACACCAACAATCATTTCAACATGTTGTCACTACAATTTTCTTCCTCTTCCTGTTTATAAAAAATAAATTTATACATGAAGATCCAATTGTATCAAATTATGCCATCCAATTCTAGATTTATCAAACTATCAACTTGTTACATTTTCAAATTCATAAACTCTGCCAAATTATATTACAATTTTAAAATTCTTATACAATAAAATTCATAAAGAATCGATGAATTAACATAAACTTTTGTATTCAGTAAATTTTTATTTACAGATTGACAATTCAATTTGTGAATCCATTAAGTGACTTCGATATCGACCCCAAAAGCTGATCAATAGAAAACCCCTTTGCATCCCCCTTTACACACTTTTTCATTTGATCATACCATGTATGGTAAAATTTATCGTTATCGATACATTCGCATATGTTTTTCTCTGTACAAGTTTCATTGTCCAAACATTCGGTGCTGTTGCCACATTCTAAAACAAAAAAATAATATTGCATGAAATAATTACACGTGCATTTTCATTTCCATTCATATGAATTATTCTAGCTTACTCTGTTCGCAAATCCCTTCCTCATTTCTCATATGATTGTCCATGCATTCACAACTGTGAATATTATCATCATTCAACTGGCAAACTTCGTGTCCAAAACAATCCATATTGAATTTACATTCTGCATTATTGAAAAATTGATTATGAATCGGATTCAAAATGGAATTTTAACAAAACCAATTGCAATCATTGAAAAATGGAAAATAATTCTCAGTCTTCCTATTATAATGATTGAATAACATTCGCCAGCGAAAGCTTGAGATGATTTGGAGTTAGACGAGAACATTTTAATTGGAAATGAATCAAAAAAATGTGTCGAAAATATTAAACCATTGGAATTGATCTCATAGTCATAATCATCTCGTGCTCATGCACATTCTGAACCGGTTCCAACTCAATTCCTAATCAATTCAACTCTTTAAGGCAATGCCACCCACCTTCTCTTTGACATTCATTGGATGTGACGTTCCTTGCAAAACCAGAAACACAATGACACGATGATTCATGATCCTTGCTCACACATGCTTCATACTTTCGACACTTTCTATTAGCACATGCATCAACGCATATTCCATTTCTGCAAATACCACGGGAATCGCAATGTTCATTTTTAGAACAAGATGTACCCCTAATCACTATAAAGGAATTAACAAAATTATTATTAGAAAAGTGCTGGATTTTACAACCAACTTTGGGTTGTTCTGAATCCATTTCTAAACAACGTCTTTCTAGCTACGAACCTTCTTTCACACATTCGTGCGAATGTTCAGCTTCTTCATAACCAGTTGCACACAGACATGAAGCTGTATGATTCTGGACTTGACAAACTTTCGTTTTAGAACAATCTTCTACGCCACAGGCATTGATGCAATTGAAATTATTGCAAAATGCTGAGCAATGACACTCGCTGTCATCTCTACATATTTGTTCTAAAAGTGTTGGAATAATAAAAAAATTATTATATGAAAGGTGTTGTATCGTAACTGTCGATGGAAATATTTCTATAACTTCTCATCAACAATAAGAGCCCCAGAAACTTTCGAATGAGAATAATAAATAGATTTAGGGATAAATGTCAGGATTTTCCGACACTTGCTCGACTCTGCTTACCTGGCCACAAACCCTGTAAAATATAAGAACGAACAAAATTATAAAGAGAACACAATAATAGTTTATGTGATATAATTGATGCTATATAAATTTGTTTGTATAAATACATCAACTGTTCCTGATGATGACATGGAGTAAAGAACAGCTGTCGTTGCGATGAATATCAACAGTTGGGTCATCTTCATGGTGTTTATTCCTGAAGCGGGTTGAGTTGAAGATTTTGATGTATCTGGTGTGGTTGAGTTACAGAATGAATTTCTGATGTAACATAAGCAGCTTTTTATAAGAACAATTGGAGTGAATGGAACGTGTTCGATATGAGAAATCCATATCTCCAGAAGTCAAAAACTCGCATTGTGAAATTGAAAATATTGGAGTTTATTTTCTGGAATGACTTTCCGTACAGTTGGTATACAATGACAATTGGAATTTATACCAAAATGGTGATGATGAGATACATGAAGACATTTGACAGTGGGATCTTCATCCTCCTGATTGATTTGCGCAATCATTTCCCTATATTCTGAATTTCTACTAATACATGGATCATTAAATTATTAGATTAGTGGACGGAAATTGAGAGGAAATGGAAATTTCCTCATGACCAACACATAAGCACATATGTCTGCTTGATATTCATATTTATTTATTTCATAGCCTTTTTTTGTAGTGCGATGTATATATGCCAATATAATTAAACCCATACCCCAATATATATTTGATTAAAGTATTATGATTAAGATCCATGTATTCGATTCATTGCGAATGGAATTAAAAAATAATTCGTCATCATGATGTGGCTGTAGTTGTCAACTGTTGAAATTGAAAGTATAAATGCATGACAAAATTTTTTTTTATTGACGGATAAATGTGTTGTTCATACCATTTGCTCCTGATCTCCCTGCATAATTCAATCATCATACATTCTCTTACTAGTTTGTTCATACACATTTTTTTTTGTCAAAGTCATATTCCGCCCCGAGTTGACAGTCACAATATATGCCGTTTATACATACTTCCTTTAGAGGACACGGGCGGCCCCCACCACACCCTATTCAGAGAATATGAGAATAAAATATTATTCGAATCATAAAGAACGTTGGCATTTTTCGCTCCGATAATTCTTGTAGATTTTTCCAAGTATCAGTAACTTACACTGTCCACATCGCCCACCCCCCAAATATGCACCGCTGCCACATCCACAATGATTGGTTTGTAACCCGTAATAGTGTAGGCATTTCGCAGTAGTTCTCAGACAGTCCTTATCTTCCTCACAAACTGAAATGAAATTCGTGAATTATTTTGAGTAGAATATTGATAATTTAATGAAATATGGAACTTTTACTGTAATGTATATTCATGCACACGAAATGAAATTGAAACTTTGAAGAGAGTTTGAGCACGTACCGAAATTATTTTCAAAGATATACGAGAAAAACTCAATTGTTCAGCCAAGAATCGATTTTTCCTCAATTACAATTGCTCAATTATTAATGGCTTTGCAATCATTGTTTATCGAAAATTAATAGAATTGATAATGATAAATATTTTCAAGGCAACGAAATTTAAGAGTCCGGCGGTTTATTAGTGAAATTTTCAATAATCACGTCTCTAAAATTTCATTTGCAATTGAATTTGAGTATGGGAAAAATACGTGGAGGAATTGCACGCGCCGTCAATGTTTTATTGTTGCGATTGAGTTGAGTATGAAATTATGATTATTGATAATTAATCATGAGTTTAATATCACATACCGTCTCTGACACATTCCCCGAATTTTTTATCTTTGATGTAGTTGGTTTTACAAACACACTCGGCTTTGCCGTTCCTGACTATACATTCCATGTTTTGCCCAGAACAATTTTTTTTACTACATAGTGCCTCATAGCATGTACCCACGGACGAGTCATTTTTGCCTTCCTTGACTATGCATCCCATGTTTTGCCTATTATATTCTTCTTTACTACATTTTGTCTCAGGACATGTACTCGCGGGCGAATGATCTTTGCATTTTTCTGATATATCGCAATTCTCATCTTGACAGCAGCCATGGTTGTAACGTGATCGAGAAAATAAATCTAATGACAAGGAAATATGATAAAAAATGAAGAATGAACAACGAATTATTGTTTAGATAGAAATGCTCCATTGATTTTCCACCAATTCGATGGGGCATGAATTTTCAAGAATTAGAAATACTGAATGAGCAATTGAAAATGGATCTCCTGATGCTTCTTCGAGTATGCTTACCGAACAAATTAAAAAAGGCCTGTAAAACAGCGGAACAAACAAAATTATAGAGACAACATAATAAGTTTATGTGATACGATTGATGTTAGATAAATTTGTTTGTATAAATACATCAACTCTCCCTGATGATGACATGGAGAAGAGAACAACAGCAGTCGTGATGAATATCAATAGTTGAGTGATCTTCATCGTGCTTATTTCCCAGACTGGACGAGATGAATATTATTCAGAAGTACTCAGAACTGTTCTTTTGCAGAATGATCTGATGATGAAATGCGCGGCTTTTTATAAGACGCAACGAGATAAATGGAACGTGTCCGACATACTAAATTCATATCTACAAAAACCAACAATTTTTCATATTTGATAATATGAACGTCGATAACTTCCAAATTACCATTGTTTTCCCTCGATATGAATCGCATCATCACTTATTGGAATTTGCTTTCACAAAGGAGCCGAATTTCTGTACAAAAACATATCTCCTATCATTTTATTTTTGCTACTACAGATTGGATCGTACGTTTCATAACAATAACAAACAGGAATGCATACTGCGGTCCCATCATTATTGATACAATAAACCAAAAATTCCTTTCGGCCTATATGTCTTCACAAAAAAACAAAATAAATAACAAAGAGTTGACACCCACTCGCGTCCTTCCATCAAGGGAGACAAACAAAGTTGATAATTGAACACGAACCTAATCTCACGAAAGCTTCACATAAATATCTGTACATTGTTTACCTTCTCAATCAACATCACCTGCTGATTGTATTATTATATATGTTCGCATGTTCCGCATGATACCGTCAAACTCAAAACAATCGCAGTATGATAAAGCACGAAATTGGGTGAATTCCTCAGTTCGGCACGAAAAGTGAATCGATAGTCCTATCCAAACGCTCCATATTTTCAAACAGCAGAAAGAATCATCCAATTCTGCGAAATATTATGCATACAAACATCGATTATGGTTCTCTCTGTTCATCATGGATTCCGAATCAATTTGCAGGAAGCGCATTCAACACCATCTTAAACATGAAGAAGATTCCTCTACTATCTGAAGAAGGCTGTTTTTCCCTGGGCATTTTGAATTTCTATTACCAATAGAAAAATGAGAAATCCAATATGGCGGATCGGATAAAAATGTACATTGTCATCCTGTCTATACATGAACACACATATGCACCCACATATATATATATATATCAGAAGAAGCAAAACAAAATCAAAATTATTTCGAACGTCTCATCATCATATCTACAACCCAACCACGCACTTAGCTATTCATATGAATCTAAAATTACTTTGTTTATTATGTGAATTCAGTTTGAAATTTTGCTGAGTTACTTGAATGGTAATTTTCAGCTCAATGACGCCATAGCAATTATCTGAATTGTATTTTTTGTTGGTAACACTCAAAATAGATATTGCGATGAATGAAACTATTCAATTTGTCGATCAGCTCATTAGAAAATAGCTAATTTCATGTGTTATATGTATATACACTAAATTTATTTGACCTAACCTACAAATATTCATTTTTTTCATGGCCGAAATTTCGAGTTTTGTTTTTATTGTGCCAAATGGGACCAATTTTTATTTCTCTATGTATATTGAACAGCAAGGAAGTTTATGATAGACATTTCAACATTTTGTTATTGAATTTTTTAAATAAGTGGAAATGAAGTTTTAAAACTGAATTTCGAGGTTATGTGGTATTTATCATATGAAGAATAAATGGGAAATTTCTGTTGGAAATTGATATAAATCGAATAATATTGGCAAAAAAAGAATCAACAATAAAAATTAAGAAACATAACCTAAAAAATACAACAAAAATCATTGCCAAATGGTAATTGTGAAATATTTTCCTAAAAATGAATATTAAAGTCATATAATATTTCTCTTTTTTTCTCCATTGCCGACATTAAAGCTCAATTCTATTAACGTCATATAATTCATTTACATAAATTTCTTGTTGCTTTGCTATCAGCGTAATTCAATTGAACGTATAAAAGAAGTTAATTTAATCGCATGAATTTGTTTTCATTTTTTCATGTAGGCAAGTTGGCCAAAACGAAGATGTTTGGACAGTGATATAAATTGTGAATTGTTAGAACAATTGCCATCATTAACTGCCTCGAAAACATCATCAGCAACAACAGCAACTGAAGAAAACATAGAGGAGAAATTTCCTGAAATGTTTTGTTGGGGTAGCACTGTACACGGTGAATTGGGTCTTGGTGGCATTGAAGATGAGAATATTCTTGTACCACGTGAACTCAGTTTCGAAAAGGCAGCTGAAATTAAGCAGATATGTTGTGGAGATAATTATACTGTTGTTGTGACAAATGATGGACGGATTTATTCATGTGGTAATAATGACCTTGGACAATTGGGGCATGAGAAGCCACGAAAACGATTGCAATTAGTCTCTGGTCTTGATGCGTTTGTTTTCAAACGTGTGGCTTGTGGTGCCAATTTTACCCTGGCTATTAATGAATGGGGACAATTATTCAGTTGGGGATGCAATTTCGACGGTCAATTAGGTAATTTAACAGATATTTGTCTTTTTTAGAAATAATTTATTGAGTGAATGTGAAATGTTGATAATTATGAATCTCGACTCTGGCAATAAACCGAGATTAACGTAGCTGATTCGAAGAAGAAAGAATAATTCTGCTCACAGAATTCCTAGTGGGAATTAACGTCTACAATATTTTCAATACTCTGCATTAAATTCTGTTGAATTGTTTCGGCTTTATTCAGTAATTGAAGAGAAATTATTTATGAATTCAATTCCAGGTTTAAATTCCGGTTCAGCAATCGAACCAACACCACGAATGATAAAAACTTTGGGATCAAAAGTAATAATTCAAGTAGCATGCGGTATAAAACATGCGATAGCCCTAGCAAACAATGGCGATTTGTATTCATGGGGTGCAAATGACCAAGGACAATTAGGCCTTGGCACTGAAACAAAAATCGAGCATAAACCAACACGCATTGAAAGTTTGGCAGCAATTCCAATAGCATTTATAGCTTGTGGTGGTTATCACACAATTGTCGTATCGAAATCCGGCGCGATTTATGCATGGGGCCGAAATACATTTGGACAATTAGGAATAAATAATACACAAACAAATGTTAATCGTCCATGCCAATTGAGAACTGTGAGAAATGCTAAAGTACGTTATGTTTCATGCGGTGAAGATTTTTCGGCATTTTTAACGATGGACGGTGGTGTATTTACATGTGGTGCTGGAATGTATGGACAACTTGGTCATGGTTCAACATGCAATGAAATATTACCACGTCAAGTGATGGAATTAATGGGCAGTGTTGTTACACAAATTTGTTGTGGTAGAAGACATATGCTCGCTCTGGTGCCGTCACGCGGACGAGTTTATGCTTGGGGTTTAGGTGGTGCTGGTCAATTGGGTACAAGAATTACCCGCACTATTACTACACCACAAGTTGTACTTGGGCCGTGGGTATCACCCAATGGAACGCCGATTTATCATTCTGATAAACCACCGTTGAGTGATTACAGCGTTAATTGCGTTATTCGACGTATTTCTTGTGGTGGCGATCATTGCTTCGCCACTGTCACGAAACGCGATGTAATTTCATGTCTTTATTATTATTCAATTCTCAATTGTGAATGTAGAAGCAAATAATAGCTGATGATGCATCTCTAGCTTTGATACTTCTAGAACTTGGAACAAATCAAAAGAAACGAGAAAACATTCAGGACAGTTGATAACTGTTTTTGCTTCTTCAGCTATTATTATTTCTTTATATTTGGAGTTTGTTTGATTCAAAGTTTTACGTTGATATATTTTTGCTTAGGACAATATTCCACCGGAAGATTGGAGAATATTTGATGAATCAACACAAATTCTAACGCTTACTGAGGAACGTTTAATTGCATGTCAAAAGGTTCCGATGGGTGCGTCGCTGGACGACGAACTTATAACGTAAGCAAAGTTGAATCGGTTTGTATGATTAATATCCTAATACTATTTATTCTTTTTTCAGTTATTTAGAGACAATTTTTCGAAATCAATCATGTATTAATGCGTCGTTCTTACTGGCTAATGATGCTCACTATGGCTGCTCAAGTAAACATTCAGGCATCGATATCAATCAAGCATCGAGATTATTTGGAATAATATCTGACCTACAGAATAACACAATTCAAGAGCTTGTACAGTTATTACTTTATTTTTATTTTACATTGAATCTCATGAAAAAAGAAGAGAAACGAACAAAAAAAACACAGCCCGCTTTCTTATTCGCTAAATTGAATTTAATCTTCTATGAAGTATATAATCAATTTATGTTCATTTGTTTTAGTTTTTTATTTTTGTCTTTTCAAGATATACACATCAATAACCGAAGGTTTGATACCGTCATTCGTTATATCACCACCTGATGTTGAAACATTACGTGTTTACGTAACATTACCATTGTACCATGGCTTTGCACAACCAACAAATAATGAAAGTTTACAAACGCCTTTTGCCAAATCGTTGATTGATTTGAAGATCGAAGCAAAAAAAATTGTGGGAATATGGTGGTGTAGATCATCTGTACAAGTGTTGCAACGTTTGATAAGATCATACAAAGCATTAATATTATTATTAATCAAGCAATCAAAAAAAAATGCTGGTCAATTGAAACTTGCATTGGATATGCTACAATTTATTTACAAATTGAATCAACATGAAATTGATGGCGGCTGCCATGTGGCTTATGAAGTATTCCATTTGCCTGAATTGAATGATTTGATGGATATCAGGGCTGAATATTTAAAATGGTTGACATGTGAAAATTCAAATTCAAATCGCAATGTTTATTTTTGCAATTATCCATTCTTGTTCAATGCCGAAATGAAAATATTGCTGTTAGAAACTGATCAAGCAATACAAATGCATTCAGCAATGACTGACGCTGCACTACGATCATTCTCATCAATGGTTAATCCATTTGTTAGTAATGATTCACGACAAATATCACAATTTTTTATGTTGAATGTATCACGTGATAATATTGTTGCGGATACATTGCGTGAATTGTCGGTGCTGGATTCAAGCGATTTAAAAAAGCCTTTGAGAGTTAAATTTCATGGTGAAGAAGCGGAAGACGCTGGTGGGGTAAGAAAAGAATTTTTGTTGCTATTGCTGCAAGAAATATTGGATCCCAAGTATGGAATGTTTAAGCAGCACGATGAAACAAGGACTATTTGGTTTAGTGAAGATTCACTGGAGGATGAAGTCATGTACTTTCTTATTGGAATTTTATGCGGTCTTGCAATATACAATTTTATCATTATCAATTTACCATTTCCATTGGCTTTGTATAAAAAATTGTTGCACGAGCCTGTTACACTGAATGATTTAAAGGATTTGTCACCGACACTCGCAAACAGTTTGCAAAGTTTATTGGATTATGAAGAGAATGATGTTGAAGAAGTATTTGGAATTTATTTCGAAGTAACACGACAAGTTTATGGTGAAAAGAGAATTTATGAATTGATACCAGGTGGAAGTAAAATACCTGTTACATTGGAAAATCGAAAAGAATTTGTTGATTTATATGTTAATTATATATTTAATGAATCAGTCAAATCACAATTCGAAGGATTTCATAAAGGATTTCATAAAGTTTGTGGCGGTCGTGTGTTACAATTGTTTCATAGTAATGAACTAATGGCTGTTGTTGTTGGTAATGAGAATTATGACTGGAGAGAATTGCAGGATAATACAACGTATAAAGAAGGATATACCAAAGATGATCCTACAATTGTTATGTTTTGGCAAGTGTTTCATGAACTTGAATTAGAAGAGAAGAAGAAATTTTTGTTATTCTTGACTGGAAGCGATCGGATACCGATCCAAGGAATGAAAGCTATCAAAGTGAGTTGATTTATTCTCTTAAGATTTATTTTTTGCATTATTGAAACGGCACATGAACGGATTCAATGTGTACAATTTTTGTTCAACTCCCATTTCATATTTCAATTAATTACAGATTTTCATCCAACCAGTGAGCGATGAGAGATGTCTCCCAGTAGCTCACACGTGTTTCAATCTCCTCGATTTACCACGTTACCAAACACGTGAAAAACTACGTTACAAATTGTTACAAGCGATTCAACAAACTCAAGGATTTTCATTGGTGTAGAAAGAAATGAAAACAATCAGTCTGTTGAATTCCCTACAACAACATCGAAAACAAGTGATCAATTCTGACAATTCAATAGACAACTGATTAATCTGATATATTATTCTCAAAATACAAACAGAATGTAAATTATTGATATTTTTCTGCTGCCATTCCAAAAAGTAGAACAGGAAATTTAATATATATCAATTTCAAACATGGGCATACATAAATATTTACAAACATGTTAAAAATGATTAGAACAGAGCAAAGAGTGAATGAACGATATTAAAAGAAGATTCCAAATACAATTAAGTTATGACTTATTTTATTTTAATATAATCATTAAACATTACATTCATAATAATCAATGAGTTAGTTGTAGCAATTTGATATTTATATTTAAACATTTTTATATCAATTTTATTCTTCCTTATTCTCAACGTTTCGATTTTTAATTTGTACAATCACTGATTAATTAATATTGTTTACATATTATATATCAATTTTTATTCGTTCTTTATGTAAAAACATTTTTTTCTCTATCTCCGTTTTATTTCGTTATTCATTATTCGTTCGTATTTATTTTCCGCAGTCAGGAGTACTTTCTTTATCAACAATTCATATATTTTGTTTCAGTTTTGTATTCCTATTAAATAATTTTCTGAGATGATGATTTAACGTCAACTGGAAGCATCAGCGATAACAAGAATAAAGTTCTGTATTCAAAATATTTTTGCATACAAAATATCTTGTCAGTTGATATTAAATCTTTTTTCAGGTAATTCTTTCATGTGTGTGTTGTTATCTCATAATTTTTGTTTGATATTAAATTGATTTGTTTTATATAGTTAATGATTTTGGTAGCCTGGAGTGAAATATTGAGTACCAGGTGGTGCTCTGTAACCTGGATAACTACTGTTGAGAGCATGTTGAGCAAAAAATCCGGAATAATCTTTCTTAACACGACGAGGCCTGACCGCTGGACCTTTAGCTAATTCCAATCGCGCCTGATTCTCCATCTGCGTCTGTTGTTTTACTGATTCGGGTGGCCACTTTAAATCACCTCGCATACTACCAGTGACTGATGGTACCATTGTTGCTGCTGGTTGAGCTTGATAAATTGGCGCTGGTGACTAGAAAAGGTAAATTTTATTAAATGAAATCTTCAATTTTTGAATTGACAAATTAAATTCATGATATTCATTTAATATATTTCTAAACTTTTTGCAGAGATAGAAAGAATTATTTTGATTTGTTGACATGGACAATAATGAAATTTGCTATTCAGATTTTATTATAAAGTATTTTATGGCATTTGATATTGCGCGACTGAATTGATTGCGATGAGTACGATGAGTATTTAAATAAATATAAATACACATAATGAAAATATATTCACGAATTTATTTACGATGTAACGTTTTGATTGAATGCCAACAAACAAATGTTGTTTTTCGTTGCTTATATTCTGTTCAAAATCGCAAATAATTCGTTGATTTAGTGGAAAAATCAACCTTCAAAAAATATGAATGCATAGTTGTATGTATCGCCTACGACATTTTCGCACGTCATTACCAATTTCCACAATCACATAAATATATATAGACAAACGTCGAGGACACAATAAATTTACATCAAGGTTTCTTTCAACTTTCATTATTGTATATATATGTGTTTTGTGTATTTGAAATACGTGAAAAAAAGTATTTTTTCATCTTCTCGTGACTTACAAGTGATTAGAAATGTGTATTTATATCGTCACATAGATTTAAAAATGTAAAATAGAACAATTTTTATTTTCTCGATATTTATGAAAGTGACGAAAAGAAAATGATAAAAATAACATTTTTATGTTTCTTTTTGTGATGAGTTTCCGAAGAGAATTGAGGTTTCGAGGTGGCTATTAATTCTGAAATTTCAATAGTCTTCGTCTGGTGTCGATGGAGATTTCCAAATTTATCGACACAAAAAAGAAGCAATTTATTTGGATATTTATTGATTAGATAGGTCTTAAAAAAAAATTCTAGCAAATTCAGAACAGCTCCGGCAAAAAAATCAGACAATATGAAACAAGAATCAAAATTATTTACCAAAACTGATGAAGAGATAATGAAAAAAATCTTCATATTTTCTAATCAATCAATCCTTCATTGTTTAATATTTTATGTTAATTATTTCAGTTACCTGAGAGATTGGTGGCTCTGGCCTGAGTGTGATGGTTGCTGGTGGTGGTTCGAATGTGGGCTGATATGGGCGTGGACTAGAGGATTGAACGCTTGATAAAGGTTGTGGTTGATGATGTTGAGACGATGGTGACCAAGTATTAAATCCAGGTGGTACAACTGGGGATGTTGATGGTGTTTGTCCTGCTGGTGTCCACGATTTCACATTAGTTTGATGTTGAGGATGATGATGTGGTGGTTGTGGTGATGATCCAGAAGAGCCACTTCCTTGATATGAAGGATATTCACCAACTCCTCTTGTCTACAATATCAAGTGACCAAAATAAATATGAAAAAGTAATTAGTCGGAGGTAAGAAATATTGAAATCTTTTTCTCTCTTCACTTGATCTTTTCTCTTCGACAGAGAAAGTTTACGAATATTGTGAGATTAATTTCTCAGCTGTAATTTAATACTTTGTGGAACACCACAATATAATATTCATTCATTTGTGAGTTTGGAAAATAAAATCAAACCACAAT
Source organism: Meteorus cinctellus (assembly GCA_030523045.1). Classification (NCBI taxonomy): domain Eukaryota; kingdom Metazoa; phylum Arthropoda; class Insecta; order Hymenoptera; family Braconidae; genus Meteorus; species Meteorus cinctellus. Next base: position 144,675 of record JAPYZF010000035.1, on the reverse strand, counting down.
ACCAATAACGTCATTGTGGCTGATAATTTTTTTCTCTATTCATTTTTCATTTTAGTAAATATTTTATTGTTGAGTGATTGACTAAAGAAATCAAATTTTCGTTTATCTTCGATAATGATATTTATTATTCATTACAGAATTTGTGAATAATGTCGATAAGAGGTTCAAAAGATAAAAGTAAATATTTTCCATGATAATTTATGATAAATTGGAATTATTTAATACAATCACAAAGAAAAACGTCTTTATAAAATACGAAATTCGTCACTTTATTCAATAGTCATTCGCCTGAACGAGTGATTAATAGAATAAACAATTTGCAAAAGAATAAATAAATAGCAACAACTGAACATATAAAAGAATCAGCGACAAAAATTCGCCGCAACTGTCATCACAACAAAAATTGAGCATTTGCACATAAATCAAGCAAATAAAAATAATTTGCACTCTAAATAAAATATAACAACCCTCAAATAAATCACAAATATTATCGAACATCAGTAAATAATCAAATGAAATCATCAATGAACATTAAATCAATTCTCCACATCAACTATTCATCCAACTGATCAAATCGCGAGGAAACCCCTGAGAAAAATTATCAACAAAATCCCAAAAACGAAAAAAAAAAATCAAAATAACAAACGAAACCAACAATTGGTCAACTTATCCACTTATAAACGCTTGAAGTAATTGTAAACCCCCATTAATTATAAATTCCCAATCAATTATCCCTCATCAAAACATTCATTTTCTCTAACAAGATGAACAATTAATCAAACTTAATTAAATAATATTTACCTTGGCTTGAATTGGACTCTGTTCAATATAATCAATGTCCTGATGGTCGTCTGAAGGTGGTGGCCAAGCAACTCTTTTCAATCCTCATTTCATGAAAATCAAATGAATAAAAATTGTAATAAAATTAATCCACAATGAGAAAGAAATAATTCAACACTATTAAAATCTACTCTAACGACTAATTTCCAAATTAAAGTAGCGATCAATAATTCAGTAAATGCAGTTGTCAAATCCAAGAATAATAAATGTAATAAATATTTATATATTCATTGCTGTATATATATTTTATGTAGACGCAATTTGGAATTTGCTTGTGTATGTAATGCAATGTTAACTCATGAGCTTGCTGGATATTTATTAAAAAATTGATATGATGGACACACACCAGTGAAACAAGTCACGACTTTGCCAAATCAAAATCTCGCCAACAACTAAAAATTAAATGTAAGTAATCTCAGCAAGTTACCCTGGATTGTGGATTCGTGATGATGACGATAATCGTGTGCGCTAACGACCCAGCGGAACGATTTTAGTATAGAGCTTATAACAAAAACCCGGAATGGTGCCAGGAATGATGAACAGTGGTAGGGGTTTGAAATTATTTTATATTTATATATTGGAAAGATTTGTATTGTTGCAATGATGTGTTTAGTTTAATTTTTCTCTTCCTCTATTTATTTATTTATATTTCCATGTGTTTGTGATCATCTTAACGAGTTTTTTATATTATCTGGTGGTTGCATGTGAATTAATTGTTGATGATTGATAGATATATTGAAAAGGGTTTTGATCTGAATGAAGACTTGGAAGAATATTTTTTCTGCCTTTTTCTGTGGAATTTTTTCGAGGCGTTTCAATTGGGTGAATTCAATGTGTGCCTAGGAGATTTTGATGGGGACTGGATGAGGAACTGAATGGTGAATGCAGAATAATTCGTTTTTTATGGAGTCGTCCCGAAAAAATTGATTTTATGAGGTCTTTAATATGTTGGTGAAGGTCTATTTGATTGTGAAATTGGTGGAGATTTTGATTGGAGGTTTTGATAAGTTTTGTGGTGGGAATTTGATAGTTTTGTGCTGAATTTAGCAGGAAAAACGGTGAGGGACTTCATAGAGAGAAGGAAAATTTTGAATTATGATATGATGACAGCGGAAAATTGATTTGAATCAGGTCATGCGTCTCAATGTCACGTAGTACGAAATTAGTTTCAGTGAATTTAATTGCGCATATCTCCGGATCTAATTGTCCAATTTTAATCGTTGACCACCCAATCCAAACAGAAAAACGAAAAATAATCCTACACGATGCGAAGAACATCCGAAATCATGATACATCGTTATTCAAATTGAAACTGAACAAGATTCATAACTTTGATTTATAATCGAATGAGGTGATAAAATGAAGCACCAACGTTTTTTGATGTCTCCATCAACAAAAACTTCTCAATTTTTTCATAATAAATTAAAAAATCCAAACTCACCTGGTTGTCCACCATTGCGTATTCTTGCTTCCTCCTCTTCAAGCATTCTCAACACCGCGCTATTTTGCAAATTTGCTGGCTTGGCCAATTGATTGAAATCAATTCTAAACAAAAATGCACAAATTACATTTTCAATATTACATATCCAAATAAATCCAATCAACGACCAAATAATTGTTGATTTCTATATCTAATCATCACTATAATGAATAAAATTAATTCAAAACCTTGTTTTTATATCAATCATGATGACAATTGAATGGCAAAATAATAAATTCGAAAATCTTCGATAAATTTCCAATTATGTAAATTGAATTCGAATTTGAGCGCGTCGTGTTCAGCTCGTTGATCTTCAATCGCGTTTGGAACAGTAAATGGTGCGCGAAAAATAAAATTATCCCACCAAGATGAGAACAAGAGAAAAATATTTTTTTTTTTACACAATTATTCTTCGGTGCTTCACACGATTTTAAACGAGAGCTGCCACTTCGTTGAGTACATGTTATTGTATGCATATTATATATAATAGCCGAAGGCTTATACTTATTTTTGCTTCGTGTGATTCGACCCTCTCAAAATAAATTGTTGAATCATCTCAACTAGTCTACGAGTGATTATAATACTCGTGAATGCTCAGTATAAATATATTCCATCAATAGATTAACGACATTGTTTTTATATTTCGTTATTTTCGAAATCGAATTAAATTTATAATTGATTCACAATTGATGAACAATTTTATATTACTGATAACATTAAGAGGAAGGATTGTCATTGAAATATATCAGAATACTTTTGACGTTTTTTTTGGTGTAATCAAACTAATACGAATTATATGAGTGAATTAATTCATACATGGAAACAAATATATATATATTCATAATCGCTATATATAAATTGTAAGGTGGTTGTTAGTACACTTCGTAGAGTAGTGCGATGAAATGTGTGCCAACAACTGTTGCAAAATTTCTTCAATTTTATAAATTTTCGCGCAAATCTTTTGTTGTTCTATTTTCACTTATTCCAGAATTTTTTTCTTACAATGAGAAATATCTTTTAGTATTTTTTTTTCTAGTTCTCGATCGCTTTCTTTAATATTCTGATATATATTGTCGTGCAGAATAGAAGTGTGTTAGTTATTATGCTTGGTAGAATCGTGTAAATTGATTTTTTGTGATACGTTCGATAATATAAATTAGATTTGATCGAGAATCGTCAAAGACACAGAAAAATGTTTCGTATAAAAAATATTTATCAATAACAATTAACCCTATTTCAATTATTCTATGAATTATAATAAAAATCCTCACCCAACAGCGCCATTAGCTAATATTCTAGTTTGTCTATCCAATGTATCCTGAATATTTTGCGGCGAATATAAATTTATCGGTGAATTAAATTGTTTATTCACAAGTTTCGGCATTTGGCCCGCCAACATTTTTGAACAAATATATGTTTATCAATAAAGAAATATAATTTTCTCGTTCGGAATCTCTTCTCTTTTTAAATATCTAATCTGAAACAGAAAAAAATTATCAATCCAATTAATACCAAATATAATTCAAGAATATTTCTCTCTTTAAATTCTACCAAAATATTTTCAAATTCCAAAGCAGAACAAATTTTTTTCTCGTTGTTTACCTTTCTACAGTAAGACAACAAATATCAGAGAAATTAATTTGTTAGAATTTATTAATGATATGATGTTGTCGCTAAGAAAACTCGTGTCAAACTGCGCGGTATTATAAAATATACTCTCTGTCATATGGAATATTTTCACTCTCTGATTTATATGTCTGTGTATAAACGTAACAGAGAATGATATCTAACATTAATACAGACATATATTTATACACATATATAAAATTAATACACTCACTGTGGAATATACAGACTCTACATATATAATGAACACATAGAGATATGTAGGAACTGGTGGCCTACTGCCTTCAACAAGTTATTTTTAATACGAAAATTCCACCGGATATATTTTTGAAACATCTACAGCAAAATTTTCTTCCCACTTCCATCATAATCTCGTTTATTCTCTCATTCTTTCCTTTCTCTTCCACTGTTGCTCGACATTCTCCACCCTTTTCATCTCTATTCATGCATTTAACGAAGAAAAAAAATTGCAGAAGAATTTTAATCATGAGAAATGAATATTTGGAATCAACTCGTGGAAAATGTTTCCTCTGCGTTCATTTGTAAAGCGAACAATGTGGAGAATGTTTATTGTCGTTTTCATTATTATATAATAATTTATTATTCATTTTGATTTCTCCATTTATTTATTCGTCGATAACTTGATGTTCATGGTAAAAAAATTTGTTGTGATGAAACTTTTGCTATTTCTCATTGTTTTTTTGTTTACCATTTTTTTGGCGTAATGTTCCAAGACTTTTTTTTTTAGAATAGAAGAATTTATTATTAGAATTTTTGTTTGTCTGTGAAAATCTGCGTTCAACGTAAATTCAAAACCGGCGTAGTTGATAAAAATTTTTCAAACGTGTCAACAATATATTTTCTAGTATTTCTTGAGTTATCTACTTCTAATTGTATTCCATTTGATTTTTATATAATTGCAAATGGAGCAAACGAAGAATGAGTTGAATAGAAATAGCAAACTATTTCCATTCAAAGTGCAAGATGATATGATGATATAATAGCATCAACATCATCACAAACTGTAACAAATAAATGTAGTTATTGATTAATTTAATTTTCTTTTCTATTGAAAACGAGAGCTAAATTGATCTAGGAATAAAAATTTCACCTGGAGCTACATCAATTCACTGCACCAAATATTAATTAATCAATACATCAACTGTTTCACTAAGACAATCAATTCACAGCAATGAAATATAAATAGAAGAACTACGAAATCAAGTAAATTGATTGAAGATAAGTCTGTAAAATAATACGCAAAAAAATCTTACCTTATTTTATATCGTTACAAATAATGTTACGATTCGTATTGATGACGACGTTTCAGCCAGCTCCAAGCACAAATTGAAAAGCAACTGATCCAACACTCGAAACCCACAAGACACACCAGAACGATGTGTATGAGCATATGGAATATGTAATAAGATAATAAGAGCAACCAAACATCATCTTAAATCTTAGTTTGCTCTTCGGGTCTATCTACACCCACTCATACGCAATCTTCCAACCATCATCAAGTTATTTCCGAAACATAAAATTATATGCGTACATAACACAGATGGGACATTCTGCACCAATCTTCCTCATATCTACTGAAAAGAAATAAAACAATCGATTGAAGTCCCTTTACCAGATTCAATTGTGTAGAAATGAATTGTAGCAGAATCTTAGACATAACTTGAAGATAAAATTTGAAATGGTTCAATATCCATTAATTAATTTGTGTTAAAGAGGAAATAAATAGTGACTGTGCTTTATGAGTGTTTAAATTAGTCGACAATACGGCTAATTCAAATGGTCCCGCGATTGATAGAATTGTTACTACACAAAATGGCGTCGGAATTGTGCATCATTCTGCCTCATTTTTTCATTCTTGCATCTGAGATATTCGATTGAGATATTCGATAATTGTAATTAGGAATATAAGCAATAAAACTAAAATTTTAAAAACAAAAGATTAAAATTTTTGAAAAACAGCTTTTCTTCCACTCCATTATTCAAACGAAGACGTAAGCTAGCAATAAATAGTCAAACATCATCCTGAACATAATTTATAAACAAAAACATTGAAATGTCTGATATTTTTGTTAAAATTGGTGGGTTATAAACATCCATTTCGATTTTCCCGCTCTTTTATCAAGTTACCAACCAAGAGTGGAATGGAATATTTGCGATCTCTCTCTTATCTTTCTCTCATGATCGATAGCAGACACTTTCAATATTCTCTGTTACAATATCCAATTTATCATCAATTTTGATATCTCACATCTGTATTTACTTTTTCAATATCATTATATAACGATATCAAGTAAAATACGAATCATGTTCCAAACATATGCCTTGCATTGCTACTCGCTACACACACATAACCGGAAAACGCGGATAATCTCTAGGTTATGTTTATAAATCAATAAACATAACCTTCTCGTCTATTTTCCCACAGTTGGCAAAACTGCGCCATCATTATGCTTATGACGAAACACAAAATCAATAAATCGTTACCGCTGTTACCGACAACGTTAAATATGGCGCTGTGATCGCGGCCATGTTGCCACATATTATCAAATCCAGCGAATCTCACGTTTTCCGGCGCTGCGCGGGACATTCTGCGTCTCCCTTACTCATATACAACCATTGTATAGGTTATGTCTCTGCATAAAGCGGCGAGTCAGTGTAACATCCATATTCGACTGTCGGAAAACGAAAAGCGACACGACGCGCGGCCATGATGAAATTTTGTTCTCTCATTACGTAGATTTGCCCCCATATGCAAACGCGCGTTACATTTTGCCCACTACGGCCGCCATTATAGATTCCGTTGTGAGTGACTGAGTTTGCAGTTGGCATTGTCTTCACTTCATACTCAACCTCATTTTTTTCCACTATCGTTTGCTTCTATTGAACAATCGTCGCTTACAATACAATTCACAACACTCTGTTGTGAATTATTATCATTAATTGTGTCCAATTCACTTGTGTACAACATAAAATTGGTCAGATATAATCGCAAATTCGACATAACCTCAATAATATAAGGTGAAACAGAGAAAAAGGAAGAAAACTTGAAAACATTTATCATATCTCAGCAAGAGCGAGAGTATAGAATTCTCATTCGTTCCCTTCCTCCCCTAGTGGTCGTGTGGTTTGATACTGTAATTTCAATAATACAAAATCTCCGATTGGAGCGAAAACAAAACACGTAATACATAAAGAAAAAGAGATACAGAAACAATGAAAACGTACAGTCGAAAGAAAGGTGACAGCCCAAGCAATGTAATTATACATGTGAATGAATTGTGCCGACTGTGCTTGGCCAAGGAGGAAGAGATGGTGCCGATTTACGATGATGACGCTGTACCAATGCCATTGAGAATTATGGCTTGCGTTAATCTCGAGGTAATATTTAAAGAGAAGTAGGGTCTGATGAGATTAGAAAGTTAATTCTCCAAAGCTTCCTTCTACCTTATAACCCGAGAGAGAAATTTGTTCTATTTCATTCGGTTGAATATTTGATTTGTTTATTTGTTCATGTTTGTTTTCTTGATGATCTAATTGGGTTTTTATTGGGGCTATTTTGGCGGGCAAAATAGACGAATTGAAAAATAGGAATCTATTTTATCTCAACTTGATTGACCTCGCTTGGTGTACGTGTTATAGATTGACGACTAATCGTTTTCTTCCACGCAATTGCTATATACCAACGCGCAAGAACAGTATGATGCATTATCCGTATGTTGTATATCTGTAATGGCGAATGGAGAGCAAGCGTCTATCGACGTAACAAGAGCTCTGCGTTCAATTTCACGAATGATGTACGAGGAAGAATGAATTTGTTGGATTCGATTTGTTTGGAATGAATTAGGATTTATTTGGTTGATTGGAGATGAAATGAGAGTGAGGCAGGTGATGAGTTGAGGATATCGGAAACCAAAATCCCTTTTCATCGCGTCGATAAACTGCGCAATATGGGTACACGCACAGAAATCTGTAATGAAATATTACAGAGAATGCAATAGTTATACTTATCATCGGTGATAATGTACAATTATCAATTATCAATTATATTTCTTACCATATTTCGAAACTTTTTTGAAATTTGATTTATGGATAACGACGATTAGATATCTATCATTGTTGTTATATTTTTAATGAATTTTAGTTGATGTGATGGAGCTTTGGAGATTTTAAGAACACTAGAAGTTGAATGAATATTTTTACACAATTTGAATTTGAAAACTAACAAATAAATGAATTAGCCGGCATTTTTTTTATTATCCAATTGAATTCCTTAATATCATGAAATGAATACCAAATTAACTCTTAATTATTACGCATGACTAATTTGTATTAATTTGTTATTCCAAAGGTGTTTGAAGAAGACGGCCTACCAAACATGATTTGTCATCCATGCAAATATCAATTGGAAAAGTCATATCAATTCAAGAAAAAGTGCGAAGCCGCAGATACTAAATTACGAAAGCACATGAAATTGATAAAGAAATTAACCGGTCAACATGATGAATTGGCTAATGATGATGAGGATGAAGCCAACGATGATTCAGAAGGTGGAACGAGCACTGGTAAATCTCGTCAAGTTAAACAATTACTTGCGGATTTGGTAGCAACTAAAGCTGGTGATGGTAGTGATGTTATTGGAGATCCAATTGAAGTCACTGAAGAAGAATTGGTGGGCGGATATATATTGGGAATGGGCCCAGAAAATATGGACGTTGAAGAAAATATATCTGAAGGCCCATCAAACATAACTTTGGTTGCTCCAGAAGAGAAAACTGCAAAAGCACGTTGCACTATTAGATCAACGCGCAGTATAAAACAGGAACATGAATCAGATGATGAAGCTGAAGAAGTCCAGCGTGCTATTGCCAATGCTGAAAGAAAAAATGTTTATATGATGGAAGTAACGACGCATAATAGTGGGCAAACTGAATCTATGAAATTACAACCTGTTGAAGAAACTATTGTTGATGGCAATGAAGAAATGAAAGTTTTTAAATGCGATAAATGCCCCAAGGCATTTACTAGACGCATTATGTTAAAGAGTCATCAATCTGTGCATTCAACTCAACGTGGATTCACTTGTCAAGCGTGTGAAAAATGGTTTCCAACTCGATCAGCTCTTATTCGACATGAGCGTACGCATACTGGTAATTGTTGTTTTTGTTCCTATTTATTTATTCGGAGCTGTTCTACAGCTCTGTTTCAATCTTCAAGATATTCGTGGGTTTGATTGAAGGGAGAAGATTGATGATGTTTTATAGATTCATATTTGTTAGTTCTTAACGATTGAATCGATAATTTATGTTTGTTGTGTTTGATATTAAATAATTATTTGTTCTTTCATAGGTGAAAAGCCGTTTGGTTGCAATATTTGTCATCGTGCATTTGCCCAGAAGGAAATTCTCCTTCGTCATTTAATGACCCATTCAGGACAAAAACCCTTCCAATGTCAAGATTGTGACAAGAGTTTTACTCAGCGTGAGGCATTGAGAGTTCATATGAGACGCCATCAAAAACTTGATCCAAATGATATTCAATTGCATCATTGTCAATTGTGTCCGAAGGCATTTTGTCATGCTTCTGGATTGAGTAGACATTTGGTAACACACACTGGCAGAACGTATAAATGCGTTGAGTGTGAAAAATCTTTCACTGATAAAAGTTCATTACTCAGACACAGTCGTATTCACGCACCAAAATCATTGTGAGCAAAAAATTGAATCGAAAGAAACTAAACAAGAGGACATATTGAACAAATAAGTGAAAGAAATAATGATGAATATAAATATTGACGAATTGAATTCATGAATTAGTAGAGAAAGAATTGAGGACAGACGCTACGATGAGAACGCAGAGAATGATAATTCTTCCTTGGATTAATGAAAGAAAATAAATTAAAAAAATTAATTCAAATGTTTATTCTTCGATTGAATGAAAAGCAAATTTGGATTTCTTAAAAGACAATTCGACAATAACAATATTTTTTTTTTTCGTTTAGTCGATAATTATTTAAATTTGATAAAAGCTAAAGAACGAGAGATTAAAATTCATATTCTGTTTATAATTCTTCAATATCCTTCATTGATGCAAGAAAAATTTATTTTGTTTTCTCATCGTAAGAATTTTTCAAAACAAAAAAGTTTATTTTTTCAATTATCTCCTTTTATTTTTATTCATTCTTTTTGTAAATTGTAATTGATAAATAATTGTGACAAAAAATTGCGTGAAACGCAAAGATTTCCACGTTGAAAGATAATCTCAATAAAAAAAATAAGTTCTGTGTAAAGAAGAGGAAAAATGTTAAGAACATTTTGATAATCAAGCGTTTAGAGAATAATTATCCCTTTTTCTATATCAAAGGTTTTCAATGCTGACTTCGTTCTCTTGTGTTTTCGTTTCCTCTCTATTAATCGTCAGGTTTATATTAACAGCAAAACCACAAAACGCGAATGAACACCTACTAAACAGATAAATATATTGTACTATGCACATAAAATAAAAGTAATGAGAGACATAAATGAAAAACCAATAATTAAATGAATAAATGAAGATGAAAGAAAAACAATTGGGTAATTGGCCAGTAAATATTGCAAGTGAAATAAATGCACTGCATTTATTGTAAATAAGATTTAAATAGGAACTTTAAATTTTCTATTGTTGGAGGGTTATAAAAGTGACGAAAAAAAACAAAAAATTAGAAAACAAATCAGGACAGTAACGTGATTTAATTCTTTTTCTCGCAATGTTTATGTGCATATTAATCATATTAAACATATATATATACATATATATATATATATTTATATATATATATAAATAAATAAATATATGTTTAGCCACTGTATACAGGCTTAGATTGATTTTTGTTGTATTGTGGACTTGAATCGAAGAAGCTGATAATCGTAATAGCGACTGTAGATTCACAGGTTTTTTTTTTCATTGCAAATGTTTCATTTTTTCCTCTAGAGTTTTCTCCGTTTGTGTAAGATAGAATATTCCGTCAAAGTGGATGGAAATTTGTTTCGTTTATAATTCTCGGGTTCCGATTTTTCGTTTATTCCAAGTCACTGAAGAGAATGTAAATGAAATTTGGTTTCTGTAGTAATTTTCGATGTCAATGTAGAGTTGAAATAGAAAATTTTTTGTTACAAAAATTGGATAAAGAATTTTTCTATTTGTGTTGATAAAGTTGAAATGGAATTTTCTTTCCTTTAAGACTCATGATTCTGAATGTGAATGTTGTGTCCTTGCTAATGATGATGACAAAGGTCTGAAATTGAAGTGAAAGAAAATTGATATGGGCTAAAAATAATAACATTATTTTGTTTTCCATTTGGGGATATTTTTTTGTCACTTAATTTGTATAACAGATTGTGTTTTTTTTTCTTCAGATTTACAGATATTATATTGGATTTATCATCGCCAATGTTTATAATAATATACATAATAATAATTAAAATTGAAAATGTTCTAATAATTGAGGAAGAAAAAATAAAAATGCATCTTTCATTACAAATTTGAAATGTGTCAATTTTTCCTCTTAATAAATCTGTTATCAATCATTTTATGGCAAATCACTTATCTTTCTGTCACTATTTTTTTATTTTTCCTCCTCTTAATTTCTAATACACGGGTAAAATCACTATTTTTTCACGATCATCATTCATTTTCAATTCACTACAACATTAATTAACAAGTTAATTCATTTTTACACAATTCAAATCGAATCATATAATTGCATTTGATTAATTGGCAAACAGAAGAAAGAAATAAAGCAAAAATTATCTCACACTATTTCACATGATTTTTCAATTCGATTATCAATTAATTTCCGGTACATTCTCCCCATCCTAAAACTCGTATATAAGAGCACTAAAAAATATACTACACAATTATTGATCATTCAGTCCAGGGGATCACAAAATACACGGATAATTTATTGGTGGTTTTCTTCCTTTTCTCCTTTTATTATTTCGTTTTCTTCCACATTTTCACGTGTGTCAATTAATTGCAAATATACATGTATATATATATATATATATATATATATATATTCATGTACATATATGTATTGTGCCGTGCATGAATGAAAGAAAAAAAGAGAAGAAAAAAAAAATTATAACGGGCATAATAAAAGCGATTTCAATTCATCAATTGCTCCGTAGTAATTATAAATTTGTCAGTTATTTTCTCCTTTCTTTCTTTCTGAGTCAATTGTAGATATAAAAAAACGAAGTATGGATTAAAACAAATAATTATAATACATTATGAATAATTATATATATGGTACATATTAAAACAAATGATGAGAGATAAAATGCGATGATTTATATGTTTTGCATTTTTATGATAAGTTTGGTCAACGAGATTAAATCGATAAAATTACTCGGAGCAATTCAATTTACATGCAGATTATTATTAATTTTTGTTTGTTTCCTTTTCTCATTTTTTTGGTAATAATGTCTGTGTGTTTTTCGTGTGTTGAATGGGTTTGGATTTCCAGTTTCTTTTTCACACGCTATATAATTATCAATTATTTCATTATTTGTTACTTTTGTTTGTTTATTTTTCTTTTTTTTTTTGCTCTGTCGATTCTTTGTGTTTTCATTCTTTTTTTTACCTTCCCGATAGGGGATTTACTTTTTTAAAATTTTTTTCTTGTCATTTTTTAAATTTTTAGTTTGGAATTAATCAAGATTTCCCTCATCAATCGAGGATCAATTGTTTTGGCTGTTCCCAGGTGAAGCCATCACGTCCAAAATGGCCGTACGTACTAGTACGTTGATAGATTGGTTGACGTAAGTTCAATTCTCTGTGAAGAACAAAAAAATTGAAAGAATGATTATTATTATTGTGTATTTTGAAAAGTGAAATTAAGCGAAAACGACGAATTGATTGGAGAAAATGACAGTGTTGTTTTTACCAGTTGTTGCAATATTTTCTTGTACGCTTTAATTCATTTTCATTCGCTCATCTAAAGTTAGGAGAATTTTTCGTACTCACTTGACTATTTTTCCCGGTCGCAAATCGAAATTTTTATTGATTGTTCCCAAAAGTTCACTCTGAGATAATTTTGATGTGCCATAATCAAAAACGGTTATTGACAAAGGTTCTGCCACGCCAATCGCGTAAGAAACTTGAACCAAGCAGCGTCGGCACAAGCCTGATTTAACAAGAGATTTGGCAACCCATCGAGCAGCATAGGCTGCAGATCTGTCGACTTTGGTGAAATCTTTTCCGGAAAATGCACCACCACCATGCGCACCCCAACCGCCATAAGTGTCGACGATTATTTTACGACCAGTCAGACCAGCGTCACTCTAAAAATGTGAAAGGACACATGTTAACGAATGAAAAATTGTCATTATTAATCAGCAAATAAACACATTTGTAATGAAATTTGACTGATATTTGAGAGCTAACAGTTGAAATAGAAAAGGTAATAAAAGAATAATTGTCACTTTCAGAGTTTGTTGTTCACATCATGGCAATCAAGAGTAGCAAATACTATGTCAAACACATCATTAAGCGACACAATTATTTAAACAATTAACTAACAATAATTCGCGTAGTTACTTTATAATAATCGTATTAGTTAACTGATATTCCCTGTTGAATAAAAACGTGATAATTGAGTTAAGTGGAGAAAGTTAATATTTTTCCCCTGAAGGGGGACCTGAACCTGGAACCATTGGAGGCCCAGTTTGCTTCTCTGTCATTGAGCTACAAGCCACAAGACATATTAATCAAATTTTATCCGAATCAGATGATCTCACGAGATTGCCATGAACCATATTCCATTATCGAGATTAATTCCCATATTTTCTTATCTCAGAAGTAGAACTCTCTTTTCGTTAATTATCTATCAATGAATACGTTGATAAAATTGTTTTTCGAAATGGAGATAAAATATGTTCAATAAACAAGTTCGATAAAAAATAATCTACTCCAAACAATCAATCAAATTTCTTCCAATTCCAAATTTTCCTTTGTCTTTTTACCTGTGGTCCACCAATGATGAAATTACCGCATGGATTAACGTGGAAAATAGTTTTATCATCCATATATTTAGCTGGTATCACTTCCTTAATAACTTTATCCATAACTGCCCGACGTAATTCATCAAGTGAAACTTTTTCACTGTGTTGAACTGACACAACAACTGTGTGAACTCGTACAGGTACACAAGCACCATTTTCCATTCTGTATTCACAAGTGACCTATCGATATTCACCGAATAGAGAAAATAGATGAGACGGATTATTCTATGTCATTTTGCGTTTGGTATTCTCAGTTTTTAATGGGTATTATTTTTTTATTTACCTGCGTTTTGGAGTCGGGACGTGCCCACCATAATTCATCACTTCGCCTCAATTCAGCGAGTTTTTCATTCAATTTGTGCGCCAATACAACTGTTAATGGCATGCACTCGTCAGTTTCATCCGTTGCGTAACCAAACATCAAACCCTGAGATTCATATTAAAAAAGTTATTAATGTTATAATAATTATCTCAGAGTGGCAAAAATAAATTGAATTGATATATAAATAATTGAACAAACCAAAAATAAATGTTTACAATAAGCAAAACAATAAAGATATTTACATTAAAAAGAAAAAAGAAAAAATACAATTGACAACGTGCCAGTACAGAGCAGAGAAGAATCATTGGAAATAATAGAGTAGACAATCTGGAAAATATTTCACAAAGATTAATTTTTGTATGGAATTATTAGTTTATAGGCTTCCCAGTCACCTGATGTCATTAACTAAAAGTCTACGATGTAAATTTTGTTCTCCAAAAACAATATTGATGAGTGTATATGAGAGCAAGTTTGAATACTGAGCTGAGGAAGATTGTGTATAAATTATTGTTCATAGAGAATTCGAATGTAAATGTGAAATTGTTTATCATAATTGGAACATGATTTTTGTTTTTCACAATATTTCTTCATGTACACACATTGGATTATGAGAAACAAAAATTACCATCACCATACTGGGCGTTCGGATGAGATCATTAATACAATGCTGTAAAGTTCTATTAATACCTACACCAATGTTCAATAAACAGATAAAGAGATTGATAGAAAATAATTCTAACTACGAAATTGAATGCAGCACAGATATTGTTAGTAAATAATTAAAATTCATGTAGAGTATGAGATGATAAAAATTGAAATTAGCGAAAACAAAATGCGAAAATAAAAACGTGTTGAAAGTTAAAAATGCCCTACGCAACGCCAATAAGTACGAGGAAAATCGAAAAAGTAAGACATTGAAATCATCTTAAGATCACGGATCTAAGATGGAAACAATTAGTGCAGAAAAACAAAAATAGAATCAAGAGGTATTCTCATATTTCGTGCGCTAACCAAAATACGATTCGTTTCCACTTTTGTTCTTTTAATCTTTTTCCCCGAAAAACCCAACTTCAAGATCTTCAAATGAGAATACCTTCCTGATAATAAAGAAGGAAACAATATAAACTACAGGTTAATTCAACAACTACTTTCAATTAAAACATAAATCATCAATTAACCTGATCGCCTGCACCGATTTCTTCATCATTGCGATTCACATGTACACCCGCCGCGATATTTGGCGATTGGGCATCAATTGCCAATAGCACATTGCACGTTTTGTAGTCAAAACCTGTTGGAATTTGTATCCGCCATGAAATAATTGTTCACACATATTCATAAACATAGCAATAACAATATTCAATAATTCATTCTAGTCACTGTCGTCATGTTTGCCTAACCTATCACATATATGAATAATTATCATATTATTATGCTCTCATTCCTATATTCGATCACTATTTATGTTCTCATGATCTCTCATGATCTCGTTCACAATTTTTTATCAAATAAAATCAACTGGTCGACGGAGTTGAATTGTGTGGTGGGTTTTTGAATAGTTATAAAACTTTCTCTTTGTTTCTCTGTTAGGGTTGTTCTCTTGTTTTCTTTTCTTTTTTTCTTTTGTATATTCATATGATATTTTTCTTTTACTCTTTTCAATTTGTATTATCATGATACCTGATCACCAGCGCCCAAGTCCTTCTCTTCTCTGTCAGTATGAACCCCATCAGCAATATTTGGTGATTGTTGTTCGATAGCCACCAAAAGGTTTAATGTTCGCCAATCAAATCCTGTCCATCACCATTTTTATATATTCATCCCTCATTTAGTTTTACATATTGCACTTTTTCATAATTTTGTATATTTAATTATTGATAGCACGCGACCTTTTAATATCTTCAATTCCCGTTTTTGATAAGGATATTTGTGCAAATTAAAATTCCGTAATAATCAAATATGTTACCATACAATTTATACTGGATCATGAGAATGTCAAGCAGAATAACTGATTTGATATGTTGATGATTGATAGAAGAAAAAATGGATAAATAGTACAGTGAATGTCTAAGGACAGCCACATGATAAATCGAACAAATAAATAATGAATTGACACTCTCAGAGTTATTTGTTCACATCATGGCGATCAAGAGTAGCAAATACTAATTAAACATCATCGAGTGCCAATTCTCTATCAATCACGAATATTGAATTCATCCTAGTTCATGTATGAAAAAAATCGATAATGATAATGGAAGACAAAAAGACATTGCTTTCATTTCAGGTGATTTAATTTTACCTTTGGATGAATCGTCATAGCCAATATGATTGACAGTCTCTCGTACGATTTTTTGATAATCAACAACGGCTTTAGATGTTATCTCCCCGCACAGGAGAATCATCCCCGTCTTTGTCACGGTTTCTGAAAATAAATAAGATATCAATTAGCATATGAAAACATTGCGAAATTACCATGGAATTTGAATTTATCAATAATCTCCCCTATTTTATCGGTCAAATTTTTCCATTAAATTAAGTGGAACCTAATTACTTCCGTCATTACCATAGCGAAGATAAAATCTATCAATCTTTATAATTATCAATTTATTCATAATTTAAAATAAAATTTTTATCTTCATATTGGAATTAATGAGCATTCATTAACGTTATCAAATCCACTGATTGGATTCTACGCAAACTCGTGGTCATGGCAAGAAATACAGAAGATTTGGAGACGACTCTCTCAAATGATTAAACAAAATAAATCAATCGAATTAATAGATATAAAAATCAAATAGAATAATTTTGCACTATAGAAACAACAATGAAATATGAACAACTCACCACAAGCAACTTTAGCATCTGGATCTTGCTCCAAATGCGCGTCAAGTATTGCATCACTAATTTGATCACACATTTTATCTGTAAAAGCGAAAAACATTTTATGAACAACTCTTTGATGTTGTCAATCAATCATAAATAGAATTACATCGCCACATGAACCTTATCGAATTCTAATACTCTAAAGAAACGAAAATAAACAAATAAATAACCGAATTTATAAACAAACATAAATAAAAATCCACCCGGAATTTTTATAAACAAAATCCCATGAAGCCAACAAATCTAAAACCGTGAAAACCCTATAAAAAAATCATAAAACCGGCATTAACAATAGCTGAAACAAAATTCCAACAAAAATTTTAACGGAGAAAGAGAACGAAGCGCGTGCGCACGCAGGCACAAAATATCATTGTGTTGGATCGACTCGTATTGCGTCAGCCCCCTCATCAGCACACACAAATAAACTCCAACATTGATACACGAGGTACAATGGCGTACTCCAAAAGCAACGAAAAAAAAAGCGAACGGCTTCAACAATGATGAAAGAATGCATTGAAACATACAAACAACAATTCACACAACAAAATCATGAGATAAAATAATTGTAATAACGAATCATACCTGGATGTCCCTCGCCAACAGACTCCGATGTGAATAGAAACATGCAGTCCTGTTTGAGTTCAGGTGGCGCATGTCCATTTGCATATCCATTAATATGATGTGGGGTTGTCTCCGGCATTTTCGTTTTCACTTATAGTTTAATCTTTTGTATATGAATTTGAATGAATCCAACTAATCAAAAATCTAAGAATTATCAATAAAATCACTATTATCAACTCAGTTCAATAGTAAATATTTATTTATATAATAAAATGTTACTCACGCGGGTCTTGATCACGTTTTTCTTCGCCCTCTCTTTAATATCGTGGTTGGCAAATGGACGCACGAATATTGTGTTTAATAAATGTACACACAAACATGAACACACGATTATTTATCGTTGTTGTTGTTATTGTTGTTGATATTTGTTGATTAAAAATTGATTAGGTTTTACTTGATGTTTATTTCCTGCCTCGGCGTCTTAATTTTTCCTTCCTCTTTTACAACTTTTGTGTTGCTCGATGTAGCACGAGGTTGGTGTTGAGCGCACGTTGGACAATGTGACTCAACTGAGCAACGGTCGCCACGAATGTGAATTCTCACCACTTCGAGCGAGAGCGCGTGTCGGATGTAAAAGAGGCTCCCCGCAAATGTGAACCGAGTATTTATAACCTCGGTATTCACGATTCGACAATTCGGACAGATTCGGTTATCTTTGTCGTCATGTGAAATTATACAATGTTGAGTGGTTGGTTGATGGGTAATGATGCAAAATTCAAAATTTTATCGCGATTATCATTATGATGATCTAGTTCATTTTTATTATTATTTTTTTGTTGATAACTGTTTGGTTGTTATTGCTAGATTATGGTTCGATTGGCGAAGATGTTTTGTGAGATTTTAGAGTCTAGACGTTGTATAACCTCGAAATTGGGGCTTAAGGAAAGTCAGGCGGTGTTTGGGATTTCCGAAACGTTTTTGTTTGATTTGTTGTGATATACTCATTGTTTATTGGTATGGATTGATGATTGAGATTTGATAATGAGGTTAGAAGCGTCGCATCATCTGAAAATTGAACATTATGCAATAATTACGTGGGAATGAATAAATTTCATGATTTTATGCAATTGTAAATGTTTTATAATTCATTTTTGTTGTTGTTGATTTTTGCAGTGACGTTGCAATTTTTCAACAAAGATGTTTGGGATGATGAAGTTGAACAATGTGTCCGGAAAGGAATATTGGAATTCGATTTTCGTGAGATTTAAATCGATGAAATGCATGGCGACAATGAAATGCGATAATTGATGAGTAAAAAGCTTAGCTTCATTCAACAGACTTCTCCAATTTTGTTTTAATTGTTGAGCAGTTTGAATCAGCCGAATGGAAACGGTGTAATTAGTAAAGGTATTAATAATCAATGCACTTTAAAACAATGCAGTGTAATCGGGAAAAATTGTAATGAGTTTAATTATTTCAGGTAAGAATGCACATTTAGATCCCAGAAATTGACTAGATCACTCATTAATAAGATATTTGGGGTTATTTATGGTCTCCTCATCTACAATTGTTGGATTATGTCTCTAATGATAAAGAGATAATGCAAAATTCGATTTTAATGAACTCGAAAATGAGAGATGTTTCCTATCAAGAGAGGAATTGGAAATTATTTCGAAAATAGATTGTGTGTGATAAAAGAATTTATGGATTGTCAATTCATGCAATTTATTTTTCAAATCTCGGCAAATGGTAATGAAAATATTAATAGAATTTTTAGACTATGAGCAGTTGAAATTTAACCCAAACATATTTCCTAATTCTATCACTACAGAAAAGAATATTATTGCTGCGAATTCATTATTCACATCTAAATTGTTGTCAGAGAAATGTGACACTATCTATCATTTTATTTTTCATTTTCATTTCATTTTGTTTATCTCAAACAAAAAATTAATGCGCGTGTGGATTCTATTGCGTCAATGCTGATGATTGTGTGGTTTTACAATTCTGGGAAGTAAATGCAAGGAAAAATGAGATGTAGAGGAAGATGAGGAGTGAAAGAAGAATAACACGGAATATGACCGACTTTGAAATACACTTAATTGTGTTTCATAAATTCAACAACTAACACACCCATTAAAATATGTTTACTCTCTCTTTATTTATGCATAAAACATTTTATCATTTGTACACAACCATTTACAGTACAAAAACTTTTTGGAAATTAATTTACGTAACCAGCAAGATTTGATTCCCTGTTTTTACTTCCTTTTTCAATAAGTAGTAAAAAAAGGCTTAAATTTTGTTTTTCTGTATAAAGCAGATTAAATTGTGTCAAGGGTCAGGATTACATTTTTATTTACATTGCAATCGTGCAAATGAAACGAAAATAATTTAGATTTATTAGAGAACACTGGTAGAATATTAATAATGTTTAATTCAAAAAATGTTATGATAATGATAAACTTTACTTAATGTGCTGTTATTATTTCTCTCTATTCTCATGATTGTTACATCACGTGATGATAAACGAAAGTATCATATACAGAATGAGTACAATATAAATGTTTAACAATTATTATTAATTCGAGAACGATTGTTACAATTCTTCTTCCTCTTTAGTTTGTTTTCGTTATTCAGAATAACAATAAATCCACGATCCGGTTCGACCTCATGATAAATATTTTTGTTGTGAAGTAGAAAGAAATATTGATAAAATGTGAATGATATGCGTAAGATTGTGAAATATTTTTGTTATGAGATCAAGTGTATACATGTATTTCATTTTTTTTTTCAATTATCTTATCTTCCTCATAATGAGTAATCGCCACAACTAGGTGAATGAAGTGACTAGGCGAAAATGAGTCGGCATGAAAAGATTTTGGGGTTGCATAAATAATTGGTAAACTGAAGTTGAATTACGAGGAAATGACTGAAGTAGGAAAAATCAACAGTAAATATTTTTTTTCAATCATGCAATCAGAAAATGCGTTCACAGTTAATTTTTCGCAGAGCAATCTCTGACATTCGGTGATGAAATGAATTGAAATATTAATTTGATGATTCAGTTGATGAGGAGTTGAGATTTTTTTAATGATTCATTTGAATTTTTGTGAATCATTTTTGTTCAGTATTGTTCTGATTGGTTTGAGAATTGTTTGGAATTTTGTGTGATTAATTTATTATAGTCATTTCTCTTTAGTTTTGTATTAATTAATATTCGGTTCAGTATTAATATAATTTCCAATCACATTTAACATGAATTGGATTAATTCTTTCTTCATTCAAATAAATTAAATAATATTTTTCTATATTTTCGTGTCTTTTGTCTTGGAGTAAATTCTTCGTTCATTATCATTATTACCTGAAGAATAAAAATAGTCAATATCATCAATATTTAATCTTATCAAATATTTTTCAAAGAAAAAAAATCGGATTTAATCATCCATTGGAAATAATCGTCACTAAAATTATCATGGAAATATTTTCATGAAACATCATTACCACGGCGACCTTTTAACCTTCACAACAATTGGATTCACGTCAGAAATTTATCTATTGAAAATGTTTCGAAATAACTTGAGAATATTTGAATAAAATATTTGTTAGGTAAATGCATCGATTTGATTTAAAAATTTCTGAAACATTTAAACGCTGTTGGTGTTACTATAGGTCAAATATCTATTCGATCCGTTTATTATATATTATCATTTGTGAATATCTATTTCAAAATTCAATTCTGTGTAATGCAAATCATTATTCTGACGACAATGATCTATTCTAAGAAATGTGAATAGTAAAATAGGACAGTTCAGACGCATTATAACTTGAGGAAATATTAAATCTTATCATGTTTAACACCAGACCTTAAATAAACACCTAAGAAAGGGGAAGGAGAATATGAGAAACTAAGCAGTGAACTATTTTTTATATCGACAGTATAAATCACATTGAATTTTTTTGATAGATGACGTAAATGAAATTAAATATGAATTAATATTTTATATTGGGATTTCAAGTACAGCAATATTTTTAATTATTGTTTGACGTTAATGGGTTTTTTTCTTCGGCTTCAATTTTGGTTCTTACATTAACAACAAAATTCTTCAAATATTTATTAGAATTTAATTGAACGCAATTGAAATTTTTAGAGCTTGAATCAACAAATGAATTATAACGAACAAGGAAAAATTCAAATCATTTTGAATATTTTCCCTTTTTTATCTCACTATTTAATATTTCTGTCTATTCAATTTTTCTCAATCATTTCTCATCGTCATTGTTAGTGAGAAATATGACTTGCTCTTTTCCTATTTTCGTTTCTTCTTCTTCGTCTCAAGTTATTTATTTTATTTTATTAACTCGTAACTTATTCGAAGTAAATTATGGGAATAGAAGTGAAATTAGTTGCCAGTGAAATTGATGTTCAGTGGTAAATATTTTAATGTAATTATTCAATTCAAAATTGTGTGAAAAAAAAGAAATATCAAGGCAGATAAAGAAAGTAATTGGGAATATTTTTGCCATGAATTTTATTAGCATTCATTAAGAATTAATTCTTGGAAATTTCTTTCGTATTTTTTTTTTTCTACTTATCAATCAAGTTGCATTCATTTGATATCTTTTATAAACATCTTTCATTATTTCTCCCTCAAAAAGAAAAATTTTAAATGAATTTCCTCCCCAATTTTTCATATCAAACTCTCGAAAAATTATCACAACTTCAATCGAAGATATCTCCGGTCCAAACACCATAAACCCCATCATCAACCAGTCCATTCAACCAGAAAAACGCTGACTAATCGAAAAACCATAAAAAAAATATCAAAAACCAATATCTAAACCCGAAAAAATGAATGAACTCAGTCACTTCAAAATAATCCTCACAAAAATCTCCAACATTTTTCCCACCATCAATTTAACAAATTCCCATAGCATGGCATACATAAAATCATTTATCCATTCTATCTATTTCTTTCTACTCATCTTCCCCCCTTCCATCCAATCCCCCACAAAAATAAATATTGGCATTTAAATAATTCACTCTTACTCACGTACAACACTTTGTGCGTGCGAAAAATACAAAACGATAAACTCAACACAATTTGCAATTTATGTCACTCTGTAAGAATGCAAAATTGCCTCAGTGATTGGTTACACACACAAATAAACGATTCACATGTACATGAAAAAGAATATATATATATATATGTATACATTATAAGTAAATATGTTAAATAGAAAATAAAAATGATGGGGGATATATGCGAATATACTTCGCTTATATGATGATGGTGATACATCGTTGCGACTTTTAGTTCTTAACTGGCGTTCATTCAAGTTTGTCGTGTGTGCTTGCCATAAACTCTCTCAATACATCAACGAACGTGAAAAAGAAAAAAATAAACAATTAATTAGCGAAAGAGGGAAAAAATAATTTACAAATTAAAAAAAGGACGAAAGAAACAGTTATAATTATTTCGAATTTTTTGTTTTTGGTGTTTATTTTGTATTAGGTATGTCTTAATATTTATGTTTAATTATTTCGTACAGAGTAGATGTAAAGTAGGGGGATGAATATAGAGAAAGAGAGGAAGATAAGAAAAATAATTGAAGGTGAAGGTAATTATTGTAATTTATTAGAGGTCGAGAGTAATTTTTTTTTTTACGTTATTTATTATATAATTTATTTATGGTGAATATTTAATGGTGGATTGTTATGTATTTATTTAAGAAAGGAGGGAGTATGTGTGAGTTTTATTTCCGATATGTTATAAAAAGTTACGTATTTCCGCATTTCTCCCTCTATCTGTCTTGAATAAAACTTGGACCTTGGCAGGGAAAGTAATAATATATGTATAGGTGAATGATCGAATCGCAAACGACATTGTGAATGTGTGTGAGTTGAGTTAATACACAGACACGACCCCGATCTTGAACAAAGCTCCCCACTCCAACCCCATGGATTTTATTAATTGATAAATTGTCATTTAGAAAGTTGAATATGAGAAATGGAAACAAAATAAAATGGAAACATTTAATTAACTAATTTGGGCAGTTTTTTTCTTTTTTTTTTTGGAGTTAATTTTGTCGTTTTTATTTAGTTTATGTAATAATTATTAAAATTTTGTATTATTTGTGAGATAATGATTTATTATTTGTACTTTGAGGATTTATGAAATTTTTTTATAGAATTTTTTCATGGGAGAAATAGAAACTTTGGTGTTATGTCATTCTTGGGCTGGTGAATTTTTATTTTCATCCTTTTTTGAAAAATTATCTTTTCATTTGTTTATTCAATTTTAAGTTTTTTATTTTAGCAATTAATTCATCTTATTTCTTTACAACAATTTTCTTACTTTTTTCCTATCAATCGTAAACATATCATTTCATAAATTAATTTCATTCATATTTATCTCTTCCAATTCTCACCCATAACAATAACTAATAGAAAAAAGAACTAAATAAACAAATGAAAATTCACGTAATCCAAAAAATTTGCAAACTCAATAATTAATTTTCCATATTTTATTTATTTCCACAGCGCCAACTTTCTAAACAAATCAACGACATATTCATCACTCTCTCCACAAATTCATCTCGATAAGAGGAAAAGAACCAGAAAGGATAGAAAAAAATCCCTGGACAGAAGAGCGAAATTTAAAAATAGAAAAGCCTGAAAAAAATTCTCAAGTGAACAAATATTGCAAACATAATGTGCAATACAAAATAAACACAAGAAAATATGAGAAATTCCTGAGATGAATTGACAATGTCACTCAATATGAACATCGAAGTCATCTCTCAGTGTGACATGTACGAAAAAAAATTTATTTCAACAATTTAAATATTTAAAATAATTTATTTGTCATATCATTGATTTATATATTTCATCAAATTTATTCAGTTCTCCTTCTTTATATTATTAATTCAATTACTTAACTTTACTCATCCGATTAATTAATTAATAATTGTTTATTCTTTTCTTTTCAACAAGTGATTTGAAGGACTCACGAATTCTCATCATCATATGAGAATGAAAGTGCCACTGTGATCAATTATCGACACGACGAGAGTAACTCTTGACTGTGGTTTGCAATCTATTCATATACATCACGTTCACATAAATATATGTACAAATACATGTACATATCTATATATATAAATATATTTATTTATATGTACATGTTTTATATAATATATGCAATAGAAAGTGAAGATGCGGCACATTACAAAGTTAATTTCCCTAGTCGTTATTATCGTACCACAAGTAATGCCACAAACATTTATGGAATCTTTTATACGAAAATTATTTATAGCCGGAAGTAGGGTAAGACAATTTTGCAATGCATTGTTAATATTTAATTAGTTTAATTATTTATTAAGTCAAGAAAAACACGAAATGAGAATTAACACAGTGATTAAAATGATTTTTTGGTAACATTGGAAGTTAATTTTATATAAATAATTGAGCGATGATTTTCGGATAAGAAAGAATATAATTTTTATATTAAGTATTTAATGTTTTTGAGCAATTGTTGAAAAGAACAATTGGGAGTTTAGTTTTTATCAGTTCAAAATTAAATTTGAGGCAAATTAATAGACAATTTATTTTATTTTACTTGTAAGCGAAATTGTGATGGGGAAAAGTTATATGAAAATAATTATTAACTTATTTTATTTCATTGGAATTCGATGAAGATTTATTATTCGAATAATAATAAAATTGTTTTCGCGATGTGAGACTGGAATTTTATATACAGATAGAAAGCAAGCACAAACTCGCACAAACGTGCATTGAATTGACCTATTAAATGGGAACCATTCAAACTGTTATTTCGTTACCATATTCAAACATAAACACTAACATACTAATTCATTATTGTTAATATTAAATCAAATTGTTATTAATATCATTTGTATTATGAATGATTATTTATTTTCTTTTCTGATTTTAGAATGAACGTGATTACAATGAAATATTATTCCCAAAAATTGGAGATAATGTCAGGAGACAAAGAAGTATTTCGAAAATAATTCCATTTCCATGTGATACAACAATTGGCAGGTGAATAAATAATGTAATAATTAATAATTGTTGAAATCAGCACAATAATTCAATATTGTGTAGAGTTTATTTTCACTTATTATAAATTATTTTAAATTGTTTCAAATCTTGCTCAAATAATTAACGTTTTTTTTTTTGCTGTTTCATTGATCATTTTTATCTATCAATTTCGCCCATAGATCGAAACAATCACCTCAAAGTGTTCATCGCCTTCGACCAGGTGATATTGATGTCATTGGAGGTCTTGGTGATTCATTAGTTGCAGCTAGTGGTGCACTAGAAGAATTTGCAATTGGTACATTCATTGAAGCAAGAGGTGTAAGTTGGTGTGCAGGTGGGCAAGAAGATTGGCGAAAATATTTTACAATCCCCAACTTAATTAAGGTAAGCAAATGCAACAAAATTAATTAAACTCAAATGGATAACTCAATCATTAATACAGTTAATAGAAGGATTGAATAGTAATTGAACAATTGAAAGAAAAATTGTGTATTTCTTTATACTGATGTAGTAAAAATGTTTCAGGAATTCAACAGAAATTTAACTGGCTATGCAACTGGTACTGGTGAATTTATTTCGTCAAAAGCTGGATTAAATGTTGCATATCCAGTTGCAGCAACTGAAGATGCTCTTCATCAAGCCAAAATTCTCGTCAGACGAATGAAAAATAATCCCAATATAGATATAAAAAATCATTGGAAATTAATCACAATATTTTTCGGTGCTAATGACATTTGCTCAGCTCAATGTTACAATTATCGTGAATTCTCTCCGATGAAATATGCTCTGCATCTGAGACGCGCATTGGATTATTTGAGAGTGTCATTACCGAGAACATTAATCAATTTGGTGCCAACAATAGGTTTGTCAATGTAATTAGATAAAACTGCATATGAATTAATTCAATTCATCAACGGCTGTGGCAACTTTAAAGCAAAAGAAAAAAGTCAAGTTTGAATGATTAACATTTCGTTCTAATTAACGAAATTCTAATTGTTCTTATTCAATTATTTATTCTTTTATTACTTGTATTGATGGACAATTTAAAACCATGGGCGTTGATGATTTAACAAAGATAAAGAAGATGGAACTGGCCATTTAAATTTCATTGCTTTTTCTTTCTTTTGTCATAGATGTGACTGTTTCGGTACGAGTGAACCGTAGTACGATGTGTAATCTACTTCATCCACTATATTGTGCGTGTTTGCATCGAGGAAATAGACCTGATATCACCGCGTCTAAAATGGCAATACTTTATCAACAGGCAGTGAAAGCTTTAATTGCGTCAGAAAGGTAAAATGGAAAAAAAATTCTTGTTGGATAGAGAAAAATTGAATTGATTAGATAATTAGTAAATGGAATTGGATTATGTTAGACTAATTTGATTTTCTTTCTATTTTTCGCTTAGATATGACACTACAGAAGATTTTACGGTGGTTTTGCAGCCTTTTATGACGGTTTTCAACGCACCAAATTCAGATCCACGCACAGCACCACCCCTTGATTCTAATATGGTTACTTACGATTGTTTCCATTTTAGTCAGAAAGGCCATGCACTCGGTAAATTGTTTTTTTTTTCTTTTGCAACTTTTCATTACTCGTTCTCAAAATTTTCGTGCGGTTTTTCTGCGTATTGAATTGCCTATTGAACAATGCACGATAAAGCAGATTTGAAATAGGAATCTGCACGACCGGCGAACGATATCTGAGGATTTGTAGGTTAGTCGGGAATCCGTCGTTTCGAGATATCGGAATTATGTCAGTTGGGAATTTTAACAAAGATTCGAGAGTGTGGAAAACGATATTCCGATATAATGAAGTGAAAAAAATAGCAAATCTAACCTTCCGGTAGGCGAATCAAGGACAGCAGCGATATCAAGTCGGAAATGTGCGACATCGAACTTCGAGATCGATAACTTATCTCGAAAAGTTCATAAGACACTATATCATTGGTCAATGACCGACGAATCAGACTCCGAAAATTCAAAGATCAAACGCAGTGCAACAATCGCGCGTCTCGTATGATCAAGGAGTTTATCATTAATTTGAATTTCTCAGAATGAAGAAAAAAGTCTTCAAGATAAAGTTCAACATATTAAACATTTACATAGATATGAAATTCTTAAAAATAGTTTCCTCGTTGCTTTTACATGATATGGATGTGTGATTGCGAGAAAAAAAAACTTATCAAAGAATAAATAAAATCATGTCATGACCCGAGACAGTAGATAGAAGAAAAAATATATTTCAATCCAGACAACAATGGCTGACATAAAAAATATGTAAAAATTCATTAAAAAAACGATTGAATGATTTACTTATCGAGGTTATGAATTGCTTCGAATTTTTTCACAAAGCAACAACTGTGCTAATTATTTTTCCACCGTTATAGCGCTGATAGACGTAACAGAAACAAATTACTGAGACAGTTTCTAATAGAAGAATTATTTAAATAATTACATGGATATATAATTTATGATTGATGCCACATGCGCAATAGCAGACAGGCAAAATATTTTTCTATGACGTCAGATCATGACTCGTAATTTCATTAACATCTGTCTATAATTTTTTTTTCACTGTCTCCTTTACGTGTACACAAAATTGGATGACTGCGCATGATTATACACTCTCAATTCAGCGAATCATTGTTTGAAGACGTATTTTTTGCTTAAGTTTCTAAGAATAGAAAATTTTAATGACTTCCGAAAGGAAACTATAAAAAAAGGAACAGATAATTGAAGAGGAAAGGAAATTGAGTTAATTTCACGATGAAGTCATTGTTGGACAATAAGAAAAAAATTCTCAATTAACGGATGAAATTCTAGTTCAGGACATAGAGGAATTCATTGTGAATCTAAAGAATTTTAGTTTGAATCAATCAATTGATTAGTTATTGAGATATCGTGTCAGCCAGTTCATGAGGCTAATACCCCTGTTATCATTCATAAATCCCAACTAATTATTTTCTCCTTCATTTTCTATTTTTAAACTGTTACAGTTGCTAATTTACTTTGGAACAACATGTTGGAGCCTGTTGGTAATAAGAGCACTAACAATATTCCAATGATGATGGAGAATATTATCTGTCCTACTGATAAGACACCATTTATTTTCACAAATGTTAATTCACGTCATTATTACAACACCGGTTACCAGGACATCGCAATAAATTGGTAAAAATCAATAAACACAGCAAAAAAGAATCAAATAAAATATCGACACGTGATACAATCTCAAACATGACCATCAGTCCCATATTATTATCTTTTTCCAATCATATGAAAAAAAAGTCCAATCATAATTGAAAAATAACTGACAAAACTGAGTTTTATAATCTGAAAGTCTACAATTTATCATTGAAAAAAAAAAATTGGACACTTCATTAACTAAATTAAGAGGCACTGACTATCTCAATTTAATTGTTGAATGAAAATCGACAGTATGACGACAAATTCTAATTATTCAACATGAATCAATAAAATTAAAATTAAATAGACTATCGATAAATGATAAAAGATGTCAGATGGCCATGCACATTACCGTGCACGTGCATTCTTAAATGATAACATGAAATTTATGAGTGTTTATCAATTTTCTTCATCCGCTAAGATTGACATATAAATCAAACTGTTTTTCTTTTCAATCAAAAAAATATAAATAGAATGTCAGATAAAATTATCTTATTGGTAATAATTCTAATCAGGACAAAATAAATAGCTCAAGTTGTTCTATAATTATATATTTTTATTATACTTTGATAATTCCAATTCATTTCTTATCACAATCAAAATTGCTTCATACAATTTTCCTCATATCAATGAACTCATTCACATCAAAATTTAAACATCAAATAGAGAATTTACAACAATGATGAAATGTTTTAAAACTGACAAATCAATCAGCAAAATAAAAATTATTTCATCATTCAATGCACAATAACAATTAATTGCACAATATCAGCCAATCATTCTCATTATTTTTTAGTTATAGATAATGCATTCCATTGGTGATCACAATAATTTTGTAACAATAACAATTATTATATCTAATGAAACATTTATTAGTTCCAACGTTCAACATCAATATCCATCGGCTGTTGGTCTCAATTGGAACTCTTCTTCCTTGATGAGAATAGCCGTCATGACAATGATCTCTTGATCCTCATCGTCAATTGTAGATGATGAAAGCAACAAATTTTGGTGGTGAAAATTCCACATGGAAATTGTTCATCATCATCAATGAATTTTTTAAATCATCCTCTTCAATAATCATCACCACAACGATCCTACCATGGACGTCATTCTCTCATCAGCATTGGTTATCAATTAATCATTGATTCGATTAATTAATGAAATGATCAAAACCATTTTTTACATTTCTTGCAATCAATGTAAAAAATTAACTTCTTATGTCAATTCATTTTTTTTTCCACTGAGATATTCCAAATGCTGCTGACAATGAAGATGATGATGATGATGATGACGATGATGATGAACTGGAAACGCTCGTTGATCTTGCAATTGGTTTACGTGTTGGTATTAAAAAACGATCCAACACTTGACGAATTGTGCAATGTTTGCGATTAAATGGATTTGTGTACATCTTGCTCGTCAATTTCTTCTTTCACAGGCAGTTAAATTTATCAATTAAAAGATTTTGGAATCTTTATTTATTATTTATCACCAGTGGATCACACACAGTAACGATCAACCGTTCAATAAGAATGAACAAAAGAATAAAATTGATAATTTGTTCTTTAAACTTTGTGATAGAACAGAAATGAAACAACCACTGAAGATGTCAGAGAGTCCAACAAGTTGTGATGAGCTCACGTGAAGCGAACGCTTTATAAAGCCGATCAGCCGCCTATTGGAAAACCTTGAAATGATGCGGTCTTGGGCAATTATTGAACCGTTTGACGCTCATTTTCTTTCATTTATGCTCATGCTGTTGATAGTTTTCTGTGTACAATTCAGCATGGGATTCACCACGATGCATTTATGCACTAATAAACGTTCATTATGAATTGAGAATATCAAAAATGAAATGAAAGCATGCGCAGTTCATTAATGAAATTGACATTGTAAGTTGTGAGCTTCGTCATCATTTAAAAGTCTCTGAGTTCAATTGAGTTTATTATATTTAATTGTAAGATGAGCATTGCAATATTTTTTTTATTGTTTGCTATCAATTTTAGGTCACTGAATTATTCTCGTGTAATTTTTTACCTTGAAGAATTCTAATAAAACAAAATACCGAGGCTGTTAATTATTTTTGGAGAAGAAGACCTGGAAACTACAAAAAGTTACCACAAATCAAATAGACGATTGATTAATGTCGGATCAATTCAATCTCATTTATCTATTCCTTGGTGAGTAATTTATTTTTTGACAATAAAATGAAATTCGTGAAGTAAAATTTTTTCGGATCATCAAAAATTAATGTTTAATATTTTAAACATTTTTATAGCCAATAATAAGATTATTCAAAAATTGTGATCTTTACTATTTGATTAGTCATCAATTTGCTGCTGAAATTCTGGAATTTTTGTATTTAAATTGGTCGATTGAGTTCAAGGACACATATTCGATTTAACGGAAGTCAGTTTCAATGATAAAAGTATTCCCTTTTTTTATTTTCCAACCTTTCCTTCAAACTTCATCATCATAAACTCAAAAAGGAAAAAAAATTTCAAATTATCATTTCCACACATCAATTGAAGGAATATAAATTTATATAAAACAACAAATAAATCTGATTCTCAGCGTGATCGAAAGATTAATCAAAGGACAACTCTTTTTATATAAAAATATAAATAAATAAATAAATAAATAGAAGAAACAAAATGGAGATATCGCTATAATTCTTCAGACAATGATAGAAATGATGCCATAACAATTAAAAATGCCGGAAAAGAAAGGTAAAAAATATATTACAACATTTTAGATAATATAAAAATTTTTATACAAACAATTATACAATTTTAATTGTAATACTTATAATTACAGACTGACGAGAGTGATAAGTCGTCATATTGAAAAAAATCCACATAAAAACGCGTCAAGTGAAGGAAAAAAAATTGAATCAAGAATATTCTTTGCGTGAATACGTAAAGACGTTGTCCTTGATGGCTGAAATCATAATAAGTACATGCGACATGATAATAATATCAGGTACACACATTTATAAAGATTTCAAACATATACAGCTATTTAAATATTACAATAATATTCTCGTCCATATAAATAATGAATGCGCAATTATTTGTTCCAGGTATTATCATAATATTTGAAATGTCCTTGAAACGCCGAATAAAAATGGACAAAAAATATTTTCATCAATTCACAGTGTCGTTGACTTGTGGTCCATTAAATTACACGTGGCAAATTTCAATGCCAAATTATGTTGAATGAATAATTTTAATAATAATGAAAGTTCAAGAGGAATAAATGGTAAAAAGAAACGAGAAAACATTACCATTTGTAAATATCCTTTTCTAGAAGAATCATCCGGTTGTGGAATTTTTTAGAGTTATGGATGTTAATTAATGCGAAGTAATTGAGAAGAGAAAAATTATGTGGGGATATTCCTGATAAAAATAGAAGAATCCAGAATGATTTAGGTCTCATGGTTAACTTGGAGTATAAATTTATATTTTACCGTTCAATTTTCTTATCTTGTTAATGATTATAAGTGGATCAGCATTAACAATGAAACGACATGACGTCTGTGGAATAGTGGAGGAGACAAAACATGGGAGAAGGGAATGTGAAGACGTCATTGCAGGTATATAAAAATATCTGGTGTGGTATATGAACTTGGTGCCTGCTGTAAAAGTCATATGTTTTTTTTTTCTTATCTTCTTATTTTCTATTCTTTTTTATTTGCAGATGAATTGTGTGTTCCTGTAAATAAAATAATCGATTTCAGTTAATTATTCTTTTTTGTTCTCACTTTGCTTATAATATTTATGATTGATACATTCTAGAAAAGAAGAGAAACTTGAATTTATAGATGTTGATGTATGAATGAAGATTCTATAAAAGTAAGGATATTTATTCAGTCATTATTTTTATCTAGTCAAGCGGTTTTTTCATTCAATTTTTGGAGCTGAAGAATCTGAAGAATTGGAAAGTTTTCGTAGTGGAATCGTTATGGATATTTATACTTATTGGTGAGTGAATTTTTAACTTGTGTAGAAGAGTTGGAGTTGTAATTTTTTGTTTAATGTTGATATTATAAATATTTGAGTTTTACAGCTATGGTGGAATTTCGAAGGTGTTCCTTGACCTCTATATGGATGGAAATTTTGTATTATTTGTTACTGAATGGGAGAAAAAAAAATATTTGGGAAATTCTTAATGGCTCTGACGTAGTTGAGATGAGAAAATACCGGTTTCTAAATGCCATGATGGCGTTGAGAGTGATAGTGCGATATTTTTTAATTAATTTAGAAGCAGCTGTAAATAGTATTTGATTTATTTATCAACGAGAGTTCTCCCATCAATGTTAATTGTTGATAATTGTTCAGTAATGAGTTATTAAAATTGTTTTGTATGTTATCATTGTTTTTGGGGGATTAGAGAATGACAAATTCCCTGTTGTATTTGTGTCTAGATCACCAAAAAATTTCGTAAACGAGGTTAGAAAATATTAAACAAATTGAATCTCACCGATATTCTTTTTAAAGAACGAAAAAGATTGGAATCTGTAAATATTTACACATTTTTAATAAAAGAATAGCGCGCCATATTGGATCGAGAACATTGACATTGAGCGCCACTAGCGATTCGCAGTGGTACTGAATACTTTGGGGTTATGATCGTTTGATCAATAACAATCGTAGTCAATAAACTTGTATTACCATTTAATGATAACAAATGCGAGAAAAGGAAATAAATTTGATCATTTGTATAATTCTGAGGCTAAATTAACGTTTAATTCTACAACAAATTTGTAAATAATACATATTTTGTAACAAAATTGTAACATTGTTCAATTTAATAAATATCAACATAACCTATTTCATTAGATTTAATGAAATCCTCATGACTCCATTTCCACATCCCATGTATAAAAACAATAATTTCATGTATTGTTGTTAATTAATCAATTTGTTCATATCAGAAACTAGATGTAATGATAAAAATTTCAATAAATAAATATGATTATATTTTTTTTAGCCGTTCATATATAATTTTTACTGAGTTCCCCTTCAAAAATGAATAGCAATTCATATTTCATTGATCCAAGACAGTCTCAAGTGTTATATATAATATTTCCAATGTATATTTCGAATAAGTGTTGTTTCCGATAAGCACTTTGAAGGCCCAGAGTATCAATTTGTATCAGGAGCACAGAATACGAAAGGAGGTATACCAACTACTCCTCATTGCGCATGTTCTCCTGATACTTTGCCGAATAAATGTGAAGAGAACATATAAATTGAGTCGGTAAATTATCAGAAAAATTACTACGTAACTTCTTGATTGTTATACATAATATTTCCGATATATATTTCGAATAAGTGTTGTTTCCAATAAGCACTTCGAAGACACAGAATATCAATTGGTATCAGGAGTATAGAATATGAAAGGAGGTACATCGGTTACCTCCTCGCTGCGCATGTTATCCTGATACTTTGCCGAATAAGTGGCAAAAGAACATAAAAGCTGAGTCGGTAAATTATCAGGAAAATTACTGCGTAACTTTTCGATTGTTATACCTAGCTCCATTATTGCACAAATCGAATAACAGTGCAATAAACCGAAATAAATTTGATCATTTGTACAATGCTAGGGTTAAACAAATATTTAATTGCATAAAAAATTTATGAATAATACATTATTTATAACAAAATCATAACATTGTTCAATTGAATAAATATCAACATAACCTATTTTATTGAATGTGATAAAATCTTCACTACTCCATTGCCACATCCCATGTATGAAAATAATAATTTCATGTATTGTTGTTAATTAATCAATTTGTTTATATCAAAAACTAAATGAAATGATAAAAATTTCAATATATAAATATGATTACATTTTTTCCAGTTGCTTATATATAATATTCATTGATATTAGTTTCCCTTAAAAAATGAATACCAATTCACTGAATTCATATTTCGTCGATCCGGCCAATCCAAGACGTTATTCTGGCAGCATTGGCTATGCACGATTTTTTTTTTCGATGTATATGTCGAATGAGTGTTGTTACAGAAAAGCACTTCGAAAACCCCGAGTATCAAGAGGTATCAGGAGCACAGAATGTGCAAGGAGGTGCGCCGACTACCTCCTCGTTGCGCATGCTCGCCTGATACTTTTTCGTATGAATATCGAAAGAACATAGGAGCCGTCGGTAAATTATCAGAATTGCTGCGTAATTTCTTGATTGTATACCTGGCGCCACCATCGCACATACCGAATACAAGTGCAAATTTCGACTTGATCAATAGCCCAATCAATGACTACAGATCGAACATAAATACTCAGCCGATTTTGATGTTTAATCAGATTTTATTTATCAGCTATTCGGTTACAATGGAAAAACGAAAAGAAATATAATTTGCAATTATTATAGGATGCCAAGAAATTATTTTCTCAAGCTGTATACACATGAAGGCGCTCTGTTGAAATCATGAAGTTGTATTGTACCTCACCAATATGATGCCGCACAGTACCAGACAAGCACGGACATTCACAGAAGGTTTCATAATGGTGAACGACATGAAATACCTCTTCATTGGGATACTAGCCTTGTATAATAGCGTATAATCACCAGGCAAACATGAATATGAGGAGTCTTCTCTTCTAGCT
This sequence comes from Meteorus cinctellus, assembly GCA_030523045.1. NCBI lineage: Eukaryota > Metazoa > Arthropoda > Insecta > Hymenoptera > Braconidae > Meteorus > Meteorus cinctellus. The sequence continues at coordinate 109,010 of JAPYZF010000035.1, read as the reverse complement.
TTTAGGTTAATTACATTGTAACAATGTCTAAACTAAAATATAACTTTTTCGATATTGTATTTTTATAAGTTTCATATCCAATACAATGGGTCACAATAATTTTAAGTAATGTAACTTCAATTATTGAAATATATATCCTTATCTTTAATATCACAAGCTATAATTTGTCTATACAGACAAGGAAATCAATTATAAGTAAATAATTGAACATAACCTACCTATCATTATTGCATAAAAAAAACATCTTTGATATCAAACACACGAATTAACCCCCTACTTTCCATACCTAATCTGATCTAATCCTGTGAATTGATCAGGATAACATAAATCATGAAGAATATCCGCCATCTTGTACACCAATCTTCACAAAACATTTTGGCGGTAACATTTAAATGTTACTTTATCCACAGTATATTCACCCAATCACATAAACAAAAAATTTAGCTTCAAAATGGCGTCCATACATTGACCAATTCTATATAATAGAAAAAAAAATATCAAATTTCATGATTGTAAGAAAATTCATATCATTCTGATCTCAAATATTCTCCCACACATTCTAACCAATCATTTTGTCTCTCATATAACAATTGTAGATGAAAAGCAAAACGAATCAGGAATATCGATCGAACATAGCCTATGATTATTACGCATCCTTGACGCCGACGATTTCAATTACGTCACAAAATGCGTCTCGTCCTGACATACAATTTCCTGCTACAACACGCCGTATTGCTATGTGGTGGAATATAACAGTAAAGACGATGACTCATAGCACCCACAGCTCACAGTCCATCGCAACTATTCAACGTAGCATCATCTAACATAGACAAACAATATAAAGAGCCATCGGCAACAGCAACTTCTGAAAGTTCCAAGAAACGCCATCACTAAATACGTCATTGGTAATAGTCGCTGCATCCGTGCTTGATATATTACCGGCTTCTCCATTCGAAAGAATCTCATTCGATCATTCCGTCTCTGTCTTGCTTGCCACAACTGCAAGTTTATTCTACCAATTTAGTGCTACATCGAGTTGGAGCAGTTTCCGTTCAGCAGCTACTGTGACCACACCCGGCAGTTAAATCAAGATATAATACGAGGTATTATATATCCAATTCCTCCAAAATTCAACTTTTGTACACTAAATAAGAGGATAATATTGTTTAGTTAATTATTTAGTTGTTTATTTATTCATTTTTGGATAGTTTATGCAGGAATTTATGTTTGTAACTGTTGTGAATCTTCTTATTGGTTTTTTGTTTACGGGAATGGTTGGGAATTTGAATTGGGTCAAGGACTGTTGGTGAATTTTGTTTTTTATTGGTTAAAAAGGGTTTATAGTTTACAATTTGTTTTGGGGAATTCCCGAACTGATTAATCGATTAGTCAAACTGTAAATTTAACGGTTTTTGGTTACTCACGAATTATTTTGATTGTTGAATTAATTAGAATTGACTTTGTATGCATACAGTTCTTCGATACACAGAATATTTGTTTACTTATTCATCTCTATTCCTTTCTGTTTATCAGTAAGTAATTGACAGGAATTTACGTCTTCCATTCCTCTTCACTATCGATTGACATCTAATAACTGTTATCAAACTCAATTCATCGTTTTTTCCTTGGAACTCAAAATTAACGTCATGATAGTAACCAGGAACTAATTATTTCACAAATGATTTAACATTTGCTTATCTAATAAACATCAGCAATGGCAGTCAGCCTATTTCCTCTATTAATTCCCACAAAGTTTTCCAATTCTTCTAATTATTTTCATTGATTATTCATCCAATAGAGAATTGGATATCTCAAGTATTTGAAAAGGAAAATAGAAAATATTCTTATTCAGATATTGCGTAGTAGGAATAACTATCGATTCATACTATTATATTACTCAATATAAAATCACTCGCACACCCATACTCACAAGCAATCAATATATATAAGAGTCGATCGTCATTACATGAAGGAAACCGGCGCATAGTAAATGGAAGGCTGTGAAACGCCACATGTGATAAATTAAAAGTTAACATCCATATCACACACGCAATGTCCCATCATATTAAATTAATTATAATGTTTTCAATGTTTCTACATTTTCATTCATATTTATGTTCTTTTTTGTCTAGCAGTTCCTGAAAAGATCAATAAATAAACTTCAATCATGTCTGGAAGCAAATATTACCACGTTCAGGTAAGAGCTGAATAAATTAGTTGTAAAATATATTGAATTGAAATTATATCTGCTTGACAAAAGATTAAATTGAACTGGTGATTTATGTTTATTCTTTATGGATTTTCGATTTCTGTTATGAAGAATCTCTTAGAACAAATTCACTGAGTCATTTGATGATGCAGAGAAAATAAATTGGAAAGGATTAATATTCTTTAATTTTGTTTCTCTATTCAGTGCACCCCATCGGTTTACCCAGCGGATCCTTTTGATGCTGAAGCTGATGCAGAACTGTTACGTAAAGCAATGAAAGGTTTTGGAACTGATGAACAAGCGATAATTGATGTACTTGCACGTCGTGGTATTGTTCAACGTCTTGAAATAGCAGAGAAATTCAAGACTATGTATGGAAAGGATTTAATTTCTGATTTAAAGTCAGAGTTGGGTGGCAATTTTGAAAATGCAATTGTTGCATTGATGACACCATTGCCAGAATATTATGCAAGAGAATTGGGCGCAGCTATGTCTGGTATGGGAACTGATGAAGGTGCTCTAATTGAAGTGCTCGCATCATTGAGCAATTATGGAATTAAAACAATATCAGCTGTTTATAAAGAGAGTGAGTGATATTTTTTTATTTATTTCAATGAATTTAATGTCATTTCGACCATTGGATTGATGATAAATGTGAAATCAGATATTAAAATTGAATTTTTTCAAGCATTGAATCACAAATTGAGTTCATGATTCAGATAAAAGCTATTTCGTATGATTAATTCAATGATGTCATGTAAATATAAATATTTCTCTACATAGATATACAAATAATGCAACAATACGTATTTATTATCATCATTATTATTATATATCGACCTTCTCATGCGTTTACATGACACACTTTATAGTCCATTGACGAGAAAGTTCTACCAAGAATTTTAATTAGAATAGAAGACGATGGTGGGGAGCGGATAGTAAACGGGGAATCAATTCCACGACTTTACACGTTCATTCAAGCGCGAAAAATTCTCGCACCATTGAATAACATATGATAAATATTCCACGAATTTTATTTTGTAATGAATTATAATTAGTTTTATGACACGTAATTGTTGAATGATTCATATCCGATTGTATCAGGAAGTTGTAAGAGTTGACAAATTGTTTGAAGCTGTGAGTTGTTTATTAATTTAAATCTGTTCTTTTTTTGTGTTGCAGTTTTTGAGAGAGAACTTGAAGATGATCTTAGAGGTGATGCGTCAGGACATTTCAAGAGACTTCTTGTTTCTTTATCTTGTGTAAGCTTCAATGATTGGATGGAAAATATGTTCATTTTAATACAAATATATAAAACAATTTGTTCAATGATTGTTGTCAAATGGACGTATGAATTGTTAATGTTTATCTTTTTCGTTTTTATCGTTTTCGTAGGCTAATCGAGATGAAGATCCAAATGTTGATGCTGCCGCAGCTGTTGAGGATGCACAGAAATTGTTTGAAGCTGGTGAAGGACAATGGGGAACTGATGAAAGTGCATTCAATGCAATTTTGATAACAAGAAGTTATCCACAATTACGACGAATTTTTGATGAATACGAAAGGATTTCGGGGGGGACTATTGAAGATGCGATTAAACGTGAATTTTCTGGATCACTTGAAGATGGATATCTTGCTGTTGGTAATGACAAAAGCTAAAATATTTTTTTAATTTCATGTAAAGCGATGAAAATTTACATTTTTTTTTCTCTTGGATCGCAAACATGCTTCACTGATGTGATTGTTTATTCATTTCATCTTATATTATTTATAAAATTCAGTTCGATGCGCCAAAGACAAGACTGCATATTTCGCAAAGCGATTACATTCAGCGATGAGCGGAATGGGAACTGATGATAACACATTAATTCGAATAATTGTAACACGTTCTGAAATTGATTTGGGTGATATCAAGGAAGCCTATCAACAGATGTATGGACGATCTCTCGCGGAAGATATTGATGTGAGTAATAATCAGAATTTTTCTATCTTAATTAGCTTTCTCAAACGTTTTCTGTTATTGATTTTAATTCGTCAATGTAGAATAATTTCATTCATTTTCATACGACAAACCATCGCAATTCGTTACTCTAATCACCATAAACAATTCTCTCCATTCATCTATTCATTCAGTTCTATTCAAACGTTTGAAACGAATGAAATTCATTTGTAATTATTTTACCGTCATTTATTTTTCGTTGTTATTTAATTATTGTAATTTCAGGACGACACGTCTGGGGATTACAGGCGACTTTTGCTTGCTCTGGTCGGCTAATAAAAACAAAGAAAAATACACATATATCTAACTTCATTTTCTCTCATTATGACATTAATTAAAAATAAATGAATTAATTGTGTTTAATACGAATATATAAGATACAAAAACGTGCCGTGTTTCACAACATTATTCGATTTACGGTGAGATTATGAAGACAAAAAATGATCTGATGAATTATATTTTATTTGATGTGTTTTTCTTTTATGTTTTAACTTTCACTATTTTTCTTTTATCTTTTCATTGTTATCACCACTAATGATAAACAAATAAAACATTGCACTGCACGCAGTAAACATAAATTGTCGTTTAATTTATCTGCTTTCATTATTAATAATTGATCGTGTGAATTTGAAAAATTCATACAAATTCGTGATGGATTATCGTATGTGAATTAATGCATTGTATCTATTTGCAAAAACAAAATATTTGTCGTTAATTTATCATCATAATACATTCCCTTTTTTTTTTTCTATATTTTATTTCGATTCCAGAGTGACTGCGGCGCTGAATTTAAGAGACTTCTCTTATCCCTGTTGGGTTGAAAAGGAAACCGATGATTTCAAATCATAACTTAACAATATTGCAAAATGTGTGCACGATTACAATTATTAATAATCGCTAAAGTTCATGATTAACAAAGTCGTTTGACACAAATTAATTCATACAAAATGCATCAATACAAGATTATCTATATAGAGATTGAATATATATTTTTGCTCTGCGAAATCATCTGTTAGAATATAATACAAATAATAAAATATTTTTGACAATTGTGTGAAAACAAAAATGTTACTTTAATGCTCACATATATTTTATTATCATTTCACAATTTTTATTGATACATATAAAAATATTTGGAATCTTTTTTTTTCAATTCTTCTGATTTCAGAGTGATTGTGCATCTGCATCGAAAAATTTACTCATACGTCTACTTTATTGACTGAACAATAATAAGTATGACATTCCAAGGTTATAGAAACATTAAAATTCACAGCATGAGTTACAAAGGAATATAAACGACTACCTAATCGAAATCTCAGCAAGGAAAATTCATTGGGAAATATTTCTCCATGACAAGGAAATTAAGTTCGATTGTTTCTCGACATACTTCGTATAGTCAATGAAGCAGCCGAGTCGAGAACAAATAAAAAGATTAATTTTATATTTATATTATTTGCACAGTTGGCATTTCTCTTATCTCTTTCAAGTCTTGTTCATATTCTTGTGCGACATCATTCATAACGACTTCAATACTTTTTATTAGATTGATATCAGGCATTTCATGTATTCTCTTTGGTATATGAAAGCAGCCAAGGTCTATGCTCTTATGAATCATATGGAAAACGGATATTTTAACCGCTGTGCAACCAGAGAATTCATGATTTTGCCAATGAAGTTTGGAGAGTACCAAACATATTTCCGCTCTTATTTTTTCCAATTCTGGTAATCCAACACAAATTGGTGGTGGATTCGTTGCTAAATGAGAAAGCAAACAAATTAAATTGGAATAAACTAATAAATAAAGTAAAATATGGAGAACAGAATTAAAATATGAGTTGTGGGAACAAAATATACACAAAATTATGAAATCTATTCACCTGAAATTGTTTCATTGATTAAAACATGATCGTTGAATGTAAGTGTAAGAGAAAATCCATAATCATCAGGTAAATATGAAGCATTGGCGCACGCTAAAATAAATATACAATATAATGGAAGGAACAGTGATAAATCAATGGGATCTGATTCTGAATTTGAATTGCAATGATGTAGTTGATCGATAAGGAGTAAGAATGGATGGTAGTTGTGAACAGGTACAGATCTACGCGTATATATATATAAAAATACCTGTTCCTATTACTTCAAGTACATGTACAGGTGCGCAACATCCGCAATCATACGTTGAACATGCACAATTTGATAAATCACTACTACCAAGCGTGACATTTGATTCATCTACAAAAATGTAGTCGATAAGTAAACAAATAAAAATATAATGAGAGTAAGAATGATAATACAGTGGTGATATGTTGATGTTACCATCAATTTCTTTGAGTATGTATGCGTGAAGTGATGAAACAATCACCACGAAGAGACTGAAAGTTAATTTGCAAGAATTCATTGTCAAATTTACAATCTTGGAATTTTTTTTGCCTTTCAACAACAAAAAAAGTTCATTTTTAGAGGTTATGTTACAGCTTTTTTGTAGTATTGCAATTCATCAAAGAAAATGGTAAATCACCGACCGAGCGGTTGGACGATGGTGGAAAAAGGCGGGAAAATCTTTCTCGAGCTTTGTAATGGACAGAAGCAAGGGAAATTCGATTGAATTCTGACATGAGCTTGATATAATGATGGAAATGAACTCCTAGCATGAGCTTGCAATATTCTCGTGAAGGATTCCCGAAAATTTAGAGGTTATCTAACACATTTTGTTTGTAATTGTTGGTTATAAAATTTACCAATCGAAATGGTAACTTATCGACTGTACGAAATGCCGGTAACGTAGGAGAAGATCATACATTTCTTCTTATTGTTCCAAAATCAAGAACTCATCAATATAAATAAATATAAATTCCCACAAACTTTAGAATTATTAAACTGAACAGAAAAGTTAGCATAACAAACCAATACTGCTTGCGGCGATAATTCAGGGAAAGTAGAGAAAGGGACAAAATCACCGCAAATGAATAATATATGGCACACAATCGTAAAATAATAAAAATTTTCGTAAGTTCAATCTCTCTCAGAACAGTTCTCTATAACAATTTATATGCACAACAGTTGGACGTAAGATTATCAAATATGAGAATGAATCTAATTCCCCCATAGAATGTAACTTTATGACTACATATATTTACGTATACAAGACTGTACATGTACTCATGCATATGTAGAAGAGTACACGGGTGTACGGTATCGCGCCCGCACATTCGCAATTTTCAGTACCGCTAACTTTATGTTGTGTGTGATTCACGTTCGTTGGCACACTCTCTCATGTATGTACACGTTGTCCCATAGTGTATAATTCAGCCATCCACCCAATTAATAATAAACAATAGAAAGAAATAAAGAACAAAAAACCGCGCTACGTGATAAATCTAATTCCAAAATCACTCACGAAGTAAAATCATCTACATAACCTTCACTTTTCGCAATATTTCCAGATATTTCATCACCCAAATAAAAGAACGCACGAGAATAAAGTGCAATTAATAAAAATCAAGATCACCTGTTATACTCGGCGTTACAATCAACAACATCAGAGTTTTTTTTTATGTATAAACATGTTTATTTCCGTTAAAAACACACAAAGACATAACCTAAAAAAAGAATTGAAAATGATGATGAAAGCTGCCAGTACTTCTTTTTCTCCAGATATTTCTCCAACCAACAGGTCTAGATCAACTATACATCCACATACATGAGATGATTATCTCTCAACTGAAGAGAAAACAACAAAAAACTGAACAGGTCGAAGAGTGCATCCGTATCCATCAGTTTTCTTCCCGATTCTCTTTCGTTTCCTCTCGGTAGTCTTCGGGCTATTGGCCCCGCTGCTACATGTACTTGACAACTATATATCCGAGGTAAAGGTCGTCAGCCCAAGCTAAACTTGAAAGAAGCTTATTGCTATCTCACACATTCATTTCTTCTCTCATTCTTGCATTGCGTTCGAGGCCCCGGATGTCCGCGCCCTGACCCACAAGTGGGCCTTCTCTACCTCTTATTCCACCAACTCCCGGACGATGACGATGAAGACGAGGACGATATGCGCTCGTGCGCAAGTATATACACACATTTCTCTCTGTCTTCTTGTTTCAACGAAACCCTCGCACTTACAGTCAGTCAGGCGATGAAGTTACGCGCGATTGGATTAATTGAAAAGCCCACACGGTTGAGTGACAGACACACACACGTGTTTTATCCTTAATATACAAACAAGTATACACACATATAAACATCTAAATTAATCGGCAATTTTTTTTTGCTAAAATTTTAAACCAGAATTCGATCCAAAGATAATTTTTTGCAGTGCAGGTGTGTGTGTGCGTGTATGTGTGTGATATCTTCGTTCTATTTATTATTGTTGTATATATATACGTATATACAGCATATAGAAGTATTAAGATAAATATATATATAGATTTATATATAAACAAATACATAATTGGTTTGGTTAATGATGGAAACAAGAAGAATATGTTGGAAATTATTCGCGATTTTATTCTCAATTGTGATAAGTGTAAATGCACAGGACGATGATTCATTGGCCGGCAGTTTTTTTTCAGGTAATTGATGAGGGAATTTAATTTTATTTGTATTTAAAGTTACAGATTGATTTCAAAAGTTGAAAATGGGTGAAAATTGAACGAATGAAGTGCAAGGGTGAAAATCGTGGATTAAAATGTTGCCGAGGATTTTGTTGGAAGGAAGAAATGAGGCAGTTAAAATCATTAATGAAAAAATTTTGGCAATTGTTTAATTGACGAATTATTATTAGAATTAGAATTTTATATGGTTAATTTTTAGAGATGAAGAAACAAGGAAGAAAAGTTTTTTGGTCCTGTTGATTTCTTCATCAGATCTTCATTATTTTTGTTTTTTTTTTGTGTTTTGGTGAATAATTTAAGTACGAAAATGCGAAGGAATGTAATGAGAAATAGAAAATTGGCGAAATATTATTAATGTAATTTCTCAATCTCAAATTATTGGTTTTATATGAATACTTATTGTATTAATGTGTATGTGTAGATGTGAGCGACATGGTTTTATATAGGTATAGGAATCAACGAAGGATGCGCCGACTGTCCTACTTTGAGTTGGTTGTAACGCTATGCCCGGATTGACTGTAACAAGGCCGCCATTCGTGTATACTTGGCCATCTTTCAGAAATAATAATATAGATAAAAAATAAAAAAGCAGCCTATTCACAACGGTATATAATAATATCGATATTTTACAGTACAAACGTAACCTAAAGGAATGAAGAAAAACATTTGAGAAAAAAAATAAAAGCATAATTGGTTTGTAAAAACCATAAAATTTGTCCTCAATTCTTTCAATTTCTTCTACTTCAATTCATTCACTTCATTTCTTCATCCAAAAATTATTTACTAATTCGCAAAATTGCCATGAAATACTTGAAAAAATTCCTCAAATTCACATTTTCTTTCTTCTTCATCAATTTTTATATTCAGCCCTAAAAAGATTTTCGTACTACTCAAACTTCATAAAATTGGCAGAACTCGTTCGCCTAAAAAAAATCAATTGAACTAATTAAACAAATTTGATTCCTTTACCATTAAATAATTACAGAAAATCAAAGAAAAAATAAATAGAGGAATCACTTAACGTAACCAATGAATATACATATGAAAATAAATCCTATGAAAGACTCGTAACACACCAACGCGCGTCGCACACCGTTCATTAACTTACCGTTATATTTGTTTGGGGCCGTTATTGCTCCAACGTTAAAGTGAAAAAAAAAAGAGGAAAAGAACGACACAAAAAAACCCAATGGCACGCAACATTCATCTCTCCATTCATTGATAGAAAAATATAACTAACCAAATAATTAATCAGTCAATCAATGGCTCAATTTCGCCAATTTTATCTTTCACTCTCGTTCATTTTAAACACGAATATCAAAAAAAAAAGAAAAATAACTGTTCGAATCCACTCACTGAAGCCAAAAAAAAAACACTCAACAAACTCATATGAATTAATAAAACTGATCTCAAAAACCTGAAGAAATCATAAACAAACTAACAAAAGTAGAATAATAAAATTAATAAGTACAAATTTAAATTAATAAATAAGTGAAATTATCTTCATAATAATTTATAGTTATGAAAAAAAAGAAAAAAAAAACAGGTTCAACGGTTTCTGCTGCATAGCTATATAATCTTTACATACATACATATATCATAATCCATTTGACTCAGTTCAATGACTCTGAAGCAACTTACAACCGCTATTTGTATATACATATATACTACATACACACAAATACGTTTATATATTTCAATTTAATATATGCATATGAGTGGGCGATTTAAAATCTTCGATTATGTATTCAGGAATTTTTATTATCCTTCTACATATTATACACATTACGTATACATTATATATAGGAAATTGTTCTTCAAATTGTATATTAAACGAAGAAAATGTTACTTCTCTTCACAACACCTCAAAGAATTTTATATTATATCTTATTAATCAACATAATTTTTATTTTTAGGTTTGCTAGATTCACTAGCAGATACTGCAAGCAGTGTTAACTGTCCTGGAGTTTGCGTTCATGCATTAGCAACTTTAATTTGCGATGATGTCCTTGAAGATGTTCCATGTCCAACACCTAGCATGCGATGTTGTGTTAATGGACCAATTAATGGTACAGAAGAAACATCATCGTCTGAAAATGATATCGAAGGGATAACCAGTTCATCAACTGTAAAAGAAAGTACGATAACTACAATATCAACAACAACCACAACTACAACACCACAAACAACAGCTGCAGTTGCAACAACAATTTCTACATCAACTTCAGTGTCACCATCTAAAACGTCTACGGTAAAATGATTGATAATTTCCTTCTGCATCGGGTTTAGTTACATAAATTAATTTTATTTCAATTTGGTATACAGGAGGACGTTAAAAATTCTGCTGATAAACCATCCAGTGAGTATTATCACTATTTCATGTGATATTTTAAATAATTTGAAGATCCAAGTCCTTAAGATAACAAAATATCACTGAAAGTTCTCCAAACATTTGATCCTTCGTTTGAATAAATGAAATGTACTTTAGTAAAACGTTTTATTCGGGTTAGAATTGTAGTAAATTTCACTGTAGATAATAAATTTATTAATGATTTGATTTTTCAGTGACAACGTGTTTTGGAGTTTGTATTGAAACGCGAGTGGTTGATTATTGTGAAGCAGTAATCAACATTGATTCCCTGTGTAGTCCTGATAAACGTTGTTGTGTCTCGCGTGATTCATTTGGTGATAATCCTCCAGCAGAATTCTACGCAATTGATCGTTCAAAATTAAATGGTACACGTTATGAAGAGAAAACTAACGACAAACTGACGAGTACACATTCACCAATATCTTATACGGCAACAACACAGATGAGTACAACTACAACAGCGGTAGCTGTTGCTACAACTCCAAGACCTAGGCCAGCAGCTCCATCAAAACCATGCAAGGGCGATTGTTACAATGTACTTCTTGCACTTTTATGTGATAATGTTGATCGAGATGCTTATTGTCCCGCGGATGGAACTTGCTGTATTAATGATCCATCTGTTCAAGAGGTAATCATAAAATTTATGATTACTTCTAATAATTTCTTGAATTGTTTAGAAGTTTCTTGAGTTATCTGATCTTATTTTTGATTCTTTCTTTAATGGAGCTCTATTATTTATTGATTACTTATCAATTCAACAGGAAACTACAACAACTGCTCGACCATACACACGTCCACCTCAACCAAAATTACCAATTTGTCGTGGCTTTTGTCTCTTACCAATAATGGCAGGATTTTGTAACCGTCCGAATATTATACTCATGAAAACTTCAACATGTAAAAGTGGATCTGTTTGTTGTGATGGGAGTCATGCACCACCTACGGTATTCATCTTATTTATTTGTTGGTAAATTCATGTTCTTATTCAATGGATGAATCTTTGTCATTCCACGAATTGAAATCATTTCCAGACACCGAAACCAAGACCGAAAGTGACTCCGCCATTGGATCCACGTCCTGAGTGCCCTGCGTCATGTATTGTCTCCTATCTTTCATTCACCTGCTTCAGTAAATTTTGTTCATTGACATTTTATGATAATAATATTGTTAACATGTATAAACTCTTATGATAATTGAGCAATTTCTTGTTGTACAGGAAACGCAGAGTTGACAGATTTGTTTAAGTGCGATAAGATTGGACATCGTTGCTGTGCACCGAAATCTTTGATTCGTGAAATGACTCATGGAAATTCTAGTGATGTATCAATATCAAATAGAAATGATACATTCTCATTAGTTAGTTCACGTCCGTACACGCCAACAACGTTACCGAGTCTATCATGTACGCATATGAACATTTTCCTTTGCTATTCTAACATTAAAAATTAATTTCCTTGAAACTCCATCCTAACTTAATTCCACTCGTTATTAACACCAAAGATGTGATACATTATTAAAGGCAAAATCTGTTTATTCATTCAACAGATGAAACAACCATAATAACAACTTCATCAACTACATCATCAACGCCATTGACTCCAGCAACAAAGAGTCCTATCTACAGTAAATATGTTTGCGGAGTCAAAGGAACATCTCGTGGCCCTATCCAAGCACGAAGTTTATCTAGAGATGGTCGTGTTGTCGGTGGAGAAGATGCTGATGCTAATGAATGGTGTTGGCAAGTTGCACTCATCAATTCATTGAACCAATATTTATGTGGTGGTGCATTAATAGGTACTCAATGGGTTCTTACTGCTGCACATTGTGTTACAAAGTAAGCATGAACGCTGCAAGATGAAAATTGTGACAACAATGCAATTTAAAGATTATCATGAATAATAATGTTTTCTATTTCCGTAGCATTGTGAGGTCGGGTGATGCCATTTACGTGCGAGTTGGTGATCACGATTTAACACGGAAATATGGAAGTCCGGGTGCACAAACATTGCGTGTTGCCACCACATACATTCACCACAATCATAATAGTCAAACGCTTGATAATGATATTGCATTATTGAAACTCCATGGACAAGCAGAATTAAAAGATGGTGTTTGTCTTGTATGTTTGCCAGCAAGAGGAGTAAGTCATACAGCTGGCAAACGATGTACGGTCACTGGTTACGGTTACATGGGTGAAGGTGAACAAATTAATTCAACTATTCTGCATACACCTTAACAACAAATGAGAAACAAATTATAAATTATGATTGTTTATTTTCAAATGATCCTGAAGCTGGACCAATTCCATTGAAAGTTCGTGAAGCCGAAATTCCAATTGTCAGTGATGCTGAATGCATCAGGAAAGTGAATGCTGTTACAGAAAAAATATTTATATTACCCGCAAGCAGTTTTTGTGCTGGGGGTGAACTTGGAAATGACGCGTGTCAGGTAAAATTAAATAGAAAAGATAAATTATGATAATGAATATAACAGATTTATTTTATTTATCGTTTTTATTTTGTTAGGGTGACGGTGGTGGGCCATTAGTTTGTCAAGACGATGGATTTTTTGAATTGGCTGGACTAGTCTCATGGGGATTCGGTTGCGGTCGTGTTGATGTTCCTGGTGTATATGTTAAAGTATCAGCATTTATTGGTTGGATAAATCAAATAATATCCGTTAATAATCTCTAGATATCATTTAAGTAAGAGCAACAACGACGAATTTATGATTGATTACTTATAATTATTCTAATTATCAGTACTGCAATAATTATTATTATTTTATCATTAACGTTAATCGTTTCTGTTTTCTCTTTCATGTGTTTTCAAAATTTTTCTTATTATTGCCGCGTGTTGACAGTCAAATTGTACGATAAATTTCAACTATTGTGACATCATTTATTCCTTTTTTCTTCTTCTGGAGTCAACGAATTTCACCCAAATTGAATTTTCAGTAAACGTTGAAAACGAATTACATTGTGCTGCAAAAAGTTGAAAGTTTATCGATGAAAGGAAGAAAAATGAATTTCTCTATCCTCAGTATATTGATTCATGTATTGAATAATAATCTATTCACTCTGCACTCAGATTTTGATTTTATATCTATGAATATATACAAAGTTTCGAATTTATTTAACAGAAAAAAAACTATTCAACATTGTCAGGATGTGACAAATGGTTTTCTCTCAATCAATTTAGATATAAATTTTTTTTTCAATATGCAGTCAATGAGTTGAGTGCAATAACTTTCATTATTATTCATTTTGGACATGCTTTTGTATATTAAATGCTTCAGCAAAACAAAAAAGTGTGTGAAAAAAATAAGACAAGAAAAAAAATAACTAAATGAGTCATATTGTTCTTATAAATTTTTGTAGAATGAATAATGTTTTATATATTAACGTCAACTATTGATGATAAATGTACATTCTTAAATTGATTTTAGCGACCATGAAATAAATAAATAAATAAATATATATATATACATACATATATATATATATGAATATTTAGATGTATCGACACATAAAAAGGAAAGAAAATCATGAAAAAAAAGGAAGTATAAATAATAATTTTGTGCTTGAATGAACATTGAATGAATGAAAACGAATGTCATGTACGGAGAAAAAGAAATAATTTAATTAAATATTATAAATGGAAGAAAGGGGAGTAAAATAATTCAAGTTATATAAATAATTAAAGAGAGAAAGTATTATTAATCAATGTGTGTAAAAGATATCGCTCAATATAGAAGAGTAAAAAAAAGGGTTTCATCTCCCTCTTTAAAAATTCCCAACAAAATAATTGTCATATTTCCGTTTTTTTTTTCATCACTGAAAAAATATATTTAATTCCATTCAATTAATAATACACAAAATTACAAATATAAATCATCTCAAAGACACATTTTCAGCTATCATTATAAACATTATTGTTAAAAAAAAAATATTACACATGTTTGAAGCCCAAAATGAAAGAATACTTCAAATTTTATATTTTTCTTTCCCTTGAAATAATCTAATCTACAACCTTACACAACTACACATTGAATGGAGTAAGAGATGGCGCGATTATATATCAATGTGCATTAAAAATAGAAAATGTCTTTTCCTTTTCTTACTTCGTCGTTGAAATAATTAGAATAATAACCAAGACAACTTGCATACACAAATATTGTATAAAATAATTGTATGAAATAATTCATTACTCATTACGTGACGAGAGAATTCTTTTGCCATTGCTGTTCCCCGTGCGCGTTTTCATTCCAAATTTCGGTTGTCTTAAACTCGGTTTTGCAAAACCACCATCGTTTTTAGTTATCCCACTGTCGCCGCTATTTTCTTTATTAAAAATCTCTGATTCAGATTTGGCAATAGAATCATTGGTAACACTGTTATCAACAATTGCAGAGAGATCAGAAACTGACGCAGACTTTGTCATCATTAGGTGACCCGACACATCTGCAAACTTCTTTTGATTATTACTTATTGGTATCGATGTTGGAAAAGTATCTTTTATTGTACTCATAACAATCTTCGGTGTTGAGGATTGGATATCATTGTTTACAATAGTTTGATCCGGCGGCGAATATGTCAATGTTGATTCGTTATCAATTGTTGATGATGGCGATGATTCAAATGTGTCTTCACTCATTGCTACAGGCATTGGATTAGTTTGACGAAAACGTTGTAGTAAACGGCCATGTGGTGAGGTCACAACTAACTGTCGTGGATATGAAAAATCTTTTTTGGCTGGCGTTGAACCAGTTGGTGCATCGTGTTTCAAATCGACATCGAGAAACTGTTCGATTTTCGCTTTCGTTTCTCTCAAATTTTGTTTCAATTTATCATTCCACTCAATTGTGTTTGAATTTTGTTCGTCGAGTTTGTTGTTTATCTCTGTAAAATTATTCTCGAACATTTTACGATATGATTCGGTTTGTTCCTCGTGGTATTTCGTCGCGTTCATAATTATTTTACTTTCATTTGTAATTGATGACAATGTTCTTTGTAGATCTGAGCCCATGCAACGTTTATATTTATTTGTTTGAGTTTCGAAGTGATTTTTGTATTCAGCTAAGTGTTCACAAGTTTTTTCAAGTTCGCTTATTAAATCTGAATTGATTGTTTCACTTTGTTCAACTGCTGCACGTAATAATTTACGATTATCTTCAAGTTGTTCAGACAATTTTTCACTTATTGACGTGACAATATTGTATACATCATCACCAATATATGTATCTATTCTGTTTTTAAAGATTGACATCTCTTTCACTTGTGAATCGGCTTTTTTACACGTGTCTAAGCCGCATCCAAACGAATAATCGAACGCCTTCTTGAGCTCTGTACGTTGTTTTTGTAAGTTAGTTGAGTTTTCATATAACAATTGCGTAAATTTATCTTCATTTGCGACCAATTCGTCAATTAATTTCTTAGCATTTCCCAAATCATTTAACAATGATTCAATTTTTCTTTTCAATAAATTATTTTCATTGATATATTGATTCATCACACTATCCATTTCGTTCTTCATACAGTCACGTAAATTAATCAATTGTTTCGTCGCCTCTTCATTGATAATACGCAAATTTTGATCAATATTATTTTGTACTAAATTCGATATTTTTGGCGCGAATGTAGCGGCAATTTTTCTCAACCCATCACGTTCGGAATTTGTTATTGTTGTTGTATTATTGATCTCATCCATAAACCATTTTTCATAATTTTCATATGATAATTTAACGTTCTTCGTTAAATCATCAGCAGCGGATTTTTGTTCTTTGATTAGATCGCACGACAAACGTTGCATTGTTTCAGCAGAAAATTTCGAATTGATATTCGTTTGTTCGAGAATTTTCCCTCTAGATAACGAATAAAATTCCATTGATTTCTCGGCATAATTCGCCAAATCATTTTGAATACTATCGAACTCTCCCGAAATATTATTTCTAAATTCTTCAGCAATAGCTTCATTTTCTATTTCAATACTGGTTTTCCGTGAAATCTTATCATGCAACTTGTGCGTATCAACAGACGCCGTTTCGGCAACTTCTAGCAACGTTTTCGCTTGTTTGAATAACTTCTTTTCCGTGTTGAGATGTCGTTCGACTAAATATTTTTGTTCATCACGTTCATGTTGCGTTATAAGAATTTTATGTTGCGTTTTGTCTAAATCAATTTTTAATTCATTCAACAGTTGTTCTTTTCCCGCCATAGTTTCCTCCAACACTTTAATGTGATTGATTTTTTCCTCGATTTCTTTCTCCTGGAATTCAATAGTCGATTGCATTACATTATAATTCTCCGCAGCTAAATAAACGCCATTGCGTTCTCTTGTTGCAGTTAAATCTCGTCGCAAACGTTCAATCTCTTCAGTATATTCTTTCAACAAAGCTTTCTTCGATAATTTTTGATTAATCTCTGGACGATTCGTGATATTCTTAGCACGATGTGCGTAATCCAATGTTGACAAAGTCTCCTCTAAATTAACACTCGCAGGCGAAACAGTCGCAATGATAGACGTTTTCGTACGTCCACCAAGTGATTCTTGTAGTAAACGCGTCAATTTCGACTCACGATAAGGAATATGTGGTGCGCGCTCTACCAAAGCTGTGATGACACGACCAAGCGTTAATAACGATTGATTGATATTCCCAGCTTCTCTCGCGCGACGATCAACCGCACCTGATCTTCCAACATTTTCACTTCCAGCTAAATCAACAAGATTTAATTTACCTGTTTTCAACAATTCTTCACCATCCACAGTGTTCTCCTTAATGTGGACAGTTATCGAAAACACTGTATGTGATCTACTCGAATGTGCATTCATCAATGTCGCAGCAGTTTGACGTTTCTCTGACCCTTTTTCTAATATTTTGTATACTTCATTTTTATTGTGAACTGTTACCTCTTCGAGACCGTGAATTATCACCGCGCCCTTCTTCGTCGCATCTTCGAAGAGACGTATTTTTGATGCATCATCATTTGGTGATAGTAAATCAAAGAGTTCTTCATTGTATAGTTCAAGGAAACTCACACGGACTGTATACTCTTGCGACTCCATCATTCGTAATTCATCAAAAAGGTGGCTCAATGCTCGAGGAATTATTCCGGCTGTTGTGTCCTACAAATAAAAGTTAATTAATATTGTGATTCACTCCCGTCTATATCATACAAATAAACAATTTCGTCTGTTTCGTCATGATAAACATCCAGACGCCAAATCAGCAAAAATATTGCATCAATCGATTATATATATATTATAAAACAAATCTGATTGTTTCTGTGATGAATAAAACATCATTTTACTCACACTTTGCCAATGAATTGCAGGATCGTTAGAGAGACCCTCCATCGTGAATGTTTTCCCTGTACCAGTTTGGCCATAAGCGAACACTGTACAATTGTAACCTGCCAAGACCTCATCCAACAATGGACTAACGACTGCATTATAAACATCCAACTGTAATTAAACACATAATCTCAAATGAATAAATGAATAACATAAACACAACAAAACACAAAAATAAATAATAAACAAAGTAATGAAAGGAGTAGAAATATTCTTTCGCCAGCTTTGAAAGGTGACGTTCTAACCTGCTTCGATGCAGGACCGAAAACTCGATCAAATGTAAACTTTTTTGTGAGTTTATCCTGCGGCCTTTCACGTACAATACATTCACGTGGTGATGCTACTTCCACTACTGTCGATGATTTTCCATAAATTTCAGCTTGGTTTGCCGGTCTTCAATATGAAAACAAATAAACAAACGAAATATGGGACGGAGTCATCGACCATTTCAGAAACTGTGATACACATGATAGAATCAATACAATTTAATTGTTAAATGTAATGATTAGATAAATTGAGCATCATTGATGAATAACATGAACCCGTTGAGGTCGCAGGTACTCACCTAACCCGCACAAACACTTGGATATGTTGATTTTTTTCTCTTTTACGTCCTTGGGTATCACACATTTTCCCCCGTTTCTATAACACAATTAGAGGTTATGATTGTTTGGATAATGTTATTATTTTGGCAGGTTTATTTGCACTAATTAAATGACAGAATTGATTGAATTTTATGTATACGACTCTCACTCTACTCAACAAGCCGCACACAATACACACAATCAGTTGAAACTGGCAGTTATGAGCGTTACAAAATATTTGAAAAACAGTTCGCGTATTCGCCGGTAGAGTAGAAGATGTTGCGCGCGCAGGAAGTAGATATTTGTGGAAATATGTAATTATTTTGGAGGTTATACATGAACAACGTGAATCAAAAGATGTGCGACTACAATTAATGGTCTCTGTTTTATCGACAGTGTATTTTATAGGTTAGATTAGGTTAGGTACAAATATTTTGAATAAATAGAGGTTAGGTACGTGAATTTCGTAAACAAATGCACATCGGTTACTTCACACTGTTATGTATAAACTACTGAGCCGTCTACTCGTTAAATAAGGAGTAAACAAATGCGTATAATTATTGTTCAAGGGATGAAATCATTCCTGATTCTATTACGAGTTATTTTGGTTCATCATCCAAACAAATTTCGACTATTCTAAGATGGAAACACACCGGCTCTCTTATAATGTTGTTGCACAAGCTCAGGACTGCTTGAATGAATGATAACAATTGAAAAATGTTATTTCAGTGAATTATTGAAAATGGCGGCTCAAACAGTTCTTCTTGACTTTACTATACCATCAAATGTCATTGCTGATATTGATAAACGATCCAACTTGAAATCAACAATTACTAATGTTTTGAACGATCATTTCAATGGATTGAAATCATTTACTGACGCGGATATTGATGATGGCTTCGTTATACTTTATACAGGACCAAGTGGTTGTCTAATAACTGTGAAAAGTTATGTAGAAGGCTTGATTACAGTCAATATTGATTATTACAAACGTGATGGAGAAAACGCTTTATTAAGCTTTGAGGTATGCTCACATTTATTCATTCAATTAAGTGATGTATTGCCCCAAATTTCAATGAATTATTTTGATCCGTTTTTTGATAGTCTGCAAGAAAATTGGGAAATTCATTGGCAAAGGCGACAACAGCTTTACAATCATACACACTTCCTCCAATTAAACGTGGTCGCTTATCACTGAAATCCTCTCCTACTTCTGGTAAGTTCCAATTTATGAACTGAATTTTGTGCATCGAAATTAGATTCACTCAATAATAAACTATATCAATAGAATTTGTTGACCTAAAGATCTACCATTGTATCGTCACAATGTTACTAAACAAAATTTGCTATCAAATTTTGCAGTGAAGTTGTCCAAGCAATCGATCAACAGCCTGGATGATGATTGTATGGCAAAAATATTCTCGTATTTCACGATTGCTGATATGATGCAGGCTCAAAAAGGTGTCACTAATCAAATGAATAATAGAATTCTTTCTTCATAAATATCATCACCAAGACTACAAAAACTTTATTGATATTTCTTTTCTATGTATTAATCAGTTTGTCGACGGTGGGATTCATTGTTACAACATTCATGGAAAACAGTGAACGAACTGACTTGCTCTCTAGACGGATGGTTATTTCGAAGAGATTATGGTGAAGATCATCAAGTAAATACCATCAGTGACTTAGCCGAAGTTCTCCGTTGCTGTGGTCGATTTATTACGAATTTAACAATATATGGACGTGGTTTGGATGCATTAATATTCACAGTCTTGATGAGAACAATCGTGAAACACTGTAAACAATTAGAAAACATTGATATCACAATGTCTCAGATACCATCACAATTTCAAATTCACGAATTACTTAATGACAACGCTAACTTAGAAGAATTGTTTATCTGTGGTATGAGACCAGACATGGAAGACGATTTTATATCATTGCGAAGTAATAATACGAAACTGAAATCAATCGCAATTAAATTCAGCAACATATCTGGTACGTTTTTCGAATATTTACCAGACCTAGAAGAATTGAACTTGTTCTGTGTTGATTATGTCTTCATGTTGAGTTGTTTTACGTCTGCATTGGAGAGATTCGAACGATTGAAAATCTTTTATTGTAATTCCTGTCCTTGGTTTGAGGATCGGATAGCCGAAATTTTATTCAAGAAAAAAACCCTGACGACATTGACGATTTATTCTGATAAATTGTCGAGTTCATATGATAACATAAAGACTCTGGTGAATTTACAAAAATTAGATCTTGGTCGTAATAATAATTTACGTGATGAGAATCTTGTGAATATTACAAACAATTGTAAACAACTTTTATCGTTGAGGATAAGTTATTGTTGTCGGATAACAAACTGTGGATTGATAAGTATTGGCCAATTGACGAAACTGAGAACGTTGGATATCGAAGGATTGAAAAAGGTGACTGATAAACCTATAGGAGAGTTGCCTAATACACTTACACGAT
Organism: Meteorus cinctellus; assembly: GCA_030523045.1. Taxonomy (NCBI): domain Eukaryota; kingdom Metazoa; phylum Arthropoda; class Insecta; order Hymenoptera; family Braconidae; genus Meteorus; species Meteorus cinctellus. The sequence continues at coordinate 87,398 of JAPYZF010000035.1, read as the reverse complement.
TTAACTGTGATGGATGTACAAGAGTTAAAGATGATGGGATGATAAGACTGATTGAAAGAGCAGTAAATCTCCGAGAAGTTTCTCTTCGGTATTGTCGAAAAATCACGAATGTATTTATTGAAGCAGCCATTGAGGTTGTTGAAAAGAGGGACAATAACTGTGCTCTTGGAATTAACTTAAGAGACAATAATATAAACTTAGATAAAATAAGAAGACAGGTCCCGTCATTATTGAAATTGAAAAATTGGAATTAGAACTCCACTAACAATTAACATAAACAATTAAATAAAAAAGACTTTTGTTATTCTAATTTTAAGTTGCTGTGGAATGTTGTTTTCCCTCCATATTATTGTGTATAAAGCTGTTTCATTGCACAGTTGAAATTCATGTGAATTCAAATTTACGCGGTAAAACTACAGGTTAGGTTGTGTTGTGAAATTCGAACGAATAAAGTGGGGCACGAATTTCAAAGATGTAAACAAACCGGCACGTTTGTAATGTTGTTGTACAAGCTTAGAACTATTCAACTGATTCATAACGATTAAATATTTTCATTCAATTGTTGTTTGAGACATAGATTCACAGATCGTTCAGATTGTGTTCAGTAATTGGGTATGTCCGTTCATTCCACATGTACATTTTGATCACTTGTAAAATCTTATAACTTTATTTGGAGTGAATATCTAAAATTGAATCTTCTGTTGCTATTGTTGATGATAATTGTGTATATTAATCCATATAAAATATTATTTCAGTGAATTATTGAACATGGCGGCGCACACAGTTCTTCTTGACTTCACTGTACCATCAAATGAGATTGCTGATGTTGAGAAACGATCCAACTTAAAATCAATAATTACCAATGTCTTGAATGATCATTTTAAAGGACTGAAGTCATTTACTGGACCTAATATTAATGATGGCTTCATTTTATTTTATACTCGACCAAATGATTGTCTAATAACAGTAAAAGCATATGCAGATGGTTTGATTACAGTCAATATTGATCATTACAAACATGAAAAAAAAAAAGCAATACTAACTTTCAAGGTACACCCAAACTTCTTATTCTCTCATTTTAGTCATTCAAATGATAACCATACGAATCCTCTTTGCTCGATTCATAATGTCTTCGCTCTTTTGGTTTATGATAGGGAGCAAACGCATTAGGAAATGCGATGGAGACAGCGATACAGACTACGCAATCTCACACGATCGCTCGGTTTAAACGTTTAACTCCAGTAATAAATAAAGAAACCGTGATCGCTACTCCTGGTAAGTTTCTTTGCATGTTCATTCATTTGACCATCAACAAATTCAATTATTTTACTTGATAATAGATGATATCACAGTGAAGGAGGCGTCGCTGAACGACCTTGATGATAAATGCTTGATGGAAATATTTTCATATTTCACCGTTGCTGATATATTGATTGCACAGGATGGTAACTAATTAATAATAATTTTAAAGAAAATACTAATAAGTAGCCTTAAGGATGGTGAGAAAAACCATCGCAGAATAATTGAGACATAATAATGACCATCATTTAATTTTTTTATTAATTAGTCTGCACCCGTTGGGGGTCATTGCTATATGATTTCTGGAGAGATGTGACTCAACTGAGTTGCTCACCAGATGGATGGGTTTTTGATTATCCTGTTGAATGTGGCCACGTGGTGGCAAACATCAAAGACCTTGCAAATGTTCTCCAGTACTGTGGCGAGTTTATAACTGATATAATTATATGGGGACGTGATTTTACCGGTGTAATTTTCATAGTCTTGATGAAAACAATCATGAAATACTGCAAAAATATCATATCCGCTGATATAACAGTTTCTGATGATACTCCAGAGTATAAAATCAGTGAATTTCTTCGTAATTCCCCAGAGTTAGAAGAATTATACATATGGGGAATGACAAAACAAATGGAGAATGAATTGGTTGATATATCCAGGTCTAATCCAAAACTGTTGGCGTTCGCAGCGAGATTGAGTAATGTGAATGGCGATTTCTTTTCGTATTTACCAACAAGCTTAGAAGAGTTTGAACTTACGTCTGTCGTTGGTGACCGAATGAAAAGTACATTTGCAGCAGCATTGGAAAAGTTTGATAATTTGAAGTCATTCAATTGTGGTTCATGCCCCTGGTTTACAGACTGGGTCGCTAGAATTATTTTCAAGAAAAAAACTTTGACTTCGTTGACGATTTATTCCGAGGAATTATCAACTTCATACACAAGTTTGAGAAATCTTGTTAATTTGAGAAAATTAGATTTAGCTGCAAATCGGAATTTAAAAGACGATCATCTTTTGACTATCACCGAAAATTGCAAGCTATTGGCAGCATTGAGGATAAGTAAATGTGAACTGATAACCAGCCTTGGGATAGTTTATCTTTCAAACTTATCACATTTATATTCTTTGGATATTGAGGCTTTGGTAAATGTGACCGATCATCCCCTTGGAGTTCTATCTGATGCAATGACGATGCTAGTTTGTGATGGATGTTTAAAGCTAGGAGATAATGGACTGATAAAACTCATTCAGAAAGCACCGGAACTTCAGGAAATATCTATAGTAAATTGTCCTGGCATCACGAATCGGTTTATTGAAGCTGCTATTGAAGTTATGGAAAAAAGAAATAATTCTATACCTCTTGATATTAACTTCAGAAGTAATCCTATCGATTTGGATAAAATCCCCAAAATAATTCCTCGATTTATGAGGTTGAACAGTTGGTAGAGTTACTTCTGCCCGATCATCAAATTTCATTTCTCATTTTTTTTTTATACAAAATTACTGACGTCAATTATGAGCAGTTGTTCACACCTAATTGATGACTAAGTTCGATAGAAATTAGAACGTTCCGAATAATGTAAAATGCATATTCTTTTATTGATATCAGAAGTTGAAAATTGGGAAGTTTCGTTTTATCCGATATTTAATTACAAATTTTTTGACATTGCTTGACATTCATCCAAATCATGAACTAATTTTGTATGACTATTAATAATAAGAAGCTGAATACAATCATATGTGATGATTCATAATCAAATCAGATATTTCGCATTATTTTTTTTTTTGTTATATCGATAACACCTGCAATATGTGAATTGACCCCTAGAAATTATTGGAATATAAATTCAATTTTAGCTCATGAAGAAAACTGGTAGACAGCGCCAATAGTTTTGAAAAATACTCGCGACATTCAACCGGATTACAACAAACTAACCTCAAAATTTTTCAACAAGTCGAGATTGAATGACGAAATACTGAGCTTCTTCAATAATTTACGCGATAAAACGGGATAAACCATGTCTTTCATCGTTACAGCGAGGTTAATAGCTCGAGGATGTCGATCACAATTGTTATTAAATTTTAACACAATTAACCAAAACATTTGCAAAGAGAAAAATTTTTTTGAGGTTAGAAACTCTATTGTAAACATATCCACACAAAACTGATAAAATGATTGTTTTCCACTTCTATTATTGATATTGATTATCGACCAACGTTTTTTGTCATTAGAATGATGTTTTTCACTGTTATTCATCCTGTTTTGCCTTTTTTTTCTATCAGATTGCGGCACCATTGATACAAAAAAGGAGGTTAAGTGCTGCAAAAGAGATAGAAGCAAAAAAAGGGAGTGATCTTGAGCTAATATATAAAGGAAGATTGGCATCGAAGATAAAATTACTTAAATTATTTTCAATATCAACATCAGTATGTACTCTTGCAGTGCAGCCCTATATATTACCTAAAGTTATTGAGACTGGCTCGGCTACAGCACCAATTGCTGTAGGTCTTAGTGTTTGTTTTTTCAGTTTTGCAACACCGATGATGCTCCACATGTTTACGAATAAATATGTTATTGATATTCATTACAATGAGAAAACAAAGAGCTATATTGCGTCAGTATTTACAATTTTTGGAGGGAAAAAAAAGGTAATGAAATTCTAATTCTCTCTTTCTCGATATAATTAAACATACAAAATTATTTATTCACTTTGACATACCCAAACAGATTGAATTTACACCCCACGATGTTAAACAACCAGATATGGGACAGATGTTGACCAATTGTTACGTCAAGGGCCGAGCAACGTTCATTGATGTTGCTGATTTTTCCGACCCGCGTCATTATGGTCTCATCATGGGTTACGATAAACCAATGGACTTCCGATTCGAAGCTGATATTGATGATAAAAAAATTGTTCATCCCAAATCATACCAATATCAATCAGATCCTGACCCAGTAAAAGAAAAGAAGTCAGTGAGAAATTGAATCTTCAAAGTACAAGAGAGAAATGAACAGTAGAAGCGATTGGAGCTCTGTTTCAATTGGAACAAATGTTCTTTATTGATGTGCTTGATTTTGTTCGTAAGCAAACAGTTACAACTATTTTACAAACTAAATTTCATATCTATACATATATATGTATGTATATATAGTTGTTTATTATGTATATGTGTGTATGTACATAAATAACGTAACCAAAGACACACAGTTAAATTCGTCATGTAAATGAATATAATTTGTTCCTTTACACATATTTACACTTCGAAGTTGCATGAATAAATTTGTGTTCATATTCTTATATGATTGAAAAACAATTCGAAATGTGATAAAATGAAGGAAAAAAAATCACAAGGATAAAAAATTAAAGAAGAGTCTTACTTAAATTTGTTGGTTTTTGGACAGATTAAATTAAGTAGGTAATAATTAATGTAATTAATTGTGACATAATTTAGGCGGGTAAAAGATCAAAGTCATCAGAAACATGAACCATTGGTACATGCATATCTTCAATTTGTGGTGTTGCTTTGAATTCACATAATCCAACTTCTTTTAATTTCCATTCCCAATCCATTTTTTGTACAGCGTGCAAAGACTCGGCTTCATTATGATGTCTAAGTAGCATCGCTTCCTGTCATTCAAAAGCATATGAATTAGTTGATAATTATCCAAAAAATTGTTTTGATCTCTGTCTACACTGAACAACCTCTTAGAAATCAACAGGAACTTTCTAATCGAATTTCAAACTAATCAACAATCAAATTTACCTTTATTTTCTCCCATTTATCATCGACATCCTGCAACCAGCTCAAAAACAATCGTCCATTGTATCGACTCCGGGCATTCCTATCTTTTTCTTCTTGTTCTGGAGTAATTACATTATAAACTTCCTCATCTTTAAGTATAGTACAAACAGAAAACGGTAACGATTGATTAGCTAAAGCTCTCGCAGCACGTCCATGAACACGTAAAATTTCCTGTTCAACCGATAAAACTAATTTCTCTTTCTCCACAACATGTTGCATGCGTAAACGATAACGTTCCTTTTCTTGATCAACATACAAATCCTTCATTGCACCTTGTAACGTGACTGGTGGATTAATATTCGGTTCTTTGTTAGCATTTCCCGCAAGCACATAAGTACAACGATTCATCAAATAATCTTTGAAGCCTTGTGGCGGTTTCGGTTGAACTGGAAACAAACCTTTTCGTCTACGTTCAATTTGCTTTCGTATATTTAAAAATAATTGATAGCAATTCGTAATTGGTTGATCATGTGGATGAACTTCAGGTCCAGTGTTTGCTGTTTCACTTGAATCGTTTGATGCAGTTGCGGCTGCAGCAGCAGCTGCAGCTGCTGCCTGTTGGGCTTCTTTATTTGTCTTCATTTTACGTTTTCTTGGATGTAATTCAACAGTCGCCGTCGTTGAAACACTGGCGCTCGTTGTTGATGTTGCAGTAGATGAATTTTCGGAATTGTCACTGTTATTGTTACCTTCTTTCTGATTATTCTTCGTGTTTACTTCAGACTTATCAGACTTTTCGGAATTATTGATAGATGCTTTTGTTGAAGCATTTGTTGTAGATGAAGAGTCACTTACTGGTGTGGTTTTCGTACTCTCCGAGTTTGTTGTTGTTTCTGGAGTCGGTGAATGATGATGCTGCTGTTGAGGTGATGAATTATTTGAACGATCGTTTGCTGATAAAGACGATGATGAGGTATTGTTCGTTCCAGAACTTGGCAGTGGTGAGGAATTCGTATAAGATTGATTTGCAGATTGACTTGATGATGATTCTTTGGCGGATGTTGAACCATTTCCGCCATTTCCGCTCCTGAAAAAATAATTTTATCTTAAAACCTTTCTTTCTAAGTTGATTATTGATAACAACTGTTTATCCACGTATTCTTTTTCAAAAATATTCTGATATAAAATTCATTCACAGAGAATAATGAAAGAATTTATCAGGTTGAATGTGTGTTGTAGTATTTTCAGTTTCGCGATTCGTAACTTTGATTAAGCATATCGCCGAGCGTAATTGACTGATTCTAATCAATGGATAATGAATTCTAGTGGAAAAACAATAAACAAGAGGATAAACTCGACAGGAATGTTGAATATCATGGTCATATTATCAGAAAAGATGTAGTAGATAACGGTGGAGAAATTAATTCTCCTTTAAAATAGTAATTCAAATAGAAATTGTACACAACAAACCTATGTGAACTGCGTAAAACTCTTTGATGATGAGTCGCACGTTGTTCCTCAGTATGAATAACGCCAGTGAAATCTTTTTTATCATCATTTTTCGTTTGAACTGTTGTTGATTCAGTTGGACTTGTTGTACCACTGGTATTTTGATTCTGATCTTTATCACTTGAGTCGTTGCTGTTGGAACTTGCAACAACATATGGCAATTGATGGCCTCTAGTCGATGCATTTTTACCATTCCTTACGCCACCCTGTTCCTGCTCTGACGTTGTACTTTGCGGTATGACAATTTTTAACGGTGGAACTTTTGGTGCTGAACCAGATTCTGAACTTTTTGGACGTTCATCATCGTCATCGGAGTCTGCCATTGGTGCTGGTGTTACACTTGGTTTGGAATTTGTAACTGGATTTGTCGCTGGCTTTGGACTGCTGCTGTTGTTGGTGCTGTTATTGGTGTTTGTGTTTGATGTTGATGTACCCGATGGACTTTTCCGGTCAATATTGTTCGTCGCATTCGTATTCACATTGGAATTATTATTCGATTGATTGTTCTTTCCCGCTGAAGCTGATGATGAATTTACTCCACCGCTGTTGGCTCCTTGTTTCCCTGGTTTAACGCACTGTTCAACAAACGATGATGCAGTTATCGCACTTGAGTCGAGCTTGTCGGACTAGAAACAATAATTTAACAATTTCGAAATAACAACATGCAATTTTGGTTGGTCGGTTTATTTATTTATTTTTTTTTTTTGGGTAAGAGCAAAGGTTCAACTGATGAATTGATAACAATGTTTGTTTCGTTTTTGCATTCGCTGGGAGGGGAAAGGTGAATTTATTTCTGTCATGCGCAATTGATAGATTTTACGAGAGAGGATTTAATAATTATTGTGATTGATTCATTAGCGATTTCTGTCGAATTTATGATCCTTCATCACCTTTCAGCGATATTAATAACAAAATTGCAATTGTCCATCTAATCCCCAATGAACCAATCCCATCATCAGAATCACTAATAGAAAAACAATGAAAAAGCCCAGATCTTCCCCCTAAATTACCACAACCATTTCCTATGAATGAAAAAATACCTTTTCAGCATTGCCACCAGTGGCACGTCCAGTGCTTTGTCTACCCGAGTTCGCTCCTTTCATAACAATTCCATCTTTAACATTACAATCAACTCCGCTCGAACCACTTCCAGCTGCCGCGTTCGTAACACCTTCTTTCCTTTTTTTACGTCGACTCTCATCATCCTGTTCATCGCCATTATCACCAGCATCAAAAGCTCTCTTACCCGAAGAGGTTGAAGAAGATGACGGTGAATTACTCGTAGTCTGATTATCATTAATACCAACACTGGTATTTCCACCCGTAATAACATTAGAATTACTCGACGATTCGACATTAGTTGTTGTCGTAACAGAAATTGCCGTCGTAGCATTCGTATTATTTCCATTACTATTATTATTCAACGTTTGTGTTTGTCCAGACAATTTATTTCCATTGTTATTATTACCACCGCCATCCTTCTCCTTGTCTGGATTGGGATTTGGTGACGAACTCGCGCCACGAACTGGTGTCGCTTCTTTCGAACTTTTAAACTCATAAATATCATTTCCATCCGGTGTTGAACTTGTTGGTGCTGTTGTAGTTATCGATGAAGTATTAACGCCATTAGCTCCAGCATTTTGTCCAATTGATACTGAATTACCACTAACTGTCGATGATGCTGCTGTTGTTGCAGTTGTCGTAACCGTTGGTGATGTTGTGGAAGACGTTGATGATTTAGTACCTTCCATTTGTTGTCCCTGACTCGCACCACCGATTATGTTAGTGTTATTGTTAGCGCTTGCGCTATTGTTACTGCTGGTATTGCTGCTGTTTGTATTATTAGTGTTGCTGCTGCTGTTGTTGTTGGTGCTCTGACGTGAGCTAACGTTATTCTTTTTATCATCCCTCGCACCACGGACTTGGTTCAGTCGTAGAGTAACTCTTGGCGAGTTTCCAGACTGCCCAGTTGCCGATCTGTCCACTGAAATACAAATTTAAAACATTGATATAAATATTAAGTTTTTATTTCCTTCGGACAATTATTCCCCTTGTAAATATTCGGAATGTGATCAAACCAACACAAAAAGAAAACAAAATAATCATTACAAATCAATTCCTTTACTCAGTTCTCTATATTTTTCTAGTAATTTTCTTCCGAAGGTTAAAATCATTTAACTCCAAGAATTATCATTATTATTATCGTTGTTAGAGACAAAAATAGAAATATTTTATCCGCACGTTGCCCGATATTTGTTGATGAATCACAATATTCAATCGAAAAACATTCAATGGATTCGCAGCACAAACGAAAAATATACAGAACAGCCCTGGGTTTGAACAATTAAATGAAGGAAGAAACAGAAAATCGAAAGTCAATGAGTCAATTTCTATCAAGTTTGCTTAAATGATAATTATAATAATTATCTACATCAGTTGTGTGAGCGGACTATAATAGAAAATTGATAATAATCCGAGTATATTTCTGTACGAGTATTGAAGATAAAAAAAAAGCCAACGACACACGTGATAAGAAATAGTTTATGTATGTATGCGTGAATATGTGTAATGTAATTTAATCAAAAATGTGATAGAGACGATGAGAAATATGTGTATATATATACTTGTTTCAAATACCACACCGACAAAAAATATTATAAATCAATTTCATATCATATACCAAAGACAAATTAAACTGTTGCAAAATTCGTTATCATAATTGTCGACAAAATGATGAAATATATATACGTTAATACATGAATAGAAGAAAAAATGGTTACAATCACATAAATAATTCACCTGAATGCAGTAAAATAATATGAAAAATCTCGTCAAGAAATATCAAATGAAATTAGAATTAATAAATAAATAAAATCATTTTGTTTTCGAAAATGCGACTTTGTGTATTGTGTTACATACGAAAGAATTTCAGGTCACCCGGTATATTGAGAAGGCCACGATTAAATAAAGAGAAAAGAGAAGGCGCAACAAGGAAGAATAAAAGAGCGAGAAAGATTGTGAGAAAAATGCAGCACACGCTGCACAAATATCAAAGTGCAATCGTAGAAACTGCACAATAATATTTGAAATAAATTCAAAATTATGCAAACAATTATCACATCAATACACAAATAAATATAACAACACGTACTACAATTAAATCTTTAAATCCCACGTAAAATCGGCACAACACAATAAACAAAATAAACAAATTTAAATCTCTCATGAACATTAAAGTAAATTTCAACTAATCATTTAATTATCAATCAAGATTAAAAATTTCTTCCTTCTAAAATACAATAAATACATTTTTTTTCCATTATTGATTCAATAAATTTCATTTGCATAAAATGAATACAAATGGTACAATAACAATTATTCATATTTAAAAGATAAATAAATTTGTTAATGAATTTTTGTCGTATTTTAATATTTTGCTTTTCTTATTCTTGATGATACCTCTTGATGATACAAGTCACAACTCTGGCGCGCGTCACACAACCGTTCACAAACGTTGTACGAGAAAGAAAATGTGAGAAGGAAGAAACTTCTTCTCTCATGAACGGGATATTCTTCACCATTTCATATATACATATACAGATATATTTGTGTGTATATTAAATACAGATACACTCACGTATATAAACAGGTGCGCTACTCGTGGTAACTATCTTCGCACTTGGATACTTAGTACATAGATATATAAAACACACGATTTTTTAATAATAATGATAGAAATAATCTAACAGAGAAATTTTTCCATAAAAATTTACTTGACATAAATTTGAATAAAAAATCAATGAAAAGTTTAATTTTGTGCTCGGATTATTATGGGGAATGTTTTTTATCTTTACATTTGATCAATTGATTTAGCAAATTTTATTCGTTGGTGATTGAAGAAGGGGAATTGAGGAAGGAGGTGGAGTGGTGGGAGAATGATTTTCGGAGTGAAAATTGTGGGTGGAAGATGTTTAGTATTTTCAATTGTGAATGAAAATTGGCGGATGCCTTTGACGACTGTGTGACCTCAATGATCGTTTCAACTTGACTGATACAACGTGAAACAATTTATTCATTCGTGTGAGTGTGTGCGTGTGTTTGTTCCCCACTCTCGTCCTGTTTTCTCTCTTCGTGTATTTTTTTTCCACTTCTGGTTTTATTTCTTCTGCCTTTTTATTATGACTTATTTGGAAGGTGATTGGACTTCATTTGTTGTTTATTGGCGATCTGGTTTTGTTTCGTTTCTTTTTAATTTTTGAAATTAATGTGGGTGAATTATTTATTTCTCTTGACTCGTCCGGGGATTGCTTTCTTGTCTGAATTTGTTTTATGATTTTTGAATGGATTTTAATTGGAGTAAATAAACTCGATTTTGATCAGAATTACAATGAAACACGTGTGAATTTCACCCATTTATATTTATCAATTATAAAGAATAAATAGCTTGAATCAATAATTCAACAATAATTCCAGAAAATAACTCAGCTCTGTACTGAAAAATCCAAGAGCAACTAATAATTGTCTTCATCTAATTCCTCAATTCACACAAAGAAAGATGTGCAATAAATTAGAACAAAAGAAAAGAACAGAATAATAAACATTCATCACAATTATCCAGTGAGTTATAAATTACCAAAATATTATTGCACTGCTGATTTACCTTTGTTTTGTGGTGGTGTTCTCCGCATTTCACAGAGAGCTCCACTTTCTTCAGCGTTTGATTGTGATGTAGCCGAAGTAATTTCAGCTGAATTTTGTTGATAATTATGACTCAGATAATGCTGCTGTTGTTGTTGATTATTCTCTTGTAAACGGTCACGATTTTCGTTTGTAGATCCACTTGAATTAGCGTTTACCAATGAAGTTGATGACGATGGTGAATGTTGAACACCACTGCTATCAACTGATGTCGATATTTCTTCTGGATTATTTGTCGCTTTGACTTCTGTATAAAAAACAAAATTCACAATTAAATCCCTGACGAGATAATGAACAAAAAACTAATTATAGTCGTCGATAAGTGAATAAAATAAATTAGATATTGATAAAATAGGTCGTTTCATTATTTTGTCAACTACAATTTTTTATAAATCGAAAATTGAGTTGTTGATACTAAAAAGTATTTTTATTCAATAAATCTCAAGAATGTTTTTAGAATTTTCAACGTTCATTGACGTTCAACATCAGAACCCAATGGAAATCATATTTCAAACACTTCATTACTACACTGTGAAGTAATTTATAAATTAACAAAACAAATTGATGTGACCATCAGAACCACAACTTCCACTTGACCTAATTAATCTCCAAAACTAACAGACACAATCAATCACAAATTTCAGTTTAATTTCCACAAAAATAATATATTATTGTCCAATAATATTCAAACTTATGATCCAAACTAAAACTCATTTTCCTCTTTCAAACTTCAATTAACGATTCCACCCCCATAAAAAACATTCTCATCACAACAAAAATCCACAAATAATTAAACAAACATCCCAACTCTTTTCGTCATCTAATAAATCTCAGACTTCAAACAAAAAACATCAAATAATAATCTCACATCAATATAAATGATTTTCAATTAGCTTCACACATTCCTTATGAACTATTTCTCCATTATAAACACCTCGTTCTCTAATATCAATAAATAATGAACAGTAATTACAAACAATTCACTATGAATTTTTGTTACTCCAAAATCAATGTACGTGAGTGTGTATACATATATATACATGTATATATTTCACAAGGCACTTGAATCCCCACCCGCACATCTCATACACATGCAAATATGCATATGAATACTTATAAATTCACTAAATAAAAATTCTTGTTCATAACAACGACGAATACCAAAATATGTATTGAAAATTCCAAAATACATCAAATTCAATTGCAAAAGAAAAATCACACCCATACACTCTTACAATTACTCATTTCCATATCCAATTCCTTTTCATCTTCATACATATATGTATATATGTATATATACTTGTTATATCGTTTAATTATTGCAGACAAAAAGCTTGGACACGGTACGGGCGTTTTTCTCTCTCTCGTCTGGTTTACTTGTTCATGCAACGACGAACACATTTATGTGTTTGTGTATACATACATTCATACACAGATAAGAATTAAAGAACCAAAATCAGAGTCGTAGTGTTATCTGTGGATGATCACAACGACATCTGATGAGTGTTGAGAGCGAAGTTCTACTCCATTTGTCTTGTTTTGTTACGAGGTTATGAAAGAAGGCCGTGTGAGGCGGTGTGTGCGAGTTTAACCTAACTTATTTTAGTAATGCAAATAGAGTTGGCTAAAATTCTCATTGCGATATGTTTGGATGAAAACAAATGATGTTTTGTCTATTTAGGTTAGATTGGATGAATAAATGCGGCGGTGGAGTGTCTAAATATTTCAAATATGTATATCGAGTACGAATATGTATTTGACCAATTACATTACGAATAGTTTGAGCGAGGCGATTGGCTGTTTGCAAATGAGAGAACGGGAACAGCCAATCACTATATTTTTCGAAATAAGCTAGGTTAGGTTTTGATTTGATTAGTTTTTTGGTTACGTAATGCAATTTCGAGATCTCGTAGAGTTCGAGATATCAAAAATCTCGGGATTTGAAAACGTAATAAGAATTACGCGCGAAATAGTGCATATTGGCTCGCAAATACTAACATGAGTTAATTATTGAACAAAAATCAATTTCATTACCACAATCTTTGATATTCTGTTCGTATTCATTGCCAAGTATTTGTCGTGCACGATAGTCTTCTTTGCGTTGATTAATTGGGGAATCTCCATTCTTATTATTTAGCCATCGACTTTTGGCTCCACGATGTTGAGGTTGCTGTGGTGTTGATGTTCTTGAATTACTATTTGTACTGTCCGCACGATTTCCACCTAAATATAAACACAAAATTAATAATATTTGATTCCATGCAAAAGACAATACAAAAATGGATCAACTGGATCGAAAGAGAGTTGGCGTTATGAAATGAATGCGAGAACAAGATTCCTACAATCGAAATTACGCCAGATTAATCAATTTCTCCTTCTGTCTATTTGATTGATATCTGGAAGAATTCTGGAATGTTTGGTACGACGAAAACCGCTCATTACATAAATGGAAGTACAATTCAGAAGAATTCTCAAAGTTTTCATTGAAAACCGATGCACTAGATTGAATTAATGGTTGGATCTCGATCAAATCGAAGTCCTAATTCAACCAGGAGTTTGATAACTCCATATTTTAAATGCAAATCAATCGGCAATCCAACAATTAACATTTGTAAAATGTTGAAAGCGATTAACAGCAAATTTCTAATATCTCGTAAGCTCTACTTTGAGGTTAAGAAGTTAGGACTACGCCAAATCCAATTGCTCAGCTGCTGATCTGTAGAGATTTTTCTTTTTTTATACAGCCACATCGAAACTGGGTATAGAATTATCAATAAGCGCTGGACTGTTGATTAAAGAGATTCTTTCAATTTAACAAACGTAAAATAGAACTCATATTCATTTTAAATACCATAAGAAGGTCAGAATCGATTTAAATCAACTCAAGTTGTTCCTACATTTTCATTTGCTTATTCTTCTATGCTTCATGATCGAGTTAATCATTCCTCGATGTTTCTTAGAGTTGATGTTGCTGATTTCTATCTAACATTCCAACTGTATTCAAACATTCATCCAATTAATCAATTTAATCAATTCAATGTTCAGTTCTGATTGGTAAAAAAAATCGCAGAGTAGAATTGAACGAACAAGCTGAGGAGATGAACCGGTTCATTGTCAGTCAATAAAACCGTAATGAATCTCGAAATAGATTGATTCGACGTTCGTATCAAAGCTGATATTATTTGCGTTCTACGAAAGTAGGATCTGAATCGATTTGTAGTTGACATAACTTTCATTACTATGCTTGAAATCCAGTTAATTTTTCATACATTGATTGACTCGGTTGAGTCATAATTTTCAGTTAACTTATCCCGCTATAATAAATTAGAAAACCATTAAGGATTATGAACATCCTTATCAATATCTCCATACCAATAATGAATGAACAAAACACCACCTGCATCTATAAACATCTCGATCTTCTCTTCCAAATCTTACCTGATGGTACCATGTCCTGGGAAGTCATTTGCAACAACAGTGCGAGCTGTTGGCGCTCAGACATCCGCGCTGGGTAACCGCGGAAACGACTGTTACCGCCTGCGGGCATTCCGTCTTCATAATTTATCAAACTTTAGTCATCAAATAATGGCACAAACACCACTAAATTCAGGTAAATTAACCGTTGATCAATAATGAAAATCAATGAAATTAATCAATTCATTATTGCAATAGAAAACAGGAAATTCCTGGCGCGAAACGCAAACATAACCTCAAAAGATGGGAAAATAAACGGAAAAAAGAATAACACAAGCGAATTGTAAGAGTGTGTGGCAATGTTGGGATTCAGGAGTGCCAATTACACCACGTAGTTGCACATTATACACATACATAGCATTTCACGCCATTTTTTGACCTACCGAGTGTCCGCGGTCGACCGTTAACACATATTCACATATATATATACACATGTGTGTATGATATACATAATTTTATTGGCGCGCGATTCTCTACTGTGTTTTTTTTATTCGTGTCCACATGATCACAATCTCCTGACGCAATAACAACAATTGATTCACTTTGCCGAGTTGTCCTTTTGTTTATTATCAATTACTATATGTGTTGATTTTTGTTTTAGGTTATATTTCTCCTAATATATATATTTCTCCGTTGGAGAGACGCGACGAGTGAAAGAACCCACGACAAAACTAATGCGCAATATGACGCAATGGCGCTGTGTGGGACACAGCAACATCACACACTGTGCTTATTGCGTGTGTGTTCGTGTGTGTGGCGGGAAATGATGAGACATAATGCACCACGTTTTTGGTTGGTATGACTGTTGACGCGGGAGAAAAAGGCGGGTTAATTTGAATTATGCTAATATGTACGCCATTTTGATATTCGGTGATGGCGCCAGTTATCAATTTCATGAAGGGGAGAAAAAAAACAATTGGTAACCATTTCTCATTTCGTCGGAGTGAAAAGACACTTTACGAATCGGTTATTCCATTACTCATAACAAACACTTACTTGTTAAATTTGGTTAAACTGCTGATTACGGAAGCCAATCGGCTTTCGTGTACGTGATCATGATTAAAACAATACTGGGAAGATAAACAAGGAAATATAAACAGGCTGTTGAATTTTCTTGATTTTATTATAATTTCATTGCAAGAGTTCTTCCTATTTTTAAATAGTTGATGTCGAAATTCCATTGCCACATTGAAACCAATAATGCCGATTGGGTATTTACACATTAATGACTCGCTAAAATATCTTTTGTTATTTGTCACGTCATCAAATTTTAATGGCAATGGATAAAAGAAGGAGAATATTATGAGCATTACAATCTGTTAAAAGGTAGTTAGTTTCGTCATTTCTTTCTTATAAAACTTCATTGTCCCACCATCGTGCGATCAGTTCATACTTCTTTAATATTTACATTACTGTTCAATGAAATAGAGAAAGGAAATGAATTTTCGTGTCAATTCGACTGTCCCGCATGATCTCTACTGAAGTGTTTTGGTAATCATGTAAGTATTATTTCATGAATATTCTATTTCCCATCAATTTATTCTCTCACTATTAAAAAACTCTTTTAAGATTTATAATCATTCACCATAGACACTTTAGAATCACACTTTCTTACCGGCTGTTAATACACCACAAATTTATATCGTTCAAATCGCACATACCGACTGAACATTCCCTTAGACAGGAATAAACGTGTGGGAGTCAACCACAACCTCTCATTTTGCTCAAGTACGACAATTCCTCCGCTTTTACTTTTTTTTATATGTCATTGCGACACACAGGTGGGAGGAAAAATACCAAACGGTGCTAGAGAAGGGGGAAGTCGCCCAATATGGTCAAACGCAGCTGTGGAAATTAATAATATATATATATAGATATACATGTTTAGTAACAATACGTCAACACTAAGAATTCGTTTTTCATATGGCGTGAAGTGTTGGTGCACAATTTTTCATTCCTACAGACTTTTTGAGGTTATCTTAGGAACAATATAAACAATAAAATAATGTAAGCAAAATAATTGTCGAATTGTCATGATAAAAAAAGATCGAATGGAAATAGAAAGGATTTTATCATGCCGGTAGATAAAATTTATGTATATACTTATATAATCAATTTAACTGTGTACTGTTTTTGTTATTGTTTACAGGTATTTTTCAAATATTATTACGGTGCTTTTGTTGCTATTGTCAGAGTCGTTTGGTGAAGATTATTATAAACTTCTGGGATTGGAGAAGAATGCTGATCAAAAAGCCATTCGACAGGCATTTAAAAAACTCGCTGTTACTCATCATCCAGATAAGAATAATGTATGGAGTAATGGTTGATTAGATTTGTTACTGCCTTTGTTCGGATAATTTTGATGCAATTTATTGTGCATTGGAGTTCTTATAAGATGAATTTGGGTTTTTGACTGTGTAGGATGACCCGGAGGCTCATGACAAATTTGTCAAATACACAACTGCTTATGAAGTACTAAAAGATCCGGAATTACGGAAGAAATATGATCTCTATGGTGAAGAGGGTTTGAATGATGCCAATAAACAACACAATTATCATTCGTATAGTTATTATCAAAATAATTTTGGAATTTACGATGATGATCCGCAAGTTGTTACACTGAATACAAATGATTACGGTAAATTAATATTCGAAGGATTTTTAGAACGAAACGCAGATGTTTATCTTCAATTTTACTCTGATGTTTCTTCTCAATCATTTTCCATAATTGATTTCGTTCTAACTTTTCATTTCAATCGTAGATGACAATGTTGTTAACTCCGAAAAAATTTGGATCATCAATTTCTATTCACCCATGTGCAGTCATTGTCACCATTTAGCACCAATATGGCGACGTATTGCTAAAGATCTTGAAGGTGTTGCGAGAATTGGTGCTGTTAATTGTGAAGACGATTGGAAATTGTGTCGACAACTTGGTATTCAGTCATATCCAACTTTACTTTATTATCCAAAGGTAAAATGAATTCATTTTGTCATATTTTCTTTCGTCAACTCTCAAAATTGAATGATTAATTGTCTTCATTGGCATCTCCCTACAGAATTCTCGTCATGGCGTGAGATATACTCAGGAAAAATCGTATGATTCTATTATTGAATTTGTAATTGAGCGTTTGGACGTGAATATTGAAAAAATCACGAAAGCCAAATGGGATCGTTTGATAAATCGAGAAGTTTCAGTTGGTGATAAACCAATGTTGATTTTTACATGTGGGAAAAATCGAGAATGTTTCGCTGCCGATGAACGATTAAAAATCGCCGCAATATTTGTAATATACCTCAAAATTTTATTCATATTATTGAATTCTCTTTGCACGTTAATTATTTTTCATTAACGTCGGCTATTGTATTTTTTTTATCTTTGTGTCGTTCCCTAGGAAAACGTCATCAACACTGGACTTATAGATTGTGATAAAAATGACTGTGGTGATATTTTATCACCAACAACTGGAATAGTATTCTTATCGAGTGAAAAAAATGATGCATGGGCGCCTGTATTGTTCAATGACATGGATGATGTGGATAGTTTAGTCCATGAAATTCTGGAACAATTACCAGAGCCGCAAGAACTTACTGCTGATAATTTCAAAGTAACAAAGCACTTATATGAATTTATTTATTCATTAAAACCAACTCTGAACAGGCGACAAAGTCGCAATAATCTTTATATAGTGCACGATGCAAATGTTGGTTCTTCAATATGAAAATTCCCAATCACTCATTCATGATCTTTATATATTACAGGAAATCGAGAAACATTTAGCATTAGAAAACAACAAAAATGACGGTTGGCTGCTTTGTTTTTACATCGGCCACGCGACTGAATTAGATTTACAATTGAAACGTTTGCCAAGTATAATTCACGATGTGAATTTAGGCAAATTGAACTGCGCCAAATATTCAGAATTATGTGTTGATCTCAATATAAATCGTTATCCAATGTGGGGTGTATTAAAATCAGGCGGTGCATTCGAATTGAGCCATGGAAAAAATACAATTAACGACGTTGCGAAATTTGCAGAGAATGCAATCAAAGCGCGCAACGTTTGGGCATTATCAGCCGATAAAATTCTATCAATTTTGAAGAGACAGAGAGGTGATGAAGCCTGGTTTATTGATTGGTACGCACCATGGTGTCCACCGTGCATTCAATTTTTACCTGAATTACGCAAAGCATCACTGGGATTTGAAAAGTCCACAGTTCATTTTGGTACTGTTGATTGCACAATTCATTCATCAATATGTCGACAGTACAACATTCGATCTTATCCCACTGCTATGTTGATAAATGGATCGGTAACTGCACAATTTACCATGCAAAAAACTGCTGGAAATATCGTTGAGTTCATCAATGAAGCAATCAATCCAACAGGTAATTTTTGGCAGACAGAAATTAACGTCGATAGTAATGGAAAAGATTTTATGTTAATAACTCCGTAAATTCAAACTGTGTTTTGATTTTGCAGTTATTCGATTGGATGGAGACAATTTTTATCAAACTTTGGGCAAGAAAAAATCCAAGACACTTTGGGTAGTGGATTATTTTGCTCCATGGTGTGGTCCGTGTCAACAATTGACACCGCATTGGACTGCAGTGGCGAAGATGATGAAAATTTTGCCGAATGTAAAGATCGCCAGTGTTGATTGCCAAAATGATTTGGATTTATGTCGCGCGCAAGGTGTGAATAGTTATCCGAATATAAGGTTGTATCCTATGGGAAGCGAAGGATTAAATCGATTAACGTAAGTACATCAATGATATCTCTTGAGTTGTTTAATTTGTGATTGAGTAAAATTTACTGCGATTGTCTGGATGAAAACCTCATGCGCGTTTTCCTACAGAATTTACAGTGGTGCACGAGATTCTACATCATTGATGACGTGGATTGGACAATTTTTACCCGTAAAAATGAAAGAATTCAATGACGAATCATTACGAAAAAAAGTATTTGAAAGTAAAAATGATATTTGGTTAATCGATTATTTCGCACCGTGGTGTGGGCATTGTCAAACGCTTGAGCCTCATTTTATTATTGCCGCACAATTGTTAGAAGGTATTGTTCGTTTAGGACAATTGAATTGTGACAATCACAGAACTGAATGCCAACGTGCAGGTGTACGTGCATATCCGACATTAATGCTTTATATACCGAAAGGTAAACACGGTAATTCAGAGAAAAAAGTCATACAAATATCGTCGACAACTGCTGAAGAGATGAAGAATGAAGTATTGAGAATTGTAGATTCTAAAAAATATCATGATGAATTGTAATTGCTGTGATTATGCCTTTGGTTTTGCAGACTGACAATAATTTTTTTCTCTATTATCATTGGCCAAGTACGAATACTCCACAATATTTCAATTCATTCGCTTTTTTCATTTGCAATTTTTTAGTTGAAATGAAGTCGATGAATGTAACTGTATTTTATTTAATATAATATTCTCCAATTGCTGTGAAAAAATATATAACTTGGATACAAAGAAAAAAATCTGTTGATGCAGTGCAATAATTTTTATATTTTGATAGCCAAGTTTTTAATACAATTATGAAATCTCTTCTCAACCATTGAAATCAATATGGGAATTGTAGTATGGAATGGGCACAATTTCTCTGGATTGAAACCATTTGCTTAATCTCTGTCAAGCCAACGTTATGGAGCTCTGCGTACTTTTAAAATCACATGAAGCAATATATGAGTGATAGATGGATAAATAAATAAATAAATAAATAAATAAATGAATGAATAGAAACGCGGAAGGCAAAGATGTGCAATATTCTGTCCCTTCAGTTATTGCAACACATCAAAAACCGAAAGAAATTATTCAGGAGAATGGAACAGATAAGAATAAATTGAAACAAAAATTTATTATGCAGTCGTGCAATTATGCTCGGTTATATTTGATGTATAATCTATTGGAATCACGATCCATCATTCCTTGTCGCCATTCTCTCTGTATATATTCAAAATTTTTTACACATTACATTTTACAAAATGAAATTAAAAACATTCGTCTATTTATTTTTCATAGTGTATTCAAGACATCAATTATTATAAATTGCTTCTATATCTTTCGTTTTCATCATTTTATTCATTTATTTGTTGTTTCGTGTGAACTTTCACTGTATCCCAAGTGATTATAGTTAACTTTATCAATTCCTTTTCGTACAATGTAGCAGAGAAATATCTCAAATATGAATATTTATATTCAAATATCATTTTTTTATACAAACAATAAATGTATATATAAATATATACGATACGTTTTTTTATATTTATATTGTATGGTGCAGTAAAGCTGCAATATGAATAATTACAAGTGTTATTAATTATCATCATTATTTATAATAGTCAGTATTAGTCAAGTAATTTTTCATTAAATTCAGTTTATTCAACGAAATTAGAAACAAAAATTATTTTGGTCCATTGCGATTTTAGCGCCCTATTCTTTTATTTCAAATTTATTCTACTGTATTTTTAAATGCCAACGGAGTCATTTTAAATCAACAAATGAAACAAGATTGAGAAAAAAATATTTAATATAATAAATAGTGATGTGATTTGTGCATTCGGCTTCTCGACAATAATTTTTGAAGTACGAAAATGACGAGAAATTACCCAATGTGCAAATTGGTTTTTTCCATTTCTTTTTTTTCTCCCTTAGCCCTCATTTCTCTTTCTTTCTTCAGCATTATTTACAATGGTTATTCAATTTCCATTATTTTTTTTACACTTAGACTACTAAATCAGCAAAAGAAATTTGATGGTGAATATAATGTTTGTATCATTATTTTGCTTAATAAAAATATAAATTTTCCTTTCATCACTTTTTTTTCTTTGCTCTTTTTATATTTATGTTTATATATAATATATATATGTATGTATATATTTTTATATATATTTATAAATATATTTAAAATTGTCTTTACAATAAATTATTAACGCTTCTGTTTTTTTTTTTTTTTTTTTCATGTGATGTAAAAGAGTATTCAAAAGTTGTGAACACAATTCGTTGCGTTTTTATTTACTTATAAATGGGGAGAAGAAACATTAAACCATTCGCATACGAAAAAGAAAGGATGAAGGAAGAGAAAAAAATAAATTGCAAATCAGTCCCTAATAACGATTGAAAATTAAAGATGAAAGAGAAATTACGACTCCCATCCTTGGCGTTTCGATGGAGGAACCAAATGATCTGGTAGCGTCGTTGGTAAATCGTAACCGTCCAATTTAACATTTATCAAATGCATTGCAAGAGCAAATTCTTCAGCGTCGAGTTGTCCATCTTTATCAACATCAGCGAGTTTCCATATTTTTCCCAATACACTGTTTGGTAATTTAGACTTTACCATTTCAGCTTTAGCAACTGTAAATAAATTAGAAATTAAGATATTAATTGATAATTGTGTTAATCTTGTTTGATTAATCATCATTCCAACACTTGGTATTACTGGCTGATAATGAAAACGCGATTGATTAACTAGATATACACGACTTACATCACGACAAAGAATTCATGCAGGGTAATACGAATTGGGAATTATATGAAAAAAAATGATGTTTTAGTTCTTGTTTGGTTGCCTACCTGAACCAGTAATTTTTCCATCAGTTGGACCCAATGCTTCGAATGCTGAATCGTATTTGAATCGTTCTTTATTAACAATCCATTCAGGTTCACCAGCACCAGCATCAACACCTTCGCCTCGTTTGAATCCAAATGGACTTATTTGATCTTCAACACCTTCAAAAGCGCCGCCTTAAATTGAAAAACAGGAACAACTCAATTCAATTGAATTAAAGTAGAAAGTTGAATTCAATATGAAAGTTATTTTTATCACAATCACGTAATTGTAATTATCACAAAAAGTAATTAAGATAATTTCGAAATTCAATATCTAAAATATTTATCAAACGCCTTCAATAACGAAGATTCGAACAATTGTTCAAATAAAAATAAAAAAATTAGCTCACCTTTGATTGAAGTGTCTGAATTCGAAGTGATTTCTTCATGTGGAATAGACGCCATTAATTTTGCAATATCTTCAGCCAACATTTTATCAACAACTTCTAATAAACGTGGCTTGAGCGCATTGAACTTGGAAAAATCATGATGTGCTAAATTTTCTTGCATTTTCTTCAAATCTGGAAAATCACCAGGCGAAATTTGATGTTCACGTTGCAATTGATCATAAATTTGTCCCAAATTTTTTATCAATTCTTTCTTCTTGGCTTCTTTACCAAATACAGCTGGCATATCTTTTCTCAATGCACTTATAATATAAGCATGAACTTTAGCTAAACGCGCACGTTTAATCAAGTCATTTAATTTCCTAAGCGTAGCATTTTTTGGCAGTGATTGCATGTCTTTGAATAAATCCTGTTCTTCAGCTTCAAATAATTTTCTATTAACATCGTAACGCAACGGCTGATCCCAAAATGAGCCGATATAAACACGTGCAACTTCAGGTGTTTGTAAAACTTTACCAAGTGACCACATTAACGCACCATAAACTCGCATTAATTGTTGATGATCAATCATATCAGCTTTGTTCAATACAATTCGTATTTTATCATCATGTCCACGTAACGCTTCAATGGAACGACGAAATTCATCAGAAATATCCAATTTATGTGCATCAAATAATAAAATTATTCTATCAACACGTTCGGCAAACCATTCCAATACACCAGTGAAGTCATAACCACGATCAACCCGTTGCTTTTCACCTGATAATATTCCTGGTGTGTCAACAATTGATATTCCTTTCAACACTGGCGATGCAACCATTGAACATTGCAAACGATTTAAAAATGCATTTCCAAACTTTGCTAATGGACGAAATTGTTTATTAGGATCAACAACCAATGCATTTCCTGGTATAACACCTTCTTTTTCATCATACATGACCGCAATAAAACGATCAGTGGTTGGCTCGGGTCCAATTCTTATACCAGGAAAATCACGTTCCAATAAATATTTAATGAAAGTAGTTTTTCCTGTTGAATATTGTCCAACCAATAATATCATTGGTTTGGCATAAAAATCCGGATCATTCAATTGCGGTGAATGAAAATCATGAAATTGATAATGTTGCTCCAGTGGTAATAATTTTGTTTTATATATTTGATTCAATCCTTGACTAACATTGTCAAATAGGTCCTGCTTATCACTGCCCTCGCTTTTCAACCAACTGAACATCTTGATATGTGGGTTTGGATTGATGAGTTGAAACAAATTAACAGCCAAGTAATCTGCATAGAGTTGAAAAAAAAATAAAATTAGCACCAAGAGATTGTGATTATAATATTACTCAATACTTTACACAACCTCGAATAATAAATCATCAACGAATCACAAGTCAATGAAATCTTTCCTCTGTTTTTATCATATTCAACATCTGTTGAGCACCAAGTTTTCTCTTTTTTCTTCGATTCCCCACCAATTAATCTACCACTTCTTTTTGTTAATTTATCATAAATCTAAATACGTGTACCAACGTGAAATTATCTTTGAATGAAAACTTTCACACTGAACAATTGATAACAAAATTGAATACGTGACATCTATGATATATCTAATTGATTAAGATTGTCATTGAGTGATTGTTTCAAACATTTATGCGAGCAATTTCAACAAAACCAATGAAGAATATGAATATATCACTCACCGTCACTAACAGGGTTGAAAACTGGGTATGTGAGTCAGTGGGTTCATGAAGCATGAAATGCTTTCCAATGTAGAGATTTGATATGTTGAGTAAAATTTTAGAAGGCGTATCTCTCCTTGATAGTCCTTGATAATGGCCTGCGATACTATGGGCGATCTGTTCACCGTTCACAATCGCCGTTGTCTATACCACCAAATATCTATATGTATATATATATATATATATATAATTGTCTTGCTTGTGTATGAGTGTACGACGTTTACATGGATGAGTCAACAAGTGAGGACAAGATCCAGGAATGTATGTACCGACTTTGGTGCCTGAGGTGGCAATCTATATATATATATATATATATGTATTGATTAAATGGTGGATTTTGATGAGTTTTTGAATTGTACGGATAAATTTCAACCTTACATGTTTTGTTCTGATGCTGGAATAATCATTTCATATGATAATGAGGAAGATTGAGTGGATTTTGAGGTTATGTAATAGTTTTGTTAATTTTTTAGATTTTCATAGGTTTTATGTGCTTGTTTTTTGATGGGGTTATGTTTGATGATTAATTTCGACGTGATAAGAGATGTTGATTTGTTATTTTATTGATTTTGATACAAAATACTTTTATAAGATGTTTTGAAGTTGGTTTTGAGGTTATGTGTGATTTTGGAATCATGAATAAAGAACAATAATTTCATAGTCAATGACCAATTGAATATTCCAACAAGTGATGGTTCATTATGCTATTCTCAATATCCAATGAGTTGGAGACCTATTTAATTCTGAAACTTTAAATCATTTTATCCAAACAATTCTTATCATAGCACATAACTATCTCATAAAACTTTTATTCAGTCTGTATAAGCAAACATGATTCGAACATGAAAAAATTCTCTGAACACAAATATAATTGTTATCATATCTGTGTCTGTTTCAGTTTTAATATCAGAGTAATTGCTCGCATCCAAGTATGTACAGCAGTTCAAATATATTTAACCGATTATCTAATTTAGAGCGAATAGATAAACTCTGAAGTGAAGAAAAAAATAATAAATAAATATACGATGATACATACAATGACGAAACACATTCTATTCACTCTTGATGTATAAATGCATACGTTTACACATTCATCATTTGTACGTCCTCGATTCACAGTTTTGTATTCATGGTCCACCGGAAACTCTTCAAATGAATATGAACTTGAGGGTTTGTAGAGTTTTCATGCAATTGTACATGTGTAGTTGAGAGGAAGCTATATAAATGCGGATGTAGACTGAATACGATTCACCTGAAAAATGTTGCATCATTCTTGTTCACAGAAAGAAAAAATCAAATACATTCATACAAAATTTGCAACGTTGATAATTGCATTGGGTTGATTTAGTGTTGATAATTCTATCAGCAACGCCTTGATGAATGTTTACAATGAAAAGATAAATTGCAATTGATTTCTAACCATTGAGGAAAGTGGGCTTTTATCATCGATGTTCATACCATTATTTTTTATCATCAATTCTTCCAGTTCAAGATTCGAAGTGAAAACTTTGATTCATTTGTCTGTTTGATGATATAATTTTGTTAGGAATTATTTTCATTTCATTTCTTCCGATATGTAATAACTCGTATTAGTGGAGTTGCTGGGAGGATTTATAAAGCTTCACGTTTTATAGAGCTTGCATTGCATTATTGTTATACAGTTAATTTGAATGTGATGTAGACAGAGGATGTAACGAAAAGGTCAACGAGCTAGTGATCTACATAGACAAATTGTTCTCTGTGGCTATCAAATCCAATTATTTCTCATATTCAAACAATTATTATTCTACCGCCAATTAAATATTAATGGATTTGATGAGGTGATAAATGAAAGTAGATTTTCCATTCCTGGCAGAAGGAAATAAATTATCGTGATGAATGAGAAAATTTTATTTGCAAAATGATCTTTTGCTAATATTAATTTAATGAAGTTGGAATAAGGATAAATTACAAATGAAATTTTGAAACATCAATTAATCTTATTCATTTTATTTTTCAATTAAATAACAATAATTTTTTCTGTTAAAGTACGTTTCCGGGTCATCTGCAATAAAGAACCCAAATCTATTAATTCCCTTTCATTACTTTCACATACAAAAACAGAATTGATTGAAAAAATCAGTAAAATAATTTTATATCATTTGAATCATTGCGTATATTAAAAGCATCATTTTGTTTTTTTTCTATAATTATAATATAAATTCCAAAGAGTTATGGTATTGAAAACTGCTGCTTACATCGACAAGAATAACTTTGACGTTGATCAATCGTAGTCTTCAATCTTTTCCTCATTTAGTGTTACATCAATTCTGCAAAGGATAAAGAAACATTTTTAGAATTCTCAATAGAAACATTGAATACATATTTGATGTGATAAATAAAAGTATCAGTGAGGGCAAGTACGAATCATACTTGGTAAGTCATAATAGCGTATATGTTTTGATCATCATATCAATAATTAAGCAATGATTTATTTTATTTTAAAAGATAGTAACAATTATATAACAATTACCTAACACATTGTAATGACCAAAGGGACACAATGGATTGGAATAATTCCCGATATTTGGATCAAGTTTCTATCATTGTGGCTGATGAATTGCTGAAATCACCAGAAAAATTCATTACAATTAAATTCAAGTACAATTAATTTATGGAAAGAATTAATTCTATTCATCTTGTTGAATTAATAATCAAATTGTTTGAAATTGTTTGTTGGACACATATCAGTAAGCACGATTCTTATAATGAATCGCCCAATGGTTCAGAGTCCAAATTAATCTCGCATGTTTTATAAAATTATTTTATCGTACCAATATTTCAATTTGTTGTTAAGTATCCATACGTCTCAACATGCTGCTATAATTAATATACAGATCCAAGAAGATGAATAAACAAAAGAGAAAGTTTGATATTCATTAGCTTTTATAACTTACTGGTTGATGAATATTCTTTCGAGTAAAGAAGTAATTGAGGTAGAATCCCGAACCGGGAAATGTCTTCAGGTGATACAGGAGCAGTTGGATTCTTTCTTCATCGTCCCAATATCGACGAAGTGGTTCAATAAAATATCCTGGCAAGTTCCTGGGAACGAAAAATAAACGATTAACATTTCTGTTTGAGTGGATTGATGAAGACTCCATAATTTCACATTGATTTGTCAGAAAAATTATGACATCAAGAGTTTATCAGTCATATGCTTGTCTATTTGAATTCATCATTTAGATATTGAAATGAAAAGAAAAGATGGAATTTTTCTGTAATTTCATTTTCAGTCTTACCTAGATCAAACTCAGGATTCATCTCCATCATATCCAAGCCTTCCACACAGCATGTCTGCAACAAAAAATATAAAACTTGTACGTTAGATAAATTCATCCACACTAATGAAATCGATTTACGTTACTTCGGTTCAGATAAGTCAATCTCACCATACTCAGTTGTAAGACAGGGATAACTATAAATTCATCATACAGAAATAAGGAATTGTTATTCACAAAATGGGTGTTAACTCACATGTTCCCCTCATGAAGAACGTGTCGCTTTGTGAATGATAGTCATTTCTGACTGTGCATGGCAATTAGCGCCATTCGGTAATATATCAATATCTTTAAAGGCTTCTAGAGCGGGTCGATCGAACAAAAATTGAATCGCGATTTCATTTCAGAGCAAACAGTATCGGCACTACGCATTTTGATTGACTGGGACGTTTGTGCCACTCATCACTTAAGTCGTACCCGTACGACTAAAAGTTAATATTAATTTTTAATTACCTTAATAAATGAATGACCATTTCATTCTCCATGTCCTTGTTCAAGTGGCGCCATTGTAATTCTGTAATCAAATCAACCAACCAACATTAATCATCATGAAATTATTTAATGAAACATAAATTATGAAAAGTCTTAGAAATATTTTCAGTTGAATGAAAACCAATCAGTCACAGATAGTTCAGACTGGGGCGGTATAAATGACATCATATAAATAACATAAGAATAAAACAAATATTAAACTGTAAAGTGTTCATTACCTCGTTCGCCGGTAAATCCAGCGATCTGTAGCCATTTTGGAAGACGCTGGTTTGACCACGTGCACGAGACACCATTTCTACAACGGAAAAGAACGCCAGCATTAATAAGAACCAATATCATGTGATATAAATTTAATTAATAGAATTGTAAAAAGGGTTTTCAGATGAGAAAAACCGTATCAGTCATCGATAATTCAGACTGGGGCGGTATCATTGACATCATTAAAAAAAAAAGGATTGGACATTCCGATGTGAAATTCAAGTTTGGAATCGACACGATCGTAG
Organism: Meteorus cinctellus; assembly: GCA_030523045.1. Taxonomy (NCBI): domain Eukaryota; kingdom Metazoa; phylum Arthropoda; class Insecta; order Hymenoptera; family Braconidae; genus Meteorus; species Meteorus cinctellus. The sequence continues at coordinate 58,631 of JAPYZF010000035.1, read as the reverse complement.
GATATAATTATGATGCTATGAAAACATCAATAGATTAGAGTATTTAAATAAAAATTGAATAAATATTCGTGAAATTAGAAGCTTTGAGTTGGATATTAATTAATGTGAACATTATTATGCGAGTTAAATAAATCATTTTGCAGATGTTTGTGGATTTGGAATGCTCGAATTTTGTAAGCATATTAACAGAGTAGTTACTAACCTCTAAAAGATGGAGCGTTGGCAATGAACTTCACCCTTCAACTGTATGCGGCAAAGTGGACGGAATGGAGGGCGTAATGTGGGGACATGAGCGAAAACCCAAGTCCCAATGGTGGGAGAAAGTCGCATCTTCTTATCCCCACTCTACAATTTGTGTGTTTGCGATGGTGGCGCAGGACGCGGGAAAAATTGAAAAGTATCAATTGAGGTTAGGATATTTGTATTTCATTTGTTTATATATATACAAAAATATATTCACCAATGATTTATATACAACAGGTCTAAGTCTCTGATTATATTTCTTGTGATGATGGAATGGCTTCCTATTATAATTCTTCTTATTTCTTCTTTCTTTTTTTCTGTCTTAATCTCATGAATGGCATTCAGAGTTCCAATCAGTTGGTAGAACATCTTCCCACAGTTTCAATAAGTCTAGAAATCTACATGGTTCTTTGCAATTGGGAATTTGAAGCGAAACTGGTTCGTTCATTTGTGTATCATTGAGATACTTAACCTGAAATGATAAATAAATAATTGGTTAGTTGTATTCAGGAATTGGAAATGGAGATGATCAAAGCAGCAGAACTAGTAGAATATTTTTTATTGTTACCTTTACATCCAACTCGGGATCTTGTTCAGTATCTTCAGCTACAACTAATTCGAATATCAAAGCTGCTCCATATTCTGGTTTGAAAAGTTCATCAGTAAACCCCATTGCACGTAATACATTGACTAATGTAATATCGTGAGCTGAATATAAATATAATTTCCTTTTGTCCTGTCCATTACGTGCACGCATCATATTGTTTGTTATTTCTTTCAGCAATGGACCTAGAACAAAACATAATAAATAAAAGGAACATTGTGAAATGAGAATACAATCGCAATTACCACCACGAAGTCTCCGTTGAAGTGTATTGCTAGTAAATATTGCAAGACTTCTAGCTGCGATTTCACGCATTGTGTCGTTATAAAATTGTCTCGTCCATTCAGGTAATTCCAATTTATGATTATCCTAAAAACGAAAGAAATCATGAGAAAAATTGATTAATTGAAGCCAAATTAACAATTAATTCTCTTCAACACCATCGAATGAATAAATAATTCGATTCCATTTACTCACTTCAATTTCCAAAGTATTATAAAGAAATTCAACGTCAGTTATAGTCGATATTTTTTGTCTAGTATGATAAGAAAGTTCTGCATAATAAGATGCTAATTGTTTGTCAGATTTCAATGATTCATTGATGTAAGCTTCCTTCAAAGCATATTCAAGCTTTGGACATGGATATTTGACTACAATCAACTACAAAACAGGAATAAACAATTAAATAAAGTAAGTCAGAAAATTAATGAACACACTAGCAGAGAGTTCAAACAATTCTTCACCTTGTCCAACTGTCGTGGGTAGGAATGAACTGGCACAGGGCGCCATGGAAGATCATCATCAAATTTGTCTTCGTCAATTGGTTTGTATAAACCTGCGAGCAATGCTTGTGCTGACATGATACAGCGATCAGCATAGCTGCTTTGAATTTTAGCCTCGTTGGATTGGAATTTTGCACTAATTAGTGAACCATATTCCTCACGTAACCAGATTCCACGTTTATATAATTGCAACATGCCACGCTGTTAAGGTAAATTAATAACAGAATTAACTATTATGATAATAAGAAGAGTAAACGGATAATTCTGATAAATTGATGAAGTGATTATTTGTTTGTAGAAATAGTTAAATTAAATTAATTGAATGTTTACCCTTGTTAAAGCACCCCAACCGTCTTCCCATCGGTAATTTTTGTGTGGATCGCTTTCATAAGTTTCAGTTGGTGTCCTATCACCATGCCGGAATATCTGTGAATTGGTTCATTAAATTTTTCTATCAATTTCATCTTCATTTATTTTATAAGCTACTTGATAAATTATTTGTTATTGTGATGAATCATTGCTACGTACTATTGCGATTTGACGTAGTGAATGATGATCTTTTGTTGGTCCAAACGCTGCCCATGCGACAAGTGTTACACTTATCAATGAACCAAGTAAAACAACAACAGCGCACATACCTCGGTGACCTGGACGACAATTTTCTACCCAAAAACTTTTACTTGAATTCATTTTATTATTTAATACTGAAAGAGAAACAAATCATTTGATATTATTGAAATAGTTTTAGAACAACTTGATAGAAGATTCTTCATAAGTTTTTATTCTACTTCATAATTTCTTGTTGATAATTAAACAACTAATAAAATGAATAATCAATTGAATTATTGTCCACTTACGTAATGAACTCAGCAAATTGGTAAAGTTGGAATTATTACAAGAAAACAATTTATTTATTCGTCATGATATTGCGCAAGTTTTTGTCGTGTTGTCTCATCCTGATTTTGATTACGGATGAAAATGTGATCAATAGGTGACGAATTTGTTTTTAATTATTGAACAATAATTGTTAAATCGATCATTGCTTGGAATTAAAGATGCGAAGACAGTTGATTTTGAGGTAGAGTTGATGGAAATTTGATTGGGAAAAGTAGTGAAGTAGATAGGTAAATAATAAGAAATCCTCCAACTGATCCATTCATGTGCGCGATGCACATGGAACTGATCACAATCTGACTGAAAATACATTACACGGCACGGCAAACTATTCGTTCACCAGGAACGTAACATTTCTCATTCATACCCGTGGTCATATCTTATCTTTGTACACTTTTTCATCCTCAGTCATAAAATTTATCTCTTTATCTTTAATGTTTAACAGCAGCAATGTCTTAATATCTATTCAATATTTAAAAACTATTTCGTTATTAAATTTCCGAAGTTGCTTTGATTTTCATATTTCGTTATCTTTTTTTTTCATGCCTGTAGAAGATGAACATCATCGTCCAACGCCATATGGATTATTTGCTAGAGCACGTCCTAATAAATATTTTGCATAAACTGCGCGAGTATAAAAACGACCGAGTCCCAGGTCGAAATAAGAGGACCGTTTGGCGCTGAAAGAAGAATTAAATTGATTTTATTGTCATGAAAATTCTTTCCCATTTAAAATTCATAAATTTGTCTGATTTATCATTTACTTTTGCTTTTTTTCAGGTTTCTCAGTTGATGTAGTTGTTCGATGCTCTCCAGGAGGAATACGTGGTAGTGGTTGGACTTCCAAAGACTGATGAATGCTGCGAATTAAAATTTTTATTGAAAAGATGCTTGTCAGTCGTTAGTCTTCACTTATTCAGTTGTTAAAACAAGAAGGTTCACATGTTTGATGATCATTTCATGCCTTGTGGACATTCGCTGTTAATTTATTCACCAATAAAGCACTCAGGACGAGAAATAGAACGTTAGGAGTAGAGGTGAGTTAATGCTCTGTACGGAATGTCTTAGAATTTAATAAGAGATAAAAATTAATTTACTTGGACCATGGCGAGGCTGCTACTTGTGCTAATATTGTAAAAGCGACAGCTACGACTATCATCAATCTCAATATTATTCTCTGTTTCATTCTCCTCAATGGCACTAAATTACCTAAAGATAGAAAGGGTGAAGACAACATTTAAAATACTATAAATGAATCCAGAAATACCAAAACAAATTTCTATTCAACACTTAAAACAGAAAAAAAATAAGGAAATCCCTTAACGAACCCCTTTTGATGTTTCCTCTTGAACTCAAATCCTTTTTTTAACCAATGAAAAAGATTTCCAATCAATGAATAATATCAGAATTTATTGTTGAATTTTTCCTGCTGAATTATTTTTTCTCTGAATAGTTAAGTTGTGCATTGAAACTCTTGGTGAACTGAACTTGATCGTGAACGACGATGATAATGATTCTGACGATTGAAAAATACGAATATTCCAAAACACAATTCAACTTGTAATTCTTGTTTTGACAAGGTTTCACCGCATATTGATTTTAAATAAGGTACGAAGGCGTAATATGCGTCAATAGCCTAGTATGTTTTTTATCATCAAATAAATCAGTCAGTATTGGTGATGTACAAACGACCCATTCATTCCTGGTTGTTATCTCTGAATAAGCGGCATTGACATAGTTCAACCGAAATGAGTATAAGAAGTGACGTATTTTTTCATTCACCAAGAAGATAAATTACCAATACAAATTAGTTCAATTGTTACCATTAAAAATTATAAATTCCACAATTCTTCTTTCATCAATTTCTTCAGATCCCTAAGGGGATTCTCACTGTAACTTCGTTGTCTTCAAAAAGTTCTCAATAATAATTTATCAATTGTTAAATATTAATGACTGATCAACAAATAACTCTTGAACACTGAAACTTTTGCCATTGAGTTAAAATCAAAATTTATTACATCTACATAATTGTTTTTTCTTCTTGTTCTTTTTTTTTCGTAGACAGGGGAATTATGCAAGTGAACAAGTTGTATTGTGACATAAATTTATAATTTATATAAATATATATATGGTACATAGAGCGTACGAGAAACAAATCTAATTAATTATTTCATCAACTTAAGAAAAATTATGTTATCAAATAGTTGATGAAATTTAACTATGAAAAGAATTCAAACCATTTTTTCAATTCAATTCTCAATAATATCAATAAAAAATGAACTACCAATTATTATAAACAATAGAAACGTAAATAAAATGGAATAACAATAGGATTTTGATAAAGTCATGAATGAAATTTGCCACGACAAAGTAAAATGAGATCATCGAAGAATTTTGTTGGAGGATTTGTATGGGTTTCTGTGTGTTCTAGAGAATTAAACTTTAATTAATAATCTGCACGTTAAATCTATACATATATATGTATATATGGATATATATATATACATATCTATATAACTTTGTTGAATTTACGACCACGCAAAGGGAATGCTACACCTGCATTATACGGGCCCATGAAGAAGAAAGAGACAATACAATACATTCATGTAATATTTTATCAAGGGAGCTGTATGGAAAGTTTCAATGTATCTTTTGTATATTATTTTTGTATAACGAAGCCTATCTGTTTGTGTTCGAGTGTGTGCGTGCGTGTGGGAGCTTAATAATATCTAATAATGCAGTTATTTATATCCGGATCAAGTGCTTTTGTCCGTTTGTATTTTCTTTGATTTGTTTTAGATAGATAACGCGTGTTTACATCAAGAGTTTGATTAAAATGCTCTATTAATTCATTTATTTCACTATTCTGTGCATTAAATCAATTTGTATTGATTAATCTAAACGAGAGAATTGTTTTTTTGTTTGTTTGTTGTTTTTCTTTTTCTCTAATAATGCAAATATTTTAGTGCTGGGGGGCGTTGGGGTTTTTTTTTTTATTTAACGGACGAGATGATTTTGGGAGAGGGAAATTATTGACGTGAGAATTTTCCAAGGTGGTTGGAAAGTGCATTTTTTCTAAATATTATGCGCTTTTTTTATTCAAGGAATAGTTTTCTTTGTTATTTTTGTTTAATTTGTGTTGTTATTTAATTTTCTGATTTAATTTTGGTGCTTTTTTTGTGTGTTATTCCAGCGATTTTTTTACGCTTGCTCTGAACGACGCCTTCGTCCAGGACCGTTGGCGTAATTTGCTGCTGCCATTCCCATCAAATGTTTTGCAGTTTGGGAGCCGCTAAATCCACGATTGAGTCCGAAGTCCAAACCAAATGCGCGTTTGGTGCTGTGAAATTACATTTATTGTAATAAAACAATTTTGTGGTAAAGAATTTTTTTATTTTCTCATTTCATTTGAACGATTGAAGATGGTATAGAGAATGTCTATGATATTTTCTCACTTTTCTAATTCTCTGAGCTTGTTGAATGATGAAATTAGTTCATAGAGCGCTTGTGGATCGTCCTCCAATTGATCCAAATAAATTTGTCGTTCCCTGTAGTGAACGATGAAACAATTAAAACAACTTCTATAATATTTTCACGTTTGTTCATTTTTTGTTTCAGATTATACTACAAATTAAATCACATTGAGTCAAAGCAGAAATTATTGTCTGATCCATTAGTGTAATTTCACAAATTATTCTCGTGTAAACAAATCTACATAAAAAAAAAGGACTGGAAAAAAATATCTGAATGAAAACGAATGGAAAAATACAAAACAATTCTCACATATTTCTCATTAGGGTGCAATTTATTTCTGTGGTTATCTATATATTTCACCACGAATAATTAGCGATAAAATACATGTGGTTTAAAAAAATTAATTTTTAAATTCAGGAAGGAAAATAAATTAATACCTGAATAAAATATTGCAGAATGAAAGAAAATGAGATAAAACAATTTGATTAATTGTGCAATTCTGCGTAAGTCTACGTAGGATATGAAATGCAATTTGGATTGCAAATTATTCTCTTTGAATACTTATCTATAGATAAATGTGAATGTCGATGTGTACATAAATATATAGATTGTGGGATAAAATATTTTAATATTCATGAACGTTTATAAATGTTCCTAATATTGAATTTAACTTACTGTGAAAATGGTGCTGCGTCCACTGGTGCTGATACTGCAAAAGCAGCAACAGCCACAACGATCATCCATATAAATACCATTTTTTGTTGCATTTTTCAACAGTTTCACCAACACAGCAAACTGAAAGTATAAAATATTGGAACAATTAATATGGTGAATTAAAATGAATAGGATTGAAGATGTTGAATTTGACAGTAGTGAAGAAATTGAAAGACTTTATGAAAGAATTTCATTTTTTTCTACAAATTTGTAGGAAAGAGAAATAAAGAGAATAAATAAAAAGCACAATCATCTGTAGGTGGATTATGTTCACTTCAAGTAAATGCACTTTGCCCTGGAGGTAAATAGATGTCAGTACACTGATACAAAAGCAATAACTGAGATCTGATAATGTTCACTTCCTTTTGGATGAGTTATAAAATTAATAACATTCATATAACAATATTGCAAGATAAAAAAAGTTTCTTCTCTTTACTAAACTTTTTTCCTTGACAAAAATCAAATATTGATGATGATGATGAAAAAAAAAGTGACATTTAAAACTCATTGAGATGATTATTCACGAATTTATAGAAGGAAAGTTAAAAATGTTTTATATTTAATATTGAGAATAAAAAAAGTTTGTCACAGGGGCGACGAAAATTTAACGTTATATAAAATATATTTAAATTATTTTTATGAATATATCTCCACGGTGATATAATAAAAAGTTTAAATTGGATTATAAAATTGAATTATTGTTTTTAATGATGAAAATTGACATTTTTAATTCGGTTTCATCAATGAGGATCAGTTTGATGAACACAATTTTCCATTGAAATTATTGAAATTATTTTATTATTTAATCAGTCACTCTTATTTTACAACTCGTTCACGAGTATGTAAATAAAAATGAAATGTTATAAACGTTGTGAATGTAATTAAAAAAGAGATGAGAGAAAAACCAAAAAAATATTACAGTCGAAAATGGGAAAAGCGAAGAATTAATTAAAAATACAGTAGAGAGGAAAAATAAAAGAATTTTTAAATAACAAGATTAAAATGACGGTTGTGTATGAAGTTACAATGAAATCTCGACTGCATTTAATCACATTATTCACGGAAAGTGTAGTACAATAAAATGGCTATTTATGTCTGCAAGTGTCCCAGTGAGTTCATTAAAATGAAAAAGGGTGAGAGAGAGAGTGGAAGTGAAGGAGGGAGAGTGAAATGTGGGGATGTATGTCATGCAAAGTTGTCGCTCACTCTTTCCCTATTCTATTCACAGAGTCCGTCATTTTATTGGGGGTTAACTTTTCAAGTTATGGGAAAAGTCGTTGGCTCCTGGGCTGTTAATTCTTCTCAATCTTTTATTTTCTTTCGCTTTTCTTTCGATTCTTCTCCCTTAATTTGTCCGCGATGTTGTGAAATATACACAATTATTGGATTTGATGTGATGCAATTGTCTCATGATTGAATTTCAATTAATTTCCTATTTTTCTACGATGAAAAATTTGAAATTTATGGAACAAAATATTGATCGATTGCAGATAAAATTGTTGTTAATTATTTTGTATCCTTGGGTTAATGCAGTTGGATAATTTTAGTTCACACTGAAGGGTAGTGAATGAGTTAATGAAAAATCCCCAGGAAATTAAAATTGGTTGGTTATTTTTTTTTATATCAATCCCGCCGATCGGGTTGAAATGGTGCAATTTAAAATAACTTTGTGCTATCAATTGAAATCTAAATAAACATAAATATTTTAATAACAATTTGATTTTGTATATTTAAATAGCTTGGCTCAATGTTCCACTTCAGTTCTCTCGTCACTTTTGTTTTCTAACTTGAGATTTCGGGTTATTACATCTCTGATGAAATTTGATTCACAGGGGACAAAGTGCCAGTAGTAATATCCGACGAAATATCCGACGCAACTTGCGGATATTCCCTTTGGACTGTTGTCAATTATTGGTAAACCTGATAAGTTGTATGATCTTTTAGAGTAACTTAAAGGGAAAATGGATGAAAGATACACATCACCACAGCAACATTAAAAGCAAAAAAATTATGAATAAAATTCACTTGAATTTCTCTTTACATATTCTCGTAAATTTTTTCATCGAAAATTTAGTCCATAAATCCTAACATAAATTAATGAAGGTGAATAATAATTGGCTGTGTACTCTACATTGTTGTTTTTGCATTAAAGTAAAATATAGTTCGCTCTCATCAACATCAACCATTAATCAAGTGAATAAAGACGTCTAGAAATACCTTAACCATTATTGCGAGAAAAACAAATGAAAAACTAAAAAAACTTAAATTGAAATTCACCAACGCCCACATATTTATTTCCTTCCTTTTATGCTCACTGGAGTACTAATTATTTCAGTGTACTTGAGCATATCTTTTGAAATTACAATGAATGCACATTCGCTTGTAAAAAAACAAAAAAGGAAGAGAGCAAAAGAAATAATTTTTTTTTTTTTTCATTTTTTTAAACACAAATGGAATGGAATATGTATGTGGGCTGCTAAATTACCCATTGAATGACTGAGGAACAATTGACACACGTGTGGATTTATTAAATAAAAAAAAATTTTGAAAATTTTAAGACAAAATTTTTTCAGTTGGAAAAATAATTTTTTTTCTGTATTTTTTTCTTTCTTTATTGCTTCATTTACTGAATAATTAATGGTTGTTTGTGTTGAATATCATATTTTCCATTGAATGCAAACATAAAGGAAGGGGAAAGGTAGAAATTTATTATCTGTATTTTCACACACAGAAATAGAAGGTAAAAATAAATAAGAAAATATGAAAATATTATGAAAAGAGATAAAGGAGAAAATTTCTGTTTTGTATAGAAAAGTGTGGGTGTAAATGTAGCATTCGCAAAAAAAAATACGTTTTTATTTTATTCTTTCATTTTGTATATACTTTTCATCAGAAATATGAAATGAAAATAAAAATCCTGGTGTTACAGTTTCCAGTGTTCCTACTCTACAGAGACGTTTGAAAATTTAATCAGTGCATTACTGAACTGGAAATAGATAAACATGACTTTCAAATTGGGAGGAATAAAAATTGTAGAGAAAAATAAAGAAAAATAACAACAAAAACGTTTTCATTCATCATTAATTTACACTGTTGAACAACTGGGATTGCTGTTAAACATTTTTTTAAATGCAAAATCAATTAAAATTCAACCTCTTGAATTTGGAGTAGTTCAATAGGATAAATAAAATGAAATAAAATAAAAAAATGTTATTTTTTCTATCTATTTCTTTGTGTACAGTTAAATTTATTTAACACCATGATGTCACTGATCAGTTCCAAGCATCAAAATTCAAAGGATCACTTCACATCTCGAATGACAATGGGTTGTTATATAAATGTGATCCATATGTGTGTATAAATATATATATATTTATACACACATATGGATCTATAGTGTTGAAGAGTCTACGTCAATCAGATTCCAATGCAACGTGGAACTGCACTCGAGTTAATCTTTACTGTGAATAGTAACAGTAGAAATGAAAAAAAATAAAAATGTGAACGTAATCGCTTTGTTGGTTGATTAATTGTTGAAAGTCAATTGTTTATAACGAAAAAAGAAAAATTGTATTCTGAATTTTATGCCAGAGAAATACATTTAATAATTTTTATTATCAATCTCAAATGATTTCAGTTATAGAAATATGAAAACTAATCCCATTCTCAATCTCTTCTTATTTATTTATTTCCTCAAGATTAAAAAATAATAATAAAATAAAAATACTCAATTAAATTTACTCTCCACTCTCAATCAAACACTTTCTACTCATTCATGTCAAATAAATTAAAATCAATACCAGACATAAATATAGACGCAATATGTCATCAAATTGAAATCAATTATCTGAATTCAGTACATTCATTCCATTCTGATATTATCTGATAAATGTCATTTGTGAATTCCTGGATTTGCTTTACCACATATCATCCATCCCACAAAGTATGCAACGTTTAATATTCTCGCATCAATACCAATAATTCCAATGAAATTCTATTGCGATTCAATTTACCAACATATCATAGTGAATTTAATATATTCATTGAAATGTTTTTTGCACAATTTATATGACAATGAATTTGTATTGAAATCGTTTCAATTTCGTCGACTGTTTCAATGAAATCTTTTGATGTTGATGATAATGTTGATGATATTGGTGACATAGACATTTCAATAACCATAAAAATATTCGTTAGATTATCTTCATCAAAGCTTAAAATGAAGCTTTGGTCTAGAGTTTCAATGATTGCTTTGTTTTTAACGTTGATTTAATGTCACAATTAATCAATTATTTATTTAAATTATTTAAGTTTAAATGGATTTGATAAATGATAAATAGAAAATACAAATAAGTGAATAAATGAAAGTCAATTACTTGAGATATAATTGGAACATCTGAAACTTCGTTCCATTAGGAATTATCCCCTCTATAGCAATCACTCAAAACGATTAAACGGATAAGGAAACATTGCTGCATCAATTTGTGCGACCTAATCATTCGGTTTCCCGAGACGTTGAATTGATTAATTCCAATTTAAGTTTATTAGCATCAGTTAGAGTTGAGTGCATGAATTTTAATCAATAGGTAAATCGTTTTGATTTGACAAATTTGAATAAACACAACTTTGGTATTACAAAGTGTTGGAGTATTCTACTGGGACAAGTTCAGACTTGATTCCCCAACTCAAACATTGGAACGAGATCTTTATTTAATAATGGGATAAATTATTAACAATTAATAAATAAAGATCACGATTGTGATTTATTTATATAAACTGTAGTGAAAATTTTCATATTTAATGAATTTCATTAAATAATTTCCTCAAAATTTTCTTCAAAGGAAATGACAACGAAAAGGGGAATGAAAGAAAAATTCGATATCCTGGAAAATGTACGTTAGAATTTTTGCCAAAATGGCTTTTCACATATTTTCATATTATTCTACCAGACACATTTTCCTTTTAGATGATAAAAAAAATAATATAGAATATAGAAAAGTGCTGAAGCATAGAAAAGCAATGGCACTTGGGAATTTTTTTCTTTTGAAAGAAACATGGGGAAAAAGGTTTGAGAGTTTATGTTCTTTCATGTGTTTGTATATAATAACAATTTTTATCATTTGTCCATCTTTTTCACTTTCTTTTATATCAAAGGAAGAGGCACAAAAAAGAAAAACGAAAAGGGTATCGACATGGTCCATTAATTTTTCAAATAGAAATTGACTGAAGTCTGTATGTGAATTATTTCTTCTCTTTTCATTCCATTCTGTTGAATAAATTCTCTATCTTTTTATTTATTCATTAATTTATTCATACGTTTTACTGCAACTGCAATAGTAATTTCTGTTTTATTAATTTTATATTTTCGTTTTTCTATTCCTACGTTCCAATTCATCTTTAATAATTTTTTTTTTCACTCTTTTATAGAGTTCATATTCTTTTATTGAAAGGTTCAGATGTATTTTCTCTACGATATGATTAATAACTTACTGCACCGTTCAATCGTAATATAATTCCAGTTCGAGACGTAGAAAATGATCAATTTCTCATTTTCCTTCACCTTTTTTTTTCTCTTATTCATCTCACTTTTCTCTATTTTCGTCTTTCCGATATGCAACTTGTTATATAGAATTGAATGCGAAGAAAAAAGAGAAAGAAAAAGGTGAAGAGAAAAATATTTAATTAATAACTTAAAGTTTTGTTTTAATAACAATTTAATTATGACTTGTGATACTGAATTATTTATTGTTTTATTTTGTTTGATTATTTAGTTATATTCAACGTTTCGTTTTGCTTTGTTTTTCATTGGATTTGTTGTTAATCCTGTAAATCCACTTATTCTGATTAACATAAAAGCTGTTTAAATGTAAATGGATTCCATAATGTTTTTAAATGAGATTTTGGGAATTAATTTCACAATTTCAATGACATTTTAATGTTGCAAATATTTTTTTCTAGACTATTCATTTACATGATAAATAATGGAGACGATTTGAATTTTTTTCTTTGTGTTAAAAATTAATGAGGGTAATAATTTTTTGTCTTGGTATTTTAGGGTGTCATTTATATATTAAGACTTAATTTTTATTGGTGAATGATTTTGAGATCCTCAAAGACGATTGAACAAAATCATTTTCATCACTGAAATAATCACTTGAAGAAAGAACAGTGATACAACCTGAATATAGTCAGACACCTTAATAATATCAACAAATCTTTTTAATTAATTATCAATAAGAAAAATAAAATTCGATAAAATTAAAATACTAACAAAAATAAAACCTCAGTCATTAATTTATTTATTTATATACAATCAGAGTCAAAGTGAACGTGCTGAAACGCGAGTTTGGAATTCAACAGGTGCAAAGCCAGTTCGTCCACGTCTCTATAGATGAAAGCACATACATCTGTGCTTTCAGGAATCCTCAAGAGCTTTCGGGTTTCACATTCACTCAAGTGTAACTACATGAATATCCATTCGATTCAAATCCTCTTCAACATCATCAAAGCGTAAATTCTCATAAGATTAAAATCTATAACAATTCAATTCACCATCACTTTCATCATCGTTAAAATATTTTTAATATTTGTCAATTAAATTTATCTCATTCATAAAAATATTAAATTACAATAAATAGCAATAACGTATAAAAATCAAGTTATAAATAATTAAATAAACAATTAATGAGTAAATAAAAAATTGTAAAATATGGTTAATTAACTAAATATCAATTTCAAAACTCACACGCAATTACTAAAGAATATTTGAAGCACTAAATGCACAATAATCGTCACAAAGGATCTATCAAGGCAAACGAGAATTTTCCGGTCGCCTCTGTCACTTCTCCAATTGTTCTATTTTCTCGCGCAACAATATTTACTATATAACTTTATCTCATGATGCACAAGGGAGAGCTTTCACTGAGATAGGATTTCGGTATACAGTCAGTTATATATCCCCGAAGCAAACTAGACAGAGAAAGGGAAAGAGGTGAAATTGTGGAAGAGACGTGGGATGACTAAAGGGTGAGAGAGTTTCTTCATTATGTTTGTTTCGTTTTGTGGAATGGTATTATATTTTCTGGCTGATATGTGTACAAAGTCTAGTGTGTCTGAATACGTTTCAACTCAGCAAACGAATAATTATAATAATAATTATACAATAATAATTATATTGATGATTATTATTATTATAAAATTTAATTGTAGAAGTAAAAATAGTTGATGATGAAATTGGAGTAGAGAATTTTATTTTCATCGTTTTTTTTTCTAATCAACCTGAAAAATAATTTTATCCTTTTGATATTCCCCAAAGGGTTTTCTTTAATTGTTCACATTCCATGTTTGACTATTAACTGAACTACTTTCAAATGCAATAAATGATCTCATCCAAAGTTTGAATTAAAATAAAGTTGATATGAAGACAAAAAAAAAGTAAAGAAATGTTTGTAAAAGTTCGAAAAGAGTGAAAAAGAGTTGATTAGAAAGTAAAAGTATAAGAAAATGCATAAAAGAATGAAATAGCAGAAATGAAGAAAGAGATAAAGGAAAAAAAAATTGAAATCAACATGAATAAAAATGAGTGAGAATAAAAAAATTTAATGATTCGCAAGGGTAATCAAGTGGCTTGAGATGATGTAATTAAGTTGCGTTCCATCGTAGAAACTGGATAAATAATCGTTTAGAATCCCAGAAGGTCTATTTTATAAAACGTCCTTGAAACTTTCTTAATGATTGGAAGAGAAACCATTTATTGGACTTTTACGTAATGCGAATAGCAAGGGAAAAATGTATTGACATCTCTCTTGGTAATATTTTTCTAATTAACCAAATTTATAATTGTTGATAAATTATATAATCGGAAAAGTCATTTTAATATGAAATGAATTAACGCGAAAATAATATCTAAAGAACTAATCACTCAATTGTCATGAAATAATTTTTTAATTATACAAAATCGCGTCACCTAACGTCGTAACTAACAATTATTATAAATTTACCTCAAATTTTGGTCTTTATTCCCATCTATTCCATAAAATCTCTAAATTCTTTGATAAAAACTAAATTAAATGAATGAAAAAATGCAATTATTGTGAAATCCCTACTTCCAACGATAGTTACACCTATTTAAACTATTTTAAATTTTAGTTACAATTTTTAGAACAAACCATTCTAGAGATTTGCGTCACGCCAATTCCAAAAACCCTTTCAATTTACTACCACCCAAAATCACTGAACACTTTTATCGAATTCCCCAATATGTCCCAATAAAAATAGATAAAAATCCTCACAAGATTGTTCCACCTATCAATTCATGACATTTCTCATTATTTCCACCGTGAAGCTATAAAAAAAAAATACACTTCCCACTCATTCACAATTTTCCACCCCATTTTCATCTCAACAACTTTTTTTCTCACACAATAAAAAAATCCTCAAGTCATTTTTATTATCTACCATCATACAATTATTTATACTCCTACATTTTTCTTATGTCCCTTCCGCAGTTATCCTAACTTAGGGACAACATGACAGAAGATTAATACACTTCCCTGTCTCACGATTCAAACAAGCGTAAAAATTCAAACGATGACCGCGGAGAAATCAAACATTCCCTCGTTGCCAAAGTGTTTTTTTATTTCTCTTTTTCTCTTTCCTCTTTCCTTTTTTTTTTTACCCACCCCTATATACATTCCCAAGAGTAATTACCTCACCACAGACTCTCAGCCCCCCTCGGTCTTTCCCCCTAATACAGAATTGATTTACAGTAGAAAGAAAAAGAGCAGAAAAGAATGAAAACATTCCATCTTTTATTTTTCTTTTTTTTCTTTTATTTCAACATGAAAATTTATCGTAAAAAAAAATGTCTGGCTGTTGGGAAAAATTGAACAATAATAACCAAAAGAGGAAAATGAAACGAATCATATGAAGATAAATAAAAAAAAAGTCTTGAAAATGAAGGAGCAGAAGAATTTTTTCAATGAATTTTATTGCATTGAGAAAATGGAAGGACAAAAAAAATGGAATTAAAGATAAATTAAATAGATAAATGTTAAGAAAATTGTGTTGTACATTTGTGCTACTCAATTTCATTTTTCTTTGTTATTAACTTTAATAGACAGACGGACAATCGACAAATGTGTCGTTGTAGATAAGAAAATTTATTTTATATTGAATTTAGTTTGTGTTTTGTGTTGGAGAAAAAAATTGCAATGGAAGAAAAAATAAAGACGTGAGATGATTAATAAATAAATGAATGAATAAATAATGTGGGTGATGATGGAGTGAATGAAGCCAAGGATTACTTTCCTTTTGTTATTTGTAAGTATTGTTATATTATTGTTGTGTTGATGTGTTTATCTCTAAGTTCTGTGTATTGTTATGGTGTTATTAATAGTTGTAGAATTATTTTCATTCATTTGGTTTAAATCGAAATGTTAACAATAGTGACTAAATGGGCGACACGGAAATAGACTTTGTTCCAGTCTGATGAGTATTTATACAAGTGTACGTACAGGATGAGAAATCGATTTATATTTTTGCTGTAGTAGTTTGATTCGTAAAGGTGAAGAAAAAAAAAATTTCGTTTGTTGCTGAATTGTGCGGGTTATTGATTGTTGGTGATTCAATTGTTTCATGTGGAATTGTCACTAAATGGTGCAAGGTATGAAAAAAGTTGTGAAACATAAAATGTTGCGCATTTTGTGAGGAAAATTATTATTTTTTGAGTTCTAAAATCGGTTAATTAGTTCTTGAGATAATTAGAATTTTATGAATGAAGAAAAATGCATTCATTTGCAATCTTCAAAATTAATTTATCAAATCACTTTTGCATTTCGAAAAATATCCATTATTTAATCACATACATAAGAAATCCATCACATTTTTAAATATTTATTTATGATTTCTTTTATTCGAATACAGAAAATGGGAGACGAGTCAAGTGCACGATAGAATTTTCTTCTATTCTTATTTCTATCTATTTTTTTCTTTTCTGGCTCTTTCATTCCGCCCTTCTCTGTACGTAATTCGATAACACCCACAGAAAAAAGAAGCCAAAAAAAAAAAAAGAAAGAGGAATAGAGGAACAAGAAAAGGCGCTGTGGGAATTGGACTCGCAGAGAAGACACGATGAGTGTGAAAGAAAAAAATTTATCCAGCATCCACCTTTTGTATATGTATTGAATATAAGTGAGGAGAAAGGTTGTCATGTTATAGATGATTATCACGCTGAATATTATTGTATAAAATATCGTCGTAGGGGGAAAAAAAAAATTGATAGTGTAGTAATTGACGTACAAATTTTGTCAATCTGATTTATGGAAAAAGTGACAGAAGTTGGTGAAGTTTATGAGGAAAGTATTGGAATTAAAAATCCTCAGAGTATTCAAATTAAAAATTTATTTTTCTCATCATTATCATCAATTTGTGAATTACCCTCTCGAAAAAATCCTCCTTACTAGATTAACACAGAAAAAAAGGGGCTGAAAGAGAATATAAAAATAATTGAGCATAAAAAATCACGAAGCCACTATTTCCCTGCAATGAAAATCAATTTATTTACGAAATATAAAATGCCCGAACCAATTTTTTCTCAGTAATGATTCTAGTTCATACCAAAGGTTAGATAATGACCAAACAAAAAACACCTGAGAATTGACGATCGGCACAGTAGAATTTTTTTCATCGTTCCCGCCAATGTGGAGAAAAAAAAGTGTTGCATCAAGGAAATTGAAATTTAATACTCAATAAAAGTTGTCAAAGTAAAAAAAGAAATTGAAATCTTTTTTGTATGCCTTTGTCTTCCTGTTGATAAACTGAAAGTTGAATGATTGATTTAACAACATTCAACACACGTTCGCGTTTTACATTTCATCAAGAGATATTGTACAAATGAACCGACAGTTTCATGGCATATTGAAGAGTTAAACGTTATTGACATTGAACGTATGATGGACTTCACAATTCTTCTATAGAACTTTATCAAAATTGTTGAGTGTTTAAATAAATAATTCAAAGTAATTCAGCGCAAAATTCCCTTTGGAAAAATAGTGATAAAAAAAATGTTTGGAAGGAGCTTGAAGTGGATTTTATCGGATAAATATCAAATTAAAAATGTGTTATTATTTATTAATATGATAGGGATGAAATGTGACATAGAGGGTTGATCTTTCCATTTCTATAACAAAGCACACTTGAGTTTAATAATCCATGATGATAAACTCATCAATTGTCCATTAATTATCATGAACAAAATTATTATCATTGGAATATTCAGTCAAAGAAAAGCTCAGTGGAACATTCTGAATAAAGTCTGACGTAACACAATTATATCAACAAATCCCTCTAATTAATCAATACAGCTGATATTGATTCCTCAAATCAATTAAAAATTTGATTCCTTTACATAACCCTCAAGGTCTTGCGCAATTTCTGATTGATTATCGTCAATGAAATTATTTTCCCATTTTAAATATTTCAATCCGACCCACTATCAAATCCCAACGAATTAAAATTTAAGTCATGTCAACAACTATTCAAAATTAATTGAACTATCAACCAAGAGACCTTCTCACAACGTACACGTGTGCATCATGTCATAAATGGCTGCAGAAAAAGTGGACAATAAAAAGAACAATAGTAGGAAAAAAAAAAATAGATGAAAGTTAATGGTAGATAATATACCGGCATTTTATTATCTATTACCATATATTAACTAAGCACGTTCTTGTACTCACGATAATATTCCACAGCAGCTCCACAAGAATTTTTTTTTCCTTCCACAACAAGAGAAAAAAAATTGAAAAAATGAGAAAATTCCCAACCTATTTTGCCCTTTTTTTTCCTCCTTTGCCTATTTTTATTTTTTTCTGTTTTCTTTTTATGGTTTCTTATGGGAAACCGATTGATAAATATTTATCAAATATTTAAAATTGTTTTAAGATAATAAATACAATGAATTATTTAATTAACAAAGTCTGTTGACTGTCTAAAGTCTGTCATTAAATTTTCTCAATCTTCGAAACGACCATTGTTTGTGAACACCTTTTGAAACAGTTATCATTGCAGTCCAGGGTGCCACTGAACAAAGTCGTTCTATAACTGCAGTGTAAAATAACTTTTTTTCTTGAACTTTATCATAGTACAAAAAAAAAGAGTCTAAACGACTGGGTAAAACGAGTGCGAAGTGGAGTAGAGTCATAGAATGAGAGAATAGGAAATAAAGTTGAGAATAATACAATTAGAAAGAGGAGAAAAAAAGTTTGCAATATACTTCTTTTGTTGTTTCGTTTGCCCTTTTATTTTATTCATTTATTTTTTTTCATTTATTATTTTGAGTTGTGTAATTGCGATTGTAAGAGTTGTTAAATTTTTGTCACCCTTGACATTTCGTAATGGGGATGTCACTGTGATTTTCGTATGTCTGTACGTTTGTGTATGTTAATAAATTCGCAAACTAAATGATAGAATACGAAAGGTATAGAATGAAAATAGAATGAATTTTGTTCAGGTAAATTTGTTTATTTGGATTTTCTTATACTAATTTAACTTTGATTTTAATTCTCTGTCACATTTCACACGTGTAAATGAGATTTGGTTGTGTTTGGATGTCTGTGGGGTGTATAGGGTGAAATGTGTATTAAGGGATGTGTAATTTGGTTTTAACTTCAATTTTCCAACATTTTGTATTGTTATTGTGTTAATTGTTTTGAATAAATACGAATTTTAATTAATGTCTGACTATTCTGGATGTGAACTACTCGTTGGGGGATGCACAGTGTTAATTTGGGGTTGTTTGAACGGAAGAGAGTTCGAATGAATAGGGATTTTGTTTTAATTATGTGTTGGAAAAATGAAGATTTCAAAAAAAAATTTCTGTTCGTGTTTTTACTCCGATCGTGGAATTATTGATGAATTTATTAACGGAATTTCTGAAGGGTTGTTAAATTGTAGGGGATGTGATCGAGAGTTCATCAATTTCGTTTTTTTAATCAATTACAAAACTAATTATCTGAATTTATTTACAGACATGAAATATTTTAAAGAAAATTCTCAGTTAGTTTTTTTCCTACTTCAACTGTTAAAAGCATCGAATAACAATTGGCGGTTTCGAGTAACAAATACGCGCAACATCATAAAATGACAAGTAATTTAGTGAAGAAAGTTTCACTCATTAGAGAGAAAATCGAGGGAATGTAAAAAAATTAATTTGAGTGGTTTCTTTTTTCCAACTAATTGCAATTAATTAGTAACAAAAATACAATTTTGTCGTAACAATTAATTATACATTTAATTAATTTATAAAGGATAAATAATTTTTATAGAAGATTAACATTAATATAAAACTCTTTTTAAGTTATTAATAAAATTTAATTCATTAACGTTAAAAGGATAAATTAATAAATAAATAAATAACTAGATAAATAATAAAACTCACCTTTGTGATACGTTGGAGAACAGACAGGAGTTCACAGATTTGAAATGCTTTTGACAATTTTACCAATTAAATTCTCTTTTCAAATATTTTCGCTTAATATTTTTCCCCAAATAAAATTGCTAATGCCCAATAAATAAATATTCTTCGTAAATTTTATACTGCTGAATAAGATGATAAATAATTAGAATACAACGATGTGTAAAATACAACGTTGGAAACGATAGTGCGATGTTGGTAGCGTACGAAGCTTTTATATAAAACCCAACGGTGTGCAACTCGCCGACGCTTTTGCCGCTCATCTCTGTACTCTTCATCCCTTACGTGCTCGCGCGCATCAGCCACGACCACTCTCTCACATCCAATCAAATGGATTCGTGCCCCACACACACTTCGACGTCCCTCTTTTTCATCTTTCTTTCATTTGTTTATTCCAATACACATCACCAAACGATAAACTCTTTCCTGCGATTTCCAATGTCTGTTTTGAAGGTAAAATCGAATTTTCTTAAACCCCTCTTTTTTTATTTTCTATTCTGAATTTTTTTGTTCTCTTTTTTTCAGTTGTTCAATTCTATATTTGTGTAGATACGTTTTGTGGTAATATTGAGAACGATTTTCAAACTATTTTATCTTGAATGGATTGAAGGGGTGGTGGAGATTGTCGGTTACAGGTTCACCAGTTTTATTTCCATTTTGTGATTTTATTTAGTATGTAAGTTTAGATAATGTATGGGAATGTGACGTTTTATATTTCGATTTATTTTTATATTATGTGGAATTGTTTTCTGCTATTTTGTTAAATCGGAGCCAAAGCCACTTTTTTTTATTATTTATATATTTTTTGTTGTTTAAGTCTTTCTTCTAACTAAAATTTTCTTTTTTTTAACAAATTTTAACCCTCTTTGTCTGTATATTTGGCTCAGGCACTTGGATAAGTGATGTGAATTATTATTCAGAGAGTTGATATAAATTTATGAACGAATAGATAGAATGTCTGGAGAGGATAAAAGTATTCTTAGTTATTTTTTTTTTAAATTATATTTTAGACTTCAGTGCGTTTGGTTTTTATTTCAGATATTCAGAATATTTTTATTTAATATCATTTATTTAATCACTTATTTATGTATTGATTCATAAATTGTTTATGCTTTTAGTTTACATTCAAAGTCGCTTAGGTTTCTCGTGTTTTTTTTTTCTCCATATTATTTATCATTTCCTTCCCTTTTTCGAATATTACAAATGATGATTAATCATTGTTTGATAGTTTAAATAAAAATTTATGGTTAATAGAGTTGACAGTGTGGGAAGAATGATGATGTTGTTACAACGTTTGTTTTGTATTCAAATTTCTATTTTAATGTCAACTTATTTTTATTTTATACTCCTGTTTTTTTATTCAGCAAAAAAATGGTCAATTACTATTTCATGATTGTGTAAAAGTTTATGGTTAATCACGTTTGAATACTGTAGTGGATAATATTTATTTTTATTTATCTGAAGAAAATATTTTCTTGTTTTCATATATAAAATAAATTCAAATTTTTGTATTCTGATAAACATTTATAAATACAATTTTTCAATTACATTATTTTTCTATTTACAAAGTTAGAATAAATCTGAAGCTTTTATTATTTCTAAATTTTTACCGATGATGTATTAATATAAATATATAAAAAATCAACTGATCAGTATTATTTTTCAATTATTTTATATGAATAACGAAACATCTGTAGGGAAAGTTATGATATCGTTGTAGAAACTGGTGGTTTTATCTCCATCAGAATATGAAGAAAAGGAACTTGCCAATAATTCTCTGGATATTCTCCATTGAATAATATCTCCACGGCGATATAAGACTTTTTATCAAATATTTTTTTATCATCTTCATTTTTTCATTTGTGTTTATGATCTCTAACTTTTCTTTAACTAATATTTTGTTAATTCATACATTGCAATAAATTCAATAATTAAAATTGATTTCTCAATATAAAAATACTGACCGAACAAAAACCCCCGAAAATTTCACAACTTTAATTTTTCATTCTGTAATACAATTCCAATTTCACCAAACTCACCACCACTTCATAATGATGACAAATTACCACCTAAAATTTTTATTTAAATCACCAAAGTTTCACCCTGTACAATACAAACCTAATATAATTCATCCACCAACAATCTACACCCTCACATAATTTTTATTCTTATCCTCATACACTTGTCATTTTCATATATTTCTTCATCTCACCAACAATTCCATCCACGAATTTGCATTATGCAATAAAACAAGGCAATAATAATTCTCATAATACAATTTTTAATAAATATTTATTCACATACCAGTCCAACCCCCAAAATAATTCCAAATAAAACATTCCAACTCCATCATACATTACTCTTAATAAACAAAAATAAATATACAAAAATTACTCCATAAACTAAACAACAATCACAATTATTCTTTTCTTCAACACTACAAACTATCAAAATCTACCTAACATCATCCCACATAGGAACATTACAAATTACAACTTCAATTAAATAAATAAAAACATAACAAACAAAAAATCTAATTCACAATTCTGACATGAACAAATAAAATTCACCGTAACTATAAATATATTCATACCTCATTTTCTTCGGACCCACGATCTTTTCTCTCTCATTTTCACATATATATAAAAATACGTGAGTATATAAAGCACCCTTCACTAGCCATTTCATTTCACCATTGTATTATTACCATTATTATTATTATTATTATTATTATTATTATCATTATTATTATTATCATCACTATCATTATTATCATTATTATGTTTTCTTGTTTTTTAACATTCAAACTATCTCATTCGCTCGTTCTTTTTTCATTATTTTTATATATTTATATGCAACCTTATACGAATAATACAACACCCCTTTGGTCCATTTTATCGTCGTCGCCATGCAAATTACCGTTACAACCCATTTTAATAATAATAATAATAATGATAATATGGCATCACAGTGGGATGGTGCATACTTGAAATAAATGACCCAACAACCATAAGCATAAAATGTGCAGTGTCGTATGAGAGCTTTGGATACAAATACGATTACTCATTTGTAAAAAAAAAATGCAATTTTTTATTAACATTTATGAATTGATGGTGTTTTTATTTGTTTAGTTTATTGTTTTGGCTTTGTTTTATTATTATTTTGATGGTAAGTTTGAGAATATGATGAATAAGAATTGAAATTTTGAAATGAATGTTCAATCATTTTGTGTTGATGAATATAAAATAGGAATTAATATTTTAGAATTGAGATAAGGAAATGATTTATTTTAGTGTTTTATAGTGTGGTTTATGTGTAGAATTGAGTGTGGACAAAAGTGAATGAATATTTTTAATGTTAGGGGGGAGATAATTAAAAGTGACAGAGTGGAAAAGAAAATATGTGGTGGATGTGTAGACTTTTGTGCCACTGCGTCATAAGAAGGAACAAAATAATCTGACTTAATCCTTGTTGTCCTTCAAAACAGACGTTTGAGTAATCGATTGAAACCACCCACCAACTGAGAGTTCAAACCCCACATATGAACGACTTCAAGTGAGTAATAATATGATGGTCAGTGGTTTGATATTACACAAATTTCTTCTTTGCAATTTTTTTTGAAAGAAAACTATTAAAATTTGTCATTTTTCTCTAGAAGTTTTGGAGCTAAAGATTTTTTTTTCTGTTAGTTTTGTTTGTTTATTTATTTGTTAATTATCATTAACATTATTTGAATGAGGGAATTCGTCAATTGTAGGGACAATTTATTCACGAGCTAGGGCGAATTTACTAAATTGAAGAGGGTGAGAGTGTTGAGACGATTAGTAAACATCCGATGGTGTTGATCCGTTTAACTTTGCAAGAACTAAATTTTATTCTATTTCTCATTGTCAATAGAAAGTTTCTTTCTCGTCACAACTATTTTTCACGTCTATTTATCTTTTATTCATCGATTTATTGACCCAGATTGGAAGATTATTCAGTGTTAACATTGCTGGGATAGTGAACGATAAATTACATAAGTGGACTTTCAATCATATTTTCAATCTTGTTATTTTCCTGTTTTTCAACTACTTTTCTTCCCACATTTGTTTATTAATTCTTCCTCTTTTTTTTTCTATCATCTTGCCATTGTGTATAAGAAGAAATGCAATGTATGCAATGGACAGCATTTCAATAATGCTTCGAAATTTATTCAAGAGATTTATTCGTCTATTGGAAAAAATGAATTTAGTTATCAAGTAAAATTTGTGATGTTAAAGAAAGAATCTCAACAATTACATTGATATAGAGATAAATTTTTTTTTTCATCAGAAACCACAGAAAATCTTCTCATTAAAACACCCCTTGAAATTAAAAGATAACAAACATTCATCCCACAATTAATCTACTAACTCTCATCTCACAATTCCTCACTTACTACAGAAAAAAAAGGGAAAAAGAATTGGGAAAAATCTCGGATAAATAAATACATCAACGATATTTTATCGTCTTTTTTCTTCACTTTTTTTTCCACCACCACCTAAATATTCTACTGAAAACAAATTTTTATTATCAATATTCGTTCAAACTCTTCACCAGAGAGGAATTAAATTTGCTATTTTAATTCAATATATTTAGCTATGAAGTTGAAGATTAATTTTGCATTTTTGGATTCTGTCTATTATCATCAATTCGTCGAGTTTATTTTCATGTGAAAATATCTGATGGACATGGACAATATGGACAATTGTTCTATTGTTGAATGAGGGTAAAGACGATGGTGAGAAACTGATGCACATGGTTTTATATCTCATTTTGCTTTTATGTGTGAACTGAAGCATTGACCCCATCTAGCGAATGGCGAAAGATATTTGACCAATTGTCACGTAGCCTAGTTCAGGTCAACAAACTTGTTCTGTTTGGTGATAGTGTTGTGTAAGTATCTATAAAAATGGAATTCACATTCGAACAATAAAATTGTGACTTTTATTAAACCTTTTTTTTCAACGATTCAAACAAATCAAAAGTCAATTGTATAAATACAAAAAAATATTAAATTGAGACTATTTCAATGTCAAAGAACTCTTAATTAACATTCCTAATTTTATAAACATTAAAAACACAAAAAAATATGTCAACAATATTTGAAGTAAAGAAATAAAATTTCTTGTCACTTCTAAATAAAATTCTAACAGAAGAAAATTGAATTTTGTATACACACGATTTTATATTTATTTAATTCCTTTTTTTTTGTCACTCGTACGAATGCAACAGAGCAATTTCAGATGTGAATAGAAAGCTTACATATATATATATATATATATATATATAGTCAATATTGCGTCGAGGCATGAAATCAATCCTGAGATGTTTACGTGAGTGGGTTGGATACCTTTTCGCGTATCTATTTCTTACGACGATGAAACAGTCGTATCATATAGATATATAGTATTTATGAGTGATGGGCATTCAGCCCTTTGTTGTTTACTCAATAAAAAAAATTTCATCGCTTCAGAGACATCAGATTTATTGTTATGATAAATCGATGAAAATTGTTAGATTTAATTCATGAGTATTGAGGTTATAAAAATATTATTTTTGTTATATTCACAGTAAATAATTGAATTTGTTGTTATTTTTCGTCTATTTTCCTTTCCTCTTGAGGAATAATTAATGATTAATGTGAGGAATTGTTCGAATGTTCAGGACAGCAATCGAGAGAGTTCAAATTTATTTTTATTGCGCGCGTTTTTTTCTTGAATTACACTACTCTTGGCGCGCAATTCAAATAACTGAATGTGATTGATTAGTCCCGCGATTGAATTCGGTTGAATTATCAGGTTAAACTATAAATATCAGACTGTAATGTACTAAATGATATTAAATTATCATTTTACAAAGAAAAACGTTGAAACCGTTCGAAACTTTCATTAAATACTGTTACGCAGCGGCGTAGTATCGTACTACATCTCAATACGCGAACTTCATTGGTCAATTTCGAATATAATTCCGAACAATCTACCAAAATCGAATGATTCTATTGGATTTCGATATATTCTGCGAGTCTAATCAACGCCACCGGCACATTTCGATTATTGCAATGTGATTCGATATTACAAACACAATTTCGATGTTTCATCTTTCGGGATCGATTAAATGATGCAATCACAGCCAGCTGATGAATTTTATCGAGCTTATAACAACGCCAGCTGTCAGCTTGACTCAGTCCATTTTTACCTACATTTACACGTGGAGGTGCGAGAATATCCACCATCCCCAATCATTTGAATCGAGAAATCTCACTTAACCTCTAAATAAAGAAGAAAAAAGTAAAATACAAACAATGGTGCTGGACTTGGATCTTTTCCGTGAAGATAAGGGTTTTAACCCTGAAAAAATTCGTGAAAATCAACGGAAACGTTTCAAAGATGTTGCACTCGTTGAGGCAGTAATCGATAAAGATAAATATTGGCGTCAATTGCGTCATCGTGCTGACAATTTGAACAAATTGAAAAATGTATGTAGCAAGGAAATTGGTGAGAAAATGAAGAAGAAGGAGCCATTTGGTGATGATGATACAGTCAGTGATGAGATTGCTAATAATCTTGATAACATAACCTCTAATAGCCTCAAAGTACTCAATGTAACGCAAATTAAAAAAATTCGTGGACTTATTGAGGATGAAATAGTTAAGAATGGTCAAGAGCTTGTTAAAACTGAGTCTGAAAGAAATTTAGCATTGAGAGAAGTTGGAAATCATTTGGATTCGTCTGTACCAGTGAGCAATGATGAAGAGGAGAATAAGGTATGAGCTCAAAAGTTATGTTTTATGACGAATGTCTGCTGCACACTTACCAACCCTTGTTTATTGGAGATTGATCTGAAAATATTTGCTGAAACAACAGTAAAGATCCAATCAATATCTCTTTATGATATTCAATTTATTTAATTTTCAGATTGAACGAACATTTGGCGATTGCACGCAACGAAAAAAATACTCTCACGTTGATCTCATTCACATGATCGATGGTATGGATGGTGAAAGAGGTACAGCAGTAGCTGGTGGTCGTGGGTATTTTCTTACAGGGGCCGCGGTATTTCTAGAACACGCATTGATTCAATACGCATTACGTAAACTATTTGATAAAGATTATAAACCACTTTACACACCATTTTTCATGCGCAAAGATGCTATGCAAGAGGTAGCACAATTAGCACAATTCGATGAGGAATTGTACAAAGTCGTTGGTAAAGGTAGTGAAAAAAGTGATGAGAAAGAGGTTGAAGAAAAATATTTAATAGCAACATCAGAGCAGCCAATCGCTGCATTTCATCGTAATGAATGGATACCTGAGGCTTCGTTACCAATAAGGTATGCTGGATTATCAACGTGTTTCCGACAAGAAGTTGGCTCACATGGACGTGACACACGTGGAATATTCCGCGTTCATCAATTTGAAAAAGTTGAACAATTTTGTTTAACATCACCGCACGATAATAAGTCGTGGGAAATGATGGATGAAATGATTGCTAATGCTGAAGAATTTTATCAAGATTTAAATATACCGTATCGAATTGTAAATATTGTATCAGGTGCATTAAATCATGCAGCGTCGAAAAAACTTGATTTGGAAGCTTGGTTCCCTGGCTCAGGTGCTTATCGTGAATTAGTATCGTGCAGTAATTGTCTGGATTATCAAGCGCGACGTTTATTAGTCAGATATGGACAAACAAAAAAAATGAATGCCAATGTTGATTATGTTCATATGTTAAATGCAACGATGTGCGCTGTTACGCGCGTTATTTGCGCAATACTTGAAGTTAATCAAACAGAGACTGGTATCAAAGTACCAAAAGCCATTGCTGCATTTATGCCAGAGAAATATTCTGAAGAAATACCATTTGTTAAAGCCGCGCCGATTGATGAGGCGGAAAGTAAAAAGCAAAAAAAACAAAAAGAAAATATAGCGAAATCGTAATGTGATGAATGAAACATTTCGTGATGTTATGATTCAATTTTTTTAATACAATTATCAATATTCCGATTCGATGCATTTATATTGAGATATTTTTTTCTTTGCGATTCATTAATAAAGTATATAAACGCTTTGGAAATATGTATTTGGTTTATTTCTATTTGTATTTATCTTTCAGTAGTTGAGTCAAGTTGAAAAAGTATTACAAGGAAGTTCAAATAAACTTCCTTGTTAGTAAATGAATTACGAACGTCACAATGAGAAAATTTGTTATGTACAAACATTCGTTTATTCTCTCCAACTTATTATTGAAAGTTTAATTAAGAGAAGATGAAGAAAAATGTATCGTCAAGTTTCTTCATTTTCAGCTTTCATCTGTTCCAACAATCTTTTCCGTTCCTCAGCACGTCTCATATTACTCAGAACTGAATTTTCAAAATCAACATCAGAAACATAATTCTGTTTTTGATTCGCCGGTTGGAAAATATCGGGGGCTGATGAAAAACTTGGGAAACAACTCGAATTTTTATTCCACGGTTGATTTATCGATGGGAATATGTTCGACGTAGTTTCTGTGTTATTAGGAAATGCATTTGCTGTTGAGTTTGTTTGTTTATTAGATTCCCACAATCCCCGTAATATTAATGGATTCTTAGCTAAACCAAGTTCAATTTGTGTTGCCATAATCGCAGCTGATTTATCTTTATATTCAACTAGTGCCGAACCTTTCTTCGTATTAGATACGACGAGAATTGTAATATCACCATATTTCGACAAAATATTGTGCAATATTTCGTAATTGTATCCGCCATTATTCTCATCATTCTTATCACATTTCCATTTTATCTTAACTCGTCCGCCTGTTTCATTATTCTCTTTCTTATCACCATGTAAATTCTCGTAAATTTGCCGTTTAACAAATGCAATTTCTTCTTCAACTTGGCGAGAGCCTTCTTTCTTCAATCTTTCAATTTCTGCTTTCAAACGTTGCTCATCTGTACGTGCCGTACTTGTTTGTGAGCGTTTGTACGCTTCTTCTCGCGCTTCCAAATCCTCCTTGAATTTTCGACGCTTTGAGTCCAATTGCTTCACACGTAATTTCGCTTGTTTTCTTGCATTTAGTACTTTGTCATAGGCCACCTAAAAATACCAAATTAAAAAAACATTAATCATATATCAGTTAATTCTATGAATGCTACATTTATGATTTGAAAATGAATGTCTCACCCGTGCGCTCTCATCAATGAGCACTTCAAGTACTCGAGATAATTGCTGAAATAATTCTGCAGCTTTCGGATTATCGGGATTTTTGTCAGGATGGCAGGAGAGAGCTTTTTTACGATACGCAGTTTTGATCTGTTATAAAATAAACAAACAATACTGTTAATACAGATATAATTATTGATAATCGACTGAATACATGAACATTAACCTCTTTAACAGACGCTGTTGGTACTGTGCCAATTAATTCATATAAATCTAAATTCATCAATTCGTCCTCCATCTTTAAGTGTTTATATATTATATTACGTCCTTTTATTTATATTTTCCTGTACAGGCATAGATTCACAGCTTTAAATATGTGTGTACCGCATTATTCGAGGTTATGTGTGCTGATAACGTAACTGAATCATAACACATACATAACCTAACTTCTGATGTTGAGATGGATACCTGAAGTAGCTCACTGTAGTTCATTAGAAACCGGAATTGAATATTATTATTATGATCTATTATCATTCTGAGCTTTTCATTGCTGTATGATCATATGAACAGATTTAAACCACATGAAATGATCCGCCAGCAATAGAAAAGAGTTAGAAAACTTGTCTGAAAAAGCCTCTGGTCTTTATCTTCATATATACCAACATATTTCATGACTTGTTCTATTTGGGAATACCATAGAAAATGGGAATTATGTTTTATTTCAGAAGTCTGAAGTCGTTAAAATATTTTATGACCAAATCGTGAAACATGAAGAAACACAAATGATAAACGAATGGGAATGCAGGCAACAGTATAGAAATCCTGCAATACTTTGCATTACCATTCCACATGGACGACTTTATTCCATCAGAGACAAAAATTATAAGTAGATAATTAGCAAAATGCAATTCGGTCTTGCATTCCTCATTATAATGGTTTGTCTCATACCATTTATAGTCATGGCAGGATTCGGATTAGATTGGCTATTGGCTTGTGAGAATATAAAATTACTGAAAGATGGAATGAATGAGGGGAAAACATTCGATTATTCATCATAACACTGTTCAGTATTAGTCAATTCCGATTTATTATTTCATTCTTATTTTTTCAGACAAGAGAATTCGACCTTCTTATTCATTGGTGACATTACCAAAAGAAGGCATTCTTCCGTATGGACCAAACCTACATTTAAAATTGCCAACACATTCACAGAATCTTGCATATGGAAGAGTTCCATCTAAGGGTCAATCGCATCAAAAAAAAAAGTTGGTGGAGTCGACTACATCGCAGTTTACGGCATCACCGTTGATGGCAACAACGCGAAATGAGTTTGACAATGCAATTTTCAAATTGCAAACAAAATTCATTGAGGTATGAACATTTAATATGGAAACTGCATTATCCGAAACAAAGCTTCATGACTCACGAAATTGGTGACGTTGTCAATTTACAACAGACAGTTGTTCTGTCGAATCACATAAGTTCGATCTCTTCATCTATATAGAAGAACATACTTTTGTAAAGATGATTGTTCCATTTGCGATATTAAAATTAAATTACTTCAATGATGATTGATCTCATGTTGACTGCAAAAGGAAATTAACGGAATGTTTCACTAGGTGTATAATTTCAATGTGACGGCGGTTGCTGTTTCACCACTTGCCACCACTGTCATGTTCTTGTTGATAGTTCTCAGTGCTGATGATAATTCTAAGAGAGCATTATGTAATGCGACAGGCCTGAAATTTGAGGATTTCTCTCTTCCACTTGATACGGGCAGTAACTCATTTGTGGGCATCAGATCTCTCATGAACACTCTTAAAGTAAGCTCTTGTTAATCACGACGTCAATGTTGACTTTATCATTCGTTATTAATAATTGATATGACATACAATTGACTGAAATCGTAGCCTCATTTGCGGCGGAAACCAGAATATGAGATTGTAGTAAGCTCGCTGAAATGTAACGTCGCAGATAATATCAAACAAATGACGGCCCATCTTGAAATAAAATTAGAGCAAAGTACTGAGTAACAATGCTTTTAATTCTGTTTGCAGTAATCAGTGAATATTTTCTTCAGTTCCATGCACCTGATTTGAATCTTATATGGTGTTGTGATTGATACAGGTCTGATGAGTGCAGAGATGTCGAATTTCAACTTGAAACCAATCTTCAACTTCCGAATGAACCAATTTTATCAATCTTGTAAGACCGAATCGGCGCCGTTCTTTACCATGACTACAAAATCCCGGCGAGGAAAACTCCCAAGTCTCAATAATGCTGAGTTCTTCGAATTGCTTCCCTCAGTAGGTATCAACAGAGAAGGGCTGAGCATGCCATCCAATTCGATTTGAAAGAAAGACCTATAAATTAACATTTCAAATTTGATGAGAATTTAACTTTCATTATTTGCTGATCAATAATTTGATAATGCTCAGAAAATCAAATGAGATGACTTTCAGTTCAATCTTAAGGTCTATCTGTACCGATGCTTTCCTAATAAAATATTTGTTCATTGTGTAGAGTGGACATGAAGAGCTGGGCGATGAAAGATTCATAATTATTCGTCCATCCAGTGAAGGCTCTAACGATATACAAAGCGTGAAAAGAGGATTTTCCAAGCTGAATTTCCAGGAACTTTTTCACTATCAGGAGACAGTTAAACTTTCAGTTGAGCTTCATGATGTTAACTCCTATCATAATATTGATAAAATGTTTCTACCTTCCGTGAGTTCTGATTATTTTTCATTTTTGTATGACATCAAAACAAAATGTGGTTTATTATTGTTGATTCCTCGTTTCTTATCATATTTTCATGCGTAGGTAACAGGGACCAGTTTATATAATCCACAAAACGTTCTATATGGCCTCTGCAATACTGATCCAAATGCAATTGTTACACTTGATGCGCGTTATTCCCAATCAACACTTTTTGAAGTTGATGAGACCGATATGTTCGCATGTCTGAAAGGTTTGTCCTTTCCATCCACAATCAATAACATCAATTTGCATCCGAATTGATTATCTATTATGAACACTTATGAACATTATATTTGCACAGATGGAATAGGGAAATCTGATGAAGTGACGATAGGCAAGAAATTCATAATTCTATTGCTTAAGAAGAAGGTTATTCTCGATTTTGTAATTTTCGATCAGTAGTTACGCAATGATTCAGGATAATACAATTCATTGGTCATGCTGATATATGTTAACATAATATATTAATCATTTCCATAAATGATAACACGTTTTGAATGTGATTGTAATGAAAAATATTACAACTTTACTTTCTGCACATGAAAAATAAAAATTGCACCACGATCTGATAATATATTATCTTTTCCCCTCCATAGTAGGAAACTAATTCATTTCAGTGATGAAAATCACAATAAATCAACTCGATGATTTGATCATCGTCTCTTCAACACTAAGAGAACAAGTCATGTTTGATGAAATCTGATGTGTGATCGGATTATTTTTTAAATCCATTGTGAAATTCGATTTTAGTTCATGAAGAGATTAGTCAGATAGCGCCAGCGGTAAAAACCTCCCGAGTATTTGATTAAATTCGATTTTAGTTCATGAAGAAATTAGTCAGATGGCGCCAGCGGTAAAAACGCCTGAGTATTTTATTAAATTTGATTTTAATACATGCAGAAATTTGTTAGATGGCGCCAGCGGTAAAAATCCCGAGTATTTGATTAAATTCGATTTTAGTTCATGAAGGAATTAGTCAGATGGCGCCAGCGGTAAAAACACCTGATAATTTTATTAAATTTGATTTTAGTACATGCAAAAATCTGTTAGATGGCGCCAGTGGTAAACCTCGAGTATTTGATAAAATTCGATTTTAGTTCATGAAGAAATTAGTCAGATGGCGCCAGCGGTAAAACTCCTGAGTATTTTATTAAATTTGATTTTAGTACATGCAGTAATCTGTTAGATGGCGCCAGCAGTGAAAAATACCAGGCATTTTATAAAGTTTGATTTCAATCCATGAAAAAATCTGTTAGATGGCGCCAGCAGTCAAAACACGAGGCATTTTATGAAGTTTGATTTCAGTCCATGAAGAAATTTGTTAGATGGCGCCACTGATATGACGAAATTCAGAACATTTTGTGAAAAAATTCACAACAAATTGCATATTACTTTGTTTTTACTCATTTTAATACAAATAACGTTAACAACGCACAAGCACTCTGTGAAAAAGGCATCAAACCTCGAAATAGATCGAGAACGTGAACAGGCATTCGATTATTTATAATAAACCTTGCATAATTGAGGTTATGTTAACAATTATTTGTTTATTTATTTGAATTTTCATTATTGATGTGCAGATAACCTCAAAAAGAAAACTAAGAAACATTCGTGCACAATAAATAATTATTTATGGACAGTATTATTATTAATAAATCATCAGAAATCCTAGAAAGGTACTAAAAAACGGATGTGGGGAAGACAATAAGAAAATAGAAGAAAAAACAACAACACTCGTAATTTCAAATTCGAGGAAGCGTTAAATGAAAGAAACAAATAATCAAACAATTGTTGGATATCTTCTGTATAAAAATGTCGTCATTTGACGATGTATCAAAAGTGAATTCACGATTGAATGAGATGAGAGTTGGGAATGCTGATGGGAATAATGATGCAGCGAATATTGATGATAACATACCATCTCCATCGCCACAAAATATGCAAAATATCACTGGGAATGTAACATTTTCTCGTGCACGACGTGCATTAACATTTGGTGGTGATGAGGAACAGCCGTCGTCATCTTCATCGTCGTCGTCATCGTCAAGCAGAGGCAATGATGTGCCACCGAGCAATCGTGAATTGTATGACAATTTTATTTCATTTATTCATTCATTATTTGTTTTCGGGGAAATATCAATTCTGAAATAATTTAAATATCTTTGCCACAACAGAATCAGTTTGATCTTTGTGCCATTGTAATTTCCAATTAATTTTTTGTCTACTTTGAATATCGGTTATATTATCTATTAACAATTCTTTCAGATTGCCAAGCAATTCTGTAGACACATTACACCTTGAAGCACGACCACAGAATGATATACCAATTGAAAATAATAATCGTCGTCCAATGCAGCAATTGTGGAATTGGCAAGGAAGTAAAACGACAATGAAAGAGAGATTTGCATTTTTATTCAACAACGAAATATTATCAGATGTGAGATTTCTAGTTGGTCGTGTTGGTCAACAGCAACGTATACCAGCGCATAAATTAGTATTGTCATCTGGCAGTGCTGTGTTTGATGCGATGTTTAATGGAACATTGGCAACAGCATCAGCTGAAATTGAAGTACCTGATGTTGAGCCTGCTGCATTTTTAGCTGTTTTATTATTTTTGTATACTGATGAAATTCAAATTGATCCTGAAACTGTCATGACAACATTGTATACCGCAAAAAAATATGCTGTATCGCCATTGGAGAAACATTGTGTCGACTTTTTAAGGAGTAATTTAACGAGCGACAATGCATTTTTATTATTAACTCAAGCGCGTTTATTTGATGAACCACAATTGGCCACTGTTTGTCTCGATACAATTGATAAGTTCACCAATGAAGCTTTAAATGCTGATGGATTTACAGATATTGACATCGATACATTGATGGTAGTGTTGGAGAGAGATACATTACGTATACGTGAATCAAAAATATTCCAAGCTGTTGTGAGGTAAAATTTCATTAATAACATCAACGTTCATTTCATTCCAATTGTTTCATTTGGTTTCTTTAATTTTTCAAGATGGTCCGAAGCCGAATGTGTTCGACAACAACTGCCAGTTACTCCAGAAAATCAGCGTTCAGTTTTAGGTAGAGCATTGTCATTAGTTCGATTTCCATTGATGTCCATTGAAGAATTTGCAATGGGACCGGCACAATGTGGATTATTGACTGATAGAGAGGTTGGATGAATTTCAAACGAGCAAGAACAAAAAAAAATATCGAATATCATCACAACATGGAAGTAACTGATGAAAACAATTTGTTTTTCATTTTTATTACAGATTGTTTCATTGTTTTTGTATTTTACGGTGAATCCAAAGCCATCGGTGGGATTTGAGGCGATGCCACGTTGTCGTATGATGGGGAAAGAGTTGACTGTTTGTCGATTTCAACAAACTAATAACAGATGGGGATACACCGGTACAAGCGATCGTATACGGTGAGAAAAAAACAGTTGCTTAATCGTTTCCATAGATTTATTTCCGGTTTATATTGTTACAGCATGGAATATTAAACATATTTTTATAACAATCAATAATTATCATTTACAGATTCAGTGTTGATAAACGAATTTTTCTAGTTGGCTATGGCGTTTATGGAAGCGTCCATGGACCAGCTGAATATGAAGTTACAATTGAATTGAGTCACACAGCTTCTGGAAAAATAATAGCAACGAATGCAACGAGTTTCAGCTGTGATGGTTCTAATTATACATATCGTCTAATGTTTAAAGAACCAGTTGAAATAATAGCCAATACTATTTACACTGCGTCAGCAACATTTGAGGGCCCTGATTCTCACTATGGCACTAAAGGTTTACGTCGTGTGACTGTTGATTGCGATGGTGATAAAGGTTCTGTGAAATTCCAATTCAATTTCGCTGCTGGTGATAATAATGGCACCTGCATTGAGGAAGGACAAATTCCAGAGCTGATATTTTATTCATGATAAAGATTAGGAGGGGGATATTAAATAAATACATCACAATAGAACGACATAATACAATAGAAGTGATCGAACGAACAAAAAATATGCAAACACACCAATGAATCAATGAAATTAGAAAGTTAATCGAAATATAAAATTTATCAGTGAATTATTTTTTCTAATTGTTTCCCATATTGTTTTTATTTTTGATTCAGTTTTGAACTGAGAGCAAATTAAATTTGTATCGTTAAATTTCATTGGTATCTTTTGGGAAATCAATTAGAATTGTTGTTAATCTTATTTTAGGTTTTATTTTTATTATTTATAAGACGTAATGGTAATAGTAAAAAATGTAAGAAGAAAAGGAGGCATAGGCGAAGGAGAATATGTTCAATATTTGAATACAAATCATTATGAAATCATTTTTTTGTTTGCATTCTTTCACTAGAATTCTTTGCGTTTTGCTCCTCCAAATTTTGTCTCTACAAATTTCATTCCATCTTTAAGTTACGCACAATTTTGTTTCTAGATTAAACCAAAATGTATCGTTGAAATATTGAATTCTTCGTATCACACTTTATTTCATGATAAATTTATTATTTATACCAGTTTTATCATTTAACGACTCAGTTTTATGTCACGTAGAAAGAAATTTTTATTACCCGGATGAGTCGTGTTGGAATAATAAAATTGAGTTTATTATTCTTCGTCATAGTATTTTAATTGAATATATTTAATGTGTTATAACACACACGATGTCAAATAATATTTATCTACTCGAGATAAAATGTAATAAAAACTAGACGCTACTTCTTTACATTTCAATTTGATGTGTTCGAATAAAACTTCGATGTAACAATTCAGGAAATATTCAAATGTCCAGTAAAATTTGAAGAATTTTTCTGATTTATTTCGTCTTATTTCAATGTTAATAATTGCATTAATCGTTATGTGCGCAAAAGTTTATCATTTTTCTAATTATCATTACCAAGCTTACGAATTTAATTATATAGTTCAACAAAAATAATCCATTGGAAATAAACATTTTGTTCTTCATCAATTTCTTTCCTTATTAGAGTAACAATCTCGTGTATTTATATTATGTATTCATTAAATCGCAATAAATAATATTATTGCTCGTCTCATTGAAATATATTATTTTTATTAATTCACGCAAATAATTTCTTGGTCTCATTTCGTTTTCACTATCTCAACGTGGTTTATTCTGCCATGACAATCTCTAACTGTGACTTGTTCTACTGCCCTGACTCCGTGTTAAATATTTGGAGAAGTATTTAAACAAAAGGAAAGAGAACCTTTCTAAGAAAATATTTCCAACTTGATTGAATTATTCTCATTCTCATGTTCGTGTAATGAACACTCGAGTTTATGTTTAATATTTTTTCATAAGCAGATTTATTATCATCATTCATTTTATTATTACATTTTTTCTTCATTACTTTATTCCTATGTACAATGTTTACACGATGGCAGTACAGAGGGCAATTAAATGTTTGCCAAGATTTTTTTTTTTAATGCACATTAAAAATAATGAGAGAAAAAGTACTGGAGAAATCTTTTCATCCGTTTTTTTCTTATCTCTCCTTTATGGAATACACAAAAAAATAAAATAGAATTTCATTTACTCTGCATTAGAACAAAAATAATAATACAACAATATATGTATTCTAGAGAATCATTTATATATTTGTATTTAATTATTTATTCAGATTATTTATTTGTTTCTATTTGTCTATTTGAATTTAATTACTAATGACTCCAATAGCGAATCGTAGTGCAATATCAAATGCGGTAAAAAAAATGTTTGCTCATTATTCTTCCCCATAATTTATGAATAAATAAAAGAAGAAACATTTTGTCATATA
This sequence comes from Meteorus cinctellus, assembly GCA_030523045.1. Taxonomy (NCBI): domain Eukaryota; kingdom Metazoa; phylum Arthropoda; class Insecta; order Hymenoptera; family Braconidae; genus Meteorus; species Meteorus cinctellus. Next base: position 20,710 of record JAPYZF010000035.1, on the reverse strand, counting down.
TTTATTTATAAATATGGTAAATATTAATAGGACAAGTTTGAAGTGTCGATTTTTTTTTGTTATCAATTTATTGTTCATTGTTATTAATTTTAGTGTAATTGTTATTGATAATGTTTCTTAAATTCGCAAACATTAGGAACAATTCAAGAGAAATTGATACAAATAAAATTGCCTTTCGGTGTGTATTGAGAAGTATAAAATAAAAAATGAAAAAGAAGTGAAAGAATTTAGTTTAATAAGGTAAAATTGTTGCTGTTGTTGTTCCTATTTCACACACAAACTAACAATTAAGATTAAAAAAAATGTCATGATTTTCATACCATGTATACTCTCTCCCTAACATATTTCTCACATATTCACTTTCTCTTTCACATGTTTTAAATAATTATCATATCGTCAGATCTACAATCGATAAAATTAAATTTCTTCATGACTATAATTCGATAATAATATTAATATTAATAATTAGTTTACAATGTTTTTTTTTTCCTCCTCGTGTTTTTCTTTCTTTTCTCATTTCATTCACCAAGCAATTATGACATTCATTATACAAACATTAATTTATAAATTGATATTTAATATTAACTAGTTAATTAATTAATTGTGAACTGGCCGCGTATAAAAAATTAATTTCTAGGTAACAGCGAAGGCAAAAATCAGAATAAAAGAGAAAAAAATCCTATAAACATTCTAAATGATAAATCATTGATAAATAAATACGATGATTACATGATTAGCATGATTTCGACTAACGTGCTTAAACAAAACAAAAATATTTATATATATTTATACGGAAACAAAAGGAAAAAAGTGAAAAATAACTTTTTTTTTCTTCACACGTTTTTTCACTTATAAAATTAAATTCTTCTCAATTGAACCCCATTCGGACAAGTCCTGAGTTGTGTCATTATTACGAGTTGTCGTTGGTAACAAAAGTAAAAAAACAAATAACCATAAACAAAAAAAAAACGAAAAAATAATGAATGGACTTTTAGTTTTGTGCAATAATGAAGAGTAAATTGACTTTCATTTTAGTTCTTTAGTTATCATTTTCAATGTTCTCATTGTTGTAATGTAATATTCTATGTGTCCCAGTCCAAATGTTCTTTCAATTTTTTCATTTTGCTTTTGCTTTTCTTTGATTTCACACCCGAACGTTTTTTTTTTGGCTTGGGCGTCAGTTCGCAGCCGCAACCACTTCTAATCAATATATGATCGAGTGCCCACTCTGAATCATTATTGAAACGTGGAAATCTGTATTTATGATGACGTGTTGGATGCAGAGTATCATCATTCTCCTATTACATACAAAATATTGTTTCAATCAACATTAAATAATAAATGAATATAAAAACATTATCAATCATAATCCCATTGAAAAAACAAAATATTCACTTAATCAATAAACAACCAACTTACTGTGCTTGAAATATTTTCCGTTGCTTCGACAAGTGCAAATGAATAAGAATATTTTTGTACACATCTAGATTGATTGAATAATCTGCGATCAATAAATCTGCATGGTCTGTCGAGTACATCAGGTCTACAGGACTTTTCATAAAACCTCTGTATGTTATCAGCGTCACGATAAAGTGCAACGTAATTTCCTTGACGGTTTTTACCACCTGCTGGCTCTGTCATCTCTTCCATTTCTGGACAGCAATCAACTGCACTACCTTCTTCACCGCCCTCGTCTCTCAATATTTCTTGTATCTCACGGTATGTCATCCCTATTGGACGTCTGTGTTCACCATGTGTTGATACCCTGAAGAAAAAAATACAAAAATTAATTATCAAAATCAACTATATAAATGCAAAATTAATTTCCAACTTATCAATAATCGAAACATCAAAACTTCTAACCAACAATTCGAATTAATTCTCACAGTGAATTCTCACTTAATAAATTAACAAATAAATAAATAAATAACTCATAAAATTACCAGCGTGGTCTCTGTTCACGTGGCGATTGTTCTCTCGGTTTTCTCGACGATATCAATGTGACATTATTGGCGGCGACAAGCCGCGGCCACATCAGTGCGGATAGCCAAACCACCTGAAAAACAAACAATAAAAAACCACCACAATTAAAACCAGTAAAAAAGAAAAATATAAACAAATCAAATATGCAATTATGCAAATACTCTGCACTTAATTTAATCCAATAATAAACACCCCAATAAACTACAATAAATAATTCGAACCTTCATAGCAAAAATGAAATACAAGACACGACTTTTAAATCAGCCTTAACACGCAACAGATGAGAAATGTAATAGACCACCGTATTAGTCACGGTTCAAAGTCACGCCAAACGATATTGCAAGGTAATTCCCCCGTGTTCGTTATCTTCATTGATTTTTTTTAAATTCGCATGTCATATCAACATTCAAACATTAATTATCATCTTACATTAATATTTATCACGAAAAACCAATGACAAACGATCACATTCTCTTACAATAATTCAAAAAAAAAAATATAAAGAAAAGATAATATATAAATATTCGAAATATGCAACGTCGTTGTGTTGTCAGGTCATGTTTACGCTATTTACGACATGTCGACTATTACCATGAGCAGATACCATTCTCTTCTAGTAGCCGACAGCCACCACACACATACGCACATAAAATAAGCTTATCGTTAACCCTGTATGGTCAGGTCGTCACATTTATTTTTATCTGCTATTATTTTTCTTTTTACTGTATCACACCAAGTATTCGTTTGAATATTCCCGCTTCGACAGTGGCAATAATTAAAATGGCGGAGGTGGGATTTACCGCTTTGTGTGTCACATATTGAAAATGATTCGAGACATGACGCCAACATAATGTTAGTAAATGAAATAAATAAAATAGATAGAAGAATTATAGATATAAATATGTGAGAAATAACATTTCTCAACCCGTTTTATAACGATTAAAAATGTCGCTATATTGCTATAACTATAAGGAACTGTTTGTGAAACTATATAATGCACGTTAATACCAGAGTTATAATATCGAGTGCAAATATCACACGTGTCCTGTATGTGTAGACATTTTATTTATATATATAAGTTGATAGTTATAGTTTGAAATATACTTGAGATATAATTTTGCTATGTGGATTTGTTTATTGCGCGCGCACGTACACAGTAAGAGAGTGCACATACCAATTGATTGGGCGGCCGTTTTAAATGTCTTGAAGATAAATTAATAGTGCACACACATTTAAACTGTGTAAATTGATAATTATGTGTGAGCAAAAGACAAAAAGAAATTGAGTGAATGAAAAAAAAGGTAAAAATGATATGAAGCAGAAAAATAAAGAGACGTGAATAAATAATAAATGAGGATAAATAAAATAAAGGTGAAGAGATTGAAAGAAGTTGAGAGTATAGAGAAAGAGAGAAGCGTGGCGAATCAGTCTGGCGTCTGGAAACGAGATTTTATCTAATTAGGATCTACCTGAGAATTTATTTTCAGATTATTTATACATCAGATTCATACGTAGGGTCTGGTGGAAGATAATGTTGGATGGGTTGTGTATATATGTGTATGCTTGTATGGACACGTTTGTGTCTTGTTCATGTTTTAAAACGTGTCTTGTGATCATTGGACTGTAAATTTTGAGAAACGGTGAAAGAGCAAGAATTAAGGAGAAAGAAAAATGTCGATTTGTAAAGTTTTGTACTGAGGGGGTTATTGATTTGATGATATCAAATTGCTATTTTATGATGTGTTTAATTGCGGATTTAATTCCGGTTTCGAATTTTCAAATTGTCCCTTTTCCCCATCTATTAATAAAAATAAAAGTAAAATTACGGAAGACACAGTGCATTTTTGTTGTCACAAAAATAATATGTAATGTGAAACGTGTGAATCCGAGTAAGTGATTATTTTTCATTTTAATTTTTTGCATTGGCTGAACGGATAAAACAAAAACATCTCGACCGATTGTTTTCCTTCAGGACTTTTTCATTAACTGACAATCAACTTTACAGTGTGAACTAAAACATTTCAACAGAAAAATTTTGTTCGTTCAATTTTCCATCTTCAAAATCAATCAATTTCACTGCAAATATTAAGAGAAAAAAATATATAAAATGACGAAATCAAATAATTTCATTTCTCTCGATGTAAAATAAAATTCCTCATCTCAACTATTCACATTCTGAATTTATATTTTCAAGTGTATAAACATAGATATACTCACAGATATATATATATATATATATATATATATTTATATTTCAATCTATAGATGTCTGCATGTTTGTGACAAGGAATCAAGAAAGAAAATAAAAATTACGTCGAGGTGACTAAGTAAATGTTTATACATGTCAATCATAAGTGACGCGAGCAAGCATTCCGCTTGTCTAAATAATCTTGCAGTGTTTCTATGTTGTCTGTACAGCAGCATAGACACATAGACACGTTTGCGTAGACCACAAATCGCGGTAGCATTTAATAATCTATTGGTGCGCAAAAGTGTCAAAGGACATTTTTTTTCTTATTGAACGTCTTTATGCATCGACAAACTCAAACTCAATATATTTAATTACATTCCATTACATTTTATTTATCATTGAAATATTATTCTTTACTCTTCGTATTACCATGTCACTGAATAATATAAATAGAAATGGAATGTCGTCTTCGATAAATCATCCAATGAACATAAAGTAGAAGAAATGAAGAATATTAACATGAAGAGGAGAAATGATGACGAATGACATGCCATGAAAAACTGGTAATTCATCTTCTAATCTGCTAATTTTTATTATTTATTTTATGTTCATTGTTAGTGAATCTGCATATTTTCATATAAAGATATAAATAATAGTTTGCAATTCAATCCAAATAGGTAAATATCAATTTTATTTTAGTGTAAATTATCAGCACCATAAAATTTTGGATATTAACAATTTACTGAGTGTAAAAATTTGTATTATTTCCACTATTTTTCTATCTATACAATTTTCCCTCATTATTTGCTCCAAGAAATTTATTTACCCAATTTTTTCTCTCAAATTCAATTTCACTTCCAGTTATTGCTTTGTCACATTCATCAAAAAAAAAAATTGACCCAAAAATAGCACTTAACACCATAACCTCGATATATATTAAATATTCTGTCAGGATCGTTGAAAACCAGATGACAAATATTACCAATCATTCAATTATTCATTCATTCATCTATTTATTTATATACATATATATATATACTTATTTATTATTCATTCATTTCTTATGTTCCTTTTCTCTCTCTGTCTGTTTTTATTTATTCAACTCCTTTTTTTCTCGTTTTCAACATTAAATTGCCCGCAAGATCTAAATATGTAAATTGCAAACGATCTGTATAAAATTCCAATGAACATGGGGCAAGTGCAAAACGTATCTGTATATTTGTATGATGATGTCTATGTTTGTGTGCCTCGTTTAACCGTTATATGGACAGGATACCAATACAAATAATAGAAGATTTCTCTACTTGCTAAATGTACATATGCAACTATAAATAAATACCAAACTAACTGACTAATCAAATAAATAAACAAATAAATAACCAAATAATCACATTAATAAGCTTGACGGATTGTAGATGCGAAAAAAAAATATTTCATTCGCTATTAATCACTTCATAAAATAAATCAATTGAAATATTTCGACAAAAATTTTACCCACAATTTTTCTCTCTTTTTTTCGCCATTTCCTCATCTTTTTTTTTCATTTATTTTCCTCATATTCATATCAAATATTCTTATATTTCCCTTCAGGGATAATAAACAGGATTTAAAACGTTTCCACACATGAATAAATAACAGAAAAAAAAAAATGATCAAACATTGAATGTGAGTCTTAATATTTATTTCTCTTCTTCTTCATCTTCTCTCTTCAAAAAGCGACACATTAATATTATCGCAATAAACCTTCACGCAACTTGTCATCGTCAACAGTGCGGATTTAATAATATTAATAAGTATAAAGAAGAACTAAAAAAATAAAAGGTGGAAACAAATTTAATAAATAATAATAAATAGAATGAAAAATTATTATCACGCTGAGAAACGAGAACGATTAGCATATACTCAGTGACATTAAATATTTTTAATTTAATTTAATATTTTATTTCTTCAATGAGAAAAAAAAAGAGAAAATTAAAAAAAAGTAACATAACTTTTTTTTTCTCTTCCTCTATTTCTTCTTTTACTCCCCTTTTTTTTCTCTCTATTTTTTTTCTTCAATTTATTTAATCGTTTGTGTATCAGTTAGAAAGAGCTGTTGAGCCGGCTACGAGAATTAAGAAAAAAGGCAAACTGCGATTATCGTATTAAATATTGTGTATATATAGAATATTATTATGTGTGCGTGTGTGTGAAGTGGCTTCCTATGAAAGATCCAGCTATTATTAAATTACAGGCTGGAGTCATCGAGTTCTGTATATGATCATTATCATTTATCAATATCATATGAGAATAATTTTTATTTCTTATTTCAAATGAGGATTAAAAAAAATTTTTTCTTCTCCACTTATAGTCAACACTTTTTTGTTGTCATTTTCTTCAACAACTTTTTCTGTTGCTTTACTTCATCTCACTACAGAATTGTTGTCGTTCTCGTTCTCGTTGTAGTCATGTAATATTATGTAGATAACATTGGTATGCAGTGAAAAGATCGTTCATTACTGATAAAGATTGTGGTAGATGTGTTTGTAAGTGAGTGTGGATGTGAGTTAGTTTGAGTGGAAGTGTGTGAGATGTCGTCGGGTATCGAACGAAATCGATGACTTCCGGAGTGTGCTAGTAAGTCATTGCCGTCCACTTGAATAATAATTTTCATCAGGTTATAATGCATGTGTTGGTGTCAGTGTGTGGAAATTTTCATTTATCTGTTTGTAATAATAAAATTTATTAAATTTTATTCGATTTTGTTTGTTTTCATGAAGTTCTTCAATTACACAAAGGATTTTTTTCATTATAATTTTGATTTATCAATTGACAGAAAACTTTTCGTTATTATTTCATCACTAAATTGATAAATGAATAAATAAATGAATAAATAATAAATGATTCTAAATAAAAAATTAAAACTCACCGCGATAAGGGCGCGAAGAGCTTCAATTCGCATAGTAGCTGGCCAGGCCAGCGATCAGGCCGTAATTTTTATTCGCCTGCGCTTGATCGAGTCCTTTTTCAATATCGATCCTCCAATATTTCTCCAAACACTTCAAATAATATTCCAAAAATCTTTCACTTTCTAAAATAATAATCACGCTGAATTCAACAACAATTTCAATCCAAGTGATAATCCTGACGACAACAATGACATTGACGATGATAAAAATCGTGGCAGTTGTCGAAGTAGTGCAATGGAGCAAAAATTGCTCCCACGATGATCCAACAAAGATTTTGACGACTCCGCGTCCACTTCTCGTGATCCTGACTCTCGCATCCGGGACATGGCTGGTGCACCAACCTGAAATAACAAAATTAAATTTTAATAACCAAGAAAAAAAAGCTTTCACACAAATATTTACTAAAAATAATAAACATTTATATATTTATACATTTTTTTTCATTTCACATAATACAAACTTTACCGAATTCAAATAATTGTGTAGTAAATTAATTAATTGGCAAAATGGCCTCACAGCATGGACGATCATGCTCAACTGAATCGAATGATTTTAAATCAAAATTGATAATACAATTCATCTAGATTTTCATTCAATTGATAAGACGTAGACAGCTGGTCTGATATAAAAGAGTCGCAGACAAGAATCTTCACTATCTTATCATTGTAAAGTCATGAATGTGATATTATTGTCATTTATTTTTATTATTCTATTTTATTCTCGATGTTTTACTTCAGTCATGATGACCTGATGGAAAAAAAAATTATCCCCTCATTATTTCACACCTTCCCTCTCTACAATTAATTTTCTAATCGCATAAAATATGCGATAAACATAAATATAAATATAAATAGACATTCAAGTTGGTTTTGTAACACTCTGCCTATCGGATTATTCATAAATCGACGATTATTCCAATGTAATCATCGATTGGTCAGTGCAAAACGCCTCTCACTTGATAGTTACCCGCCTCTCCTCATAGTTTACAGAAAGAGAAATCATCATAAGTTCGTAATGGACGCTCGAATACACACACACATACAATTCAATTTGAATTCATTAAACTTTAAATTATTGAGTAAAAACAGAAAAATAGAAGAAAATCTTTACATAAAAATACAATTCTTCATCGTTTCTCAATTTACAATAAAAATATTCAATTATAAATAAATTATTTTTCATACATCTACTAAAATAATTCTCTCATCAAAACTCCAATAATTATTCATCACTTTAATTAATTATAAAACAAGTAATATCATCAATTCCATCACAAAAGAAAAAAAAATATTCTTTGCATTGAAACAAATTATAAATATCCTCAAGTCATTGTCTTTATTCATCCCCTTCATTCAATTCATTCAAATTCCTTTTTCATCTTTCATATTTCTTATACAAATAAAATATACAATATAATTAACGATGCAATTAATGATAATAAAGTAATGGCAATGATGAAAGTGGAGCGCTGACACGCAACGCAATAAACTCATATGGACATTACATCCCATTAGATTTTTAAATTCTCCTCATTTATAAACATAAATTAATGCCATCTCATCTTGGTGCACTTCTAATTCAACTTTGATGAATCATTTTAATTTTAACATTCGATAAAAATCATTCACATAACCAATAACCAAATAATTTATACAAATATATATGTATATATATATATATATATATAAATAAATATTTCATATCATTTCGTTAACTCATTTCTATATATCAGATAATTTAAAAATGTTTATCCATCTATCAGACATTTGTTATTTATCAAAATTTTTCTAGTTCAATTGTAGTTTTATTTATTTATACATTCAAGTATTTATATAATATTTTTATAATTCTACACTATTTATTTTAACTTGAGAGCATGACAGTAGAAATTCCTACTAGCAATTTTTTTTACGATAATGATTGTGTATTTATGTTTGTATTTGTTGCACTTGAAACAGTAATCTTCAAGTACTTGAATTAATTACATGTGTAGATATTATCAGTAAAGGAATGTGGATATGTATCAATTTATTTTTATCAAGTTAACGAGATTGTTGTAATTATAAATCAAATGGAATTTCCCTTGTATTTATTCTAACAAAAATCCTCCAAAATATTTCGCAATATTATCCATTCATTTTCCACCTGTCACAAATCACCAAATCCCTACTTTACATCAATTCCAACTAATATGCAACACAAAATTAAAGAAATGAATTGTCCTGACATTGTTAAATCACTTGAGAATAATCTCGTCTTATTCTTCAACCATTTCTGCATTTTTTTCTTTTCATTCTCCTTTTTTTTTCTCCCATTCCTTTCCTTCCATTTTATTATTCCTTTTCTTCATTTCCTGTACTTGAAGTATTGAGTGTATGAGAACGTAAATCGCACGACTTATTCGTTGTCGTTATAACTCGACCGACAGCTTTTATGGCTCAATCTCATGGCAACGATCAGGTATTTGCTTGTCTTCTTATTCTTACATTTCTTTATTTTCTCCCTTTTTTCTTTTTTCATTGAGACGATTCCACGTGGGCGAATATCGGCAATGTCTTTTCTTTAACGATTCAACGATTGGCATCACCACTCTGAAGAAAATGCCAATGCATCTATGTCCTGTATATAGAAATTCAAGACTTATTGAAGATGACCGATCGTTCAGTTGGTTTAATCCCAATTGACAGAATGAGATTCAGCAAAACTTTTTGCCATAGAAATATAAACAAATAAAATTATTTGACATACAAGTAAATAAATTATTCAAATCACAGTAATTTGCAACAGAGCATTATTGACTCTATCACATGAAAATACAACTTAATAAATAAATAAATAAATGAATAAATAAATAAATAAATAAATAATGTTTCAACTAAATAGAAACAAGAGTAAAAATATGAAGAAAATGATGAAATAAATATACGAAAGAAGAATAAAATTGTAGTGACATTAAATTAACGTCATATTATTCATGACCAAGATGTAAAACACGCCTACGAAAGGACTTAACCAGAGCTTAGAACAAATCGTAAATGCCGAGGGACATGGTATAATCATATATGACTTATAGCCCAACTAGAGCTCCCGAACGCCTACGATAAAGTGTAAATACACAACAAACACACAGTCAAATAAGGTATATAAATTAAATATGACTTTTCAATATAACGTTGAGAAGGTCGCGGGATCCATTCGAGTTTGATATTCAATCAATAAATTCATGGATTTATCCACTTAATTAAAAACTCAAAAACGATATCATTAACAGTATTAATTAAAATATTGTATAACATTGCATTTTAATTGTATGTAACGTATTTTTACAATAATTTAACATCATCATTTTTATTTATTTTATTCCATTTATATTAAAGAAGAATTTCACTTTGTCGATTTATTAATTAGCAAAGACGAAAAAAAAAACCTGTGGTACGAGTTCATGATATTTTTTGAATGCTTGTAAGGTCGATACAACACACAGGGTGGTCTTGTATATTTATTTTATCTATGTATGTGTATGTGTGTATATGTTTCTGTGTGGAATTATCGAGTATATTCCAGGTATATATAGAATAAAGAAACCGGCTTTGAATTGGATGCTTCCAGGTGATATTTCGTCGCTCATTCATGGTGCTTGTTGAATGGCATCAACAGGTAGAAAAAAAAATGGAAGCAAAGAAATTGAATGAAAAAAAAAGAAGAAGAGTGATGAGGAAAAAAAAATTGATATGTTCCAACCAATTAGCAATGTGAACTACTTTTTTATTTATTCATTTATTTTGTTTGATTGTTCAATCTGTAATTTTATTTATTCATCATGATATTGATTTTTGGACAAATTGTTGCAGAGTAAATTTCATGGATTAAAAAAACTGTGAAATTGAATTAGAATTTTTCTTTTTATAGTTGTAAATATTTTTAATTAGTTTGAAATTGAGTGAAGGATTTTAATGATGAATTAGGGTCACATTTTCCAAACAACTCCAATCCCTTTTTTTCTTTATTAACATTCAATTCAATTTCTTTATTTTTTTTTATATCTTATTATCAACCACTACCTCCGATACAATTCCATAACCAACTCGCTGAACAAAATACTACTCAGTAAATTTCACAATAAATATTCTGTAGAAATAAAACGCGTGAACATGTTGGTGTATCACAAACTAATTGGCAACAAAATTTGCTTGTAAAACAACTCTTTGTCTTGCATTATTATGTCTACAATACAATATATATATATGTATGTATATGGTCGTCAGCAACATTGGAAACAAATGGTCGTTAACTTAAAACACAAATGTCTTTCCTATGTAACAGACATTTTAATACACATTTGAAAATTTCCAACACACTCAAACACAAAAAAATATTCTTGTAAAGTCTGTAGCGACTACAAATACGATTTATCGTCGTGAGTCGCGTAAATCTTTTACCGCAGAAATAAAATAAGAAAATAAAAAAAGAAAAAAATACTAAAGAAGAGGAACAAGAAGATGAAGAACAGAAACAGGGAAGAGATGAAGAAAAAAAAAAATGCAAAATGAGTACAAGGAACATACAAAAATATTTAAGTGTGTACAGTGCTCATGTATGAACCCACAAGAATTTTATGTCGATACAAATATGCATATAAAGAACCGATGGTGGTGGGAAAATAGACAAGAAAAATTGTCGTGACAAATAAAATGTGTAACCACACGAATAAATTTATAACTACCGACCGGCTACATTTATTAGGGAAGCGACTGCGGTTTTGTTTATGTTTGTTACAGGTGTAAAATTCTCTTCAGGTAACACAATAAAATGTAAATAAATCAAAAAAAAAATAAAGAAAGGGAATGAATGAATAAAAGAAAAATGAACTGAATTTGTAAATAAATAAATTGTTAAATGAGAAAAAAATTAATAACGCATGAGTAAATTGAAGGAGAGGAAAAAGAAAAAAATGCTCGTGTAGCTCTTCGAAAACTACATAATATCCATCCATCTTTTATTTATAAAAAAATTATTTTCACAACATTATTAATTGATTTTATATAGAAAAATTCAAGCAGAGTCTTTGCGTAATTTAGAACATTTGAAAATCAAAGAAAAAAACAATTTCAATGTAATAAATCAACATAAATATCATGAGAAAAAAAAAAGAATTTTGTCTTTATGACTTCCGTAAATTTTATTCACTAATATTTTTGTCTTCTTTTCGCTTATTTTTCGACATTTTTTCATTCTACTCCACACGGAAATGTCCCAATGAATTTCTGACGTGATTTGAATTCCCACGGCGACGAGCACATTCCCGTTTTCAAGTTTTGTGTGTGAGCGCATATCTAATTGGCCACGGTTAAACACACACAGAGACGTGAACGAAAGGAAAAAAAAAGGATATGAAGATGAAGTGAAGATTGGATATAAAATATAATCATGAAGGTGGAGGACGCGTTTCGCTTGGACAAATAATGAAGACTATCAGAATTAAATACGTATTTAAAGCATAAATATACACCGAAGAATATTAGTATTTAGTTAAAGCTATAATGAGCCTCATTATGTTTAGAAAGAAAAAAAAGGTAATTTATGGCATAGCAAAACTTAAATATTAATTCATATATGAAAATAGATTGTCATTCAATTCTATCTTTTGCCAATTTTTCATTATTAATTCCCTCTTTGTTTTTTTTTTTTTTATTATAATTAATAATCCAAACATTTAATGAGACAATAAAATTTTTTCAAATGGTTATCAACATTTTTTGATATAAAATAAAATTTAATTTCAAAAGATAAAGACTGATTGATGATTGTGAAATTCATTTCATTACAAAATTTGAATAGATAGATAAATCTATTTTTAATGTTTTTGTATATATGCTTCGGCTGTTTAAAAATTTCTTTTATCTTCTCATTTATATATATTTATAATCCTCATGATTTTCTAATCTTGTAAGCATTTTATTTTCAATTAATTACACTTCTTTAGTATTTCTGTAAAAATGTCTTTTCACATTTGAATACATGCACATTAATGCAACCAAACTTCAATTATTTTTATTATCTTCACCAATTTATCAAATAAACTCTACAACAATTGTTTCAAATTTTCTACTATGAAAATAAAATTAATTCGTAATTGATTAACAAACAATAAATCAATATAAAATTCCAAAATAATAAGTAATTAAATATATATTCATAATTAAATTATTACACTCACATAAATAATTTTCCCACCAAAGGTGAATGTAGAGAAATAAATAAAAATGATTAATATTTACTTTATTAGTAAATCTACTAACGGAATTCATACATTTCTCCATGCATGAACGCACGGTGGCATCCACACGTCGTCCATAACAAATCACTTGAGAGCCACCAGCCGACCCAGACCATAGAAAACATATACATAAATACACACACACACACACTCACACACATATGTATTTACATGTCTCATTATATTCTCATTTATCTATTTCTTCGACACGAAAAAAAAAAAGAATAAAAGAAAAATAGAATTAATGATAAATTGACTATGTCACCAATCAATCCATCAACATTTCACTGTTAACAATATAAAATAAATGAAACATAATAAATAAAATGTTAATTGTTTACATATAACAAGCAAATAAATTTAAGAACATGAATACAATGGTATTATTTATACAAACAATTCAGCAATCAGTATTTATTAAAGGAATCGTTGCAAAATCATCAATGAAGAAATATTGAATGTGAAGGCGTTGAAAGGAATATTTGTGCAATAAATAAATAGGCGTTGTTGATAAAATAGTCAATGAAACAGTCGTAAAACATGACAATATAATGAGTAACTTTTTTTTTTTGCACAAGTGATTTCGATGGTTGGAAAATTCATTAGACAGTTGATATTTATTGTTTTATCTGTTAATATTACGTTAGATTTTCATTATTTATTGATCTATTACCTTCGATGGAAAAAAATATTTGTCAATTCCCTAATTCGAAGATAAAGAATTGTTTTTTTTCGGTTAATGATGCAAATTTTTTGTTTGTTGTCATTACAACCCATTACCATTTTACAATGGTGAACATAAAAATGTTGTGGGCAATATCAATGGGTATTTATCCATAAAAAATAGTGTCAGATTTTTTTTGTTTTTTCATCTCTGCGAGCACATGCTCCAAGTTTTCTTTCAGTGTCTACTTTTTTTTCTTCCTATCTTCAATCCTACAAGACATAATTAATGACCAGTGAATAAATTTTTTTCTCTTCTTTCATTTCTTCCCTTTTTTTTTCTGTTTAAGAGAGTCGTAAATGTGTCGACTGCTGTATTTGATATCTCATTGAATAATCAAAAGAATATGACCACACATACACACACACATTTATGTGTGAGAAAGAAAAATGAATAGGTCAACAAATTATTTTTTTTTCAATATCCAAATTTGTTTCTCACTGTTCTACATATTGTTGTTTGTTCCAATAAATAATTTAACAACTACTTACTGGTGCACTCAGTGGGTTGATCATACACTTCGTTGAATGTCCAAGCACTTAAATTTGCTCTCCAAATACTCCAAGACTTCATAAACGTCTGTAAAAAAAATAATAACATAAACAAATGAATAAATTAATGGTTAAATATCGACAAATTATTTTGAATTTGTGATAAAAATAAATTAAAATAGACAAAACGTGAGGAATAGCAAGAAAAAATAATACTAAACGTTTGACTTCTTCTTTATTTTCTACAGTGAAACCCACATGATAAAAAGATATCGCAAACTGATTGAAATAATGAGGAGAAAGTTACACAAATACATTTAAAATAATTTACAATTCATAATAATAAATTTAAAACCATCATCACATTCTTCCAATGTCCAACCACACAGTTGACGTATTAAATCCCCCTACAAGAATTTGAGGTTGTCATTAGTGTCCTCTGCGTCGAAAGACAAGACAATTAAAATAATTTCCTGCAATTATAGAGATTATCGTTGCGTCAATTGCTCAAGCAATATGGACAAAGTATTTAGACAAATGGACAGATGATCCGAATCATTTGTATTAGGAAAATACTTGTGGAAGACAGTGGAATTGAAAATTCCATAGTTTCATTCTAATAAATAATAATTCAAGATGAAAGTTAACAGAATATTTATATTCATCACAATAGCTGTGTTTTTCTTCGCCATATCGTCTACACAAATAATTGATGTAAGTATTTCTAAATCTTCATTATCCAACACACCAATTATTAATAATTATTAACTTCCCCTTGTTTTTTTTGCGCATGAAAAATCTGAATAAATCAATTTTTCTTTTTTCATTTCTAAATTGTTTATGATTTTAGGAGGATTACAGTCTTGAATATGATGACGAGGAAGTGGAGACAGGTGTGAAATTTTCTGTAATTATAAAAAAATGCAACGAAGATAAAAAAATTTATAAGAAATTTATTTTTATTTTCCAACAATTCAAAAGCGTTTAACACTTGAAATTCACAAAGAAAAAAAAGTTCTATCTATTTCTCCAACAGTTCTACTAAAAAATATCTTACAAAACAATGGACTCATTAATTTTTCATTGATTGCCATCATTAAAAATAACTGTTTTGGCCTAAATAGTTATCACCATACCCATGGATTAAATGTCAATCAAAACAAACACTTAAAATTCTTCATAAATTATTAATTTCACTTTGTTCTTTTAAATATTTTTATGGCAATTTTTTTTCGCAGTATGTCAAACTGATGATGAGTGCAAAGACACTCAAATGTGTGAAAGGATGAAATGCATCGATCCATGTTATCCATATCCTTGCGGTGACAATACATCATGCGATGTAGAAAATCATCGTGCTAATTGCCATTGTCAATATGAATTTTATGGCAATCCTTACAAAGGATGTAAACCTCGTAAGTAAATTGATATAAAATTCACTTGAACTGAATAAAACATCAACTAAACGCCAATAAATAAATTTTTCAGTGAGTAAAGAAGAGATTTATGATAAAGTTAGAAAAGATTCTGGAATAAGTGGTCTTGAAGAATATATCGCTAACGAAAAACGTGAGGAACAACAAGATCGCCAACAATTTGAAAGCTGGCAATAATTAGAGAATTGGCTTTGATTTTCCCAACATATCAAAAATTTTGTGTAATGTAAAAAATTACCAATAGATAAAATGAAGTTAATGTCATTGTTTGTTTTTTTCTTAAACCTTCATGTTATAAATAAAATAAAAATTCTTATTAGATGTCAATAGTTTTAGTAGAAATACATTAACTATTGTCTCAATGCCATCTTGATAACAGTTAAACGACTTTACTCGAAATAGATTTTGAATCATCCAACGCGAACAAAGAGTCAAAATTGTTGGTATAAAAAGGCGAGTGTGAACAGTGGAAGAATCACAAATTTATCAGAATTTCACTGTGATCATCAACTTGGAGAACATTTTTGTTGTAATAAAAAATATTAAAGATGGCAAACAGAATATTTATATTTGTCACAATGGCTGTGATTTTCTTCGCCATTTCATCTGCACAACCAACTGATGTGAGTATGGAGAAGTTTAGCAGTTTTAATTTCAAACATTATGAAGAACTTTGGAATTTTTTATTGAATTGAAAAATTTCTTTCGATTATATTTCATTCATATTATTTAATTTTATGATGCAGGACGTGAATTTCATAAGGCCGGATAATGGATGCATAGATAAAGGTAAGCAGAAAAACATTTTCCTGATGTGAATCACATCATGAAAATAAATAGTTAAAAAAATCTACTTCCATTAAACTTTCTTTTCAGTTTGTGAAATAAATGGCGAATGTGGTTCCAACGAGATATGCGAGAACAAAAAATGTGTCAGTTGTTGTTCTACTACACTTAATATTTGCGCTAAAGCTGCATCGTGCACTGGAGTGGATCACAAAGTTGTGTGTAGTTGTCAATATGAATTCACTGGTAATCCATACAGTTATCCTGGATGTACAAAAAGTGAGAACTTTATAAACAAATAAAAAAATCCAAAATGTATTTCATAATCCAAATTTCATTACACATTTTTGTCTATTATTTTCAGTGACCAAAGAACAAATTCATGAGAAGCTCCGGAGTGACTTTGGGCAGGCAGGTGTAACAAAATATGAAAATTATGTCACAAAATTCGGAAATTCAGCAAGGCAGTTTTAAATTGTTTGTTCAGAAATGATACAAAAAGTTTCGATTAAAATTGTATGGTTGAAAACAAATTCTCTCATTTTATTTATACGATTCAAGCATTCTGCATTGATTGATTACATTTGTTTCCTTTTGTTCTCAAATCTGAATAAATCTCAATCAACTAAAGGATGTATCGATGTATTTAAATAAAATGAATAAATAAAACCATCAAATATGTTTTTACCAATTGAATTCAACTGGACAAATCACCAATTAAATTCACAAAGTTAATTACAAGAATCTAAAATTTGAAAAATTAATATCAGTGACTCAATGACTATGAATAATTATATTTGTACAAAACAATGGAAGTCAAGTGGTAGAATTTGGGAACTTCATGTCAAAAACGATGAGCATTGAGGGGAGGGTAAGGTCTATACGTACAAAAAAAGGCATGTTTTTGTGAATTCCTTGTGACGACACAGTCGAATTTTCTTTATTAAAACAAATAGTACACTGAAGTATGACATTCGAAGAATATTGTGCAAAATCTTAACGAAGAAATATTAAAAGATACGGCAATGGCAGCAATTATTCGGACGTGAAAATTCTAGACAATATTCTTCCAATGTCATACTTCAGTATACTATTTGTTTTAATAAAGAGATTTTAACTGTGTCGTCACAATAAATTCATAAAAACATGCCTTATTTTGTACGAACAGACCTTACCCTCCCCTTAAAAAATACGTCATTATCATCGCTCATTATAAATCAATTACTTTCAATACAAGAATTTCAAACTCTTTATCACTTTTGTATTGCCTTGTTGATGGTATGGAATGCTGCAAGTGAGATAGATAAAACCCATTTCGAAACGAACAGAGTCGAAACGAACAGGGTATAAAAGGTTGACACAAGTAGTAGAAGCATCACAAGTTCGTTAAAAGTTGAACAATATTATAAACTCGGAGATTATCTCACATAATTCTACGTGACAAAGAAAAAAATCGAGATGAGAGTTAATGGAATATTTATATCCGTCACAATTACTGTGATGTCTTTCGCCATTTCATCTGCACAACCAACTCATGTGAGTATTATAAAGTTTGATTCCCTGAATTGGAAACAAAATGAAAGACATCTGATAAAAATACAATTAAAAGCAACAATTACTCCTCATCCATTTTTCAAATTGGATATATTCATCAAAATACATTTTCCTAATCTAATTGAATGTATTTATGATTTAGGGCGCATCATCTAGTATCGGATTCTACGAACAAGTTAAGTATGAACAAAATATTGCAACAAATTTTACAGGCAATCCAAATAATATATTGTGTAATTGTAAATCAATACAGTGCCAAATATTATACAAAAAGTCGATTTTCATCTTTCCATTAATGACAATGAACTAATTAATTTGTCATTGATTATAATAATGAAAATATTCTTTTTGCTCGAAATAAACAATTTTTTTTCACGCTTAAAAATTAAATTATTATATTCAATAACAAATAATTCCTTTCAACTTTTTCAATGTCAACTTGTTCATCTTATTTGCTGAGCAGGTTGCCAACATGAAAACGAATGCGGAGACAGTGAAATGTGTCATGGGGGAAAGTGTGTTGATGCATGTTCCGTGGATGAATTGGGTGATAATACAATCTGCTGTTCAAAATCTCACCAATGTACATGTTCCTGTTTGAATGGACACACAGGAGATCCCGAAATCGGATGTTACAGTTGTAAGTACATTGAATCTAAAAATGAAATAGAACCAATTTCATCATATTCAACACGGAAATTTTAATATCCAGTGAACTACAGTGGACTCGGCTTTTACCCATTATCCATCGATGATTTTCAACGAGAAATCAATGCAATTGGAAAGGAAGCTGCTGAATATGCTAGAAAAATGAGACAGGATACTTTTCGCATAAAAAAAGAGGCTCTTCGTGCTGCAAAAGAAGCAAGGGAGGAGGCTTCTCGTCAAATAGAAAAGGCTCTTCGTGCAGCAAAAGAAGCAATGGAGGAGGCTGCTCGTCAAAGAGAAAAGAGTCTTCGTGCTGCAAAAGAAGCAAGGGAGGAGGCTTCTCGTCAACGAGAAAAGGGTCTTCGTGCTGCAAAAGAAGCAAGGGAGGAGGCTGCTCGTCAAAGGGAAGAGGCTCTTCGGGCTGCAAAAGAAGCAAGGGAGGAGGCTGCTCGTCAAAGGGAAGAAGCTCTTCGTACTGCGAATGAAGCAAGGGAAGAAGCTTTTCGTGCTGCGAATGAAGCAGGAGAGGAGTCCGCTCGTGCTCTCGAAGAAGCAGAAGAGGAGGCAGCTCGTGTTGCCGAAGTAGCAAAAGAGGACGCTGCTCGTGCCGTCAGAGAAACAGAAGAATATTGGGATAGTTTCATGAAAAAATATGGCAATTATTCAATTATTCATGATGAGCTGAATACTATTTCCAATCATTGAAACATATCAATGATTGTCAATGTGTTGTGTGAAACGAGATGAATAAATACAAACTTGATATCCATATCTGCAAATTCTTTCTTCCTCATAATACCTCACGTAATTCATTTCAATTAGGAACAAAAAATCATCATGGCAGTAAATAGAATGTTCAAAATCCTCACAATAGCTGTAATTTTCTTCACCATTTCATCTGCACAACTACTTTTGGTGAATGTCATGAATTATATCCACAATAAATTAGTTCAATCAAATGAAATGAAAGATAATAGATATAAAATTGCAAACAAGATTTATTTCTTCGAAACTGTATAAAATTTCAGATACCACCAAAAGTTTCCAGTTCTTGTGTTAATGACAACTATTTTTCTTCGAGCTAATCAATTTAGTGATGATCGTTATGATTCAATGCGAAGAAATTCATTAAATCAATTACTCATATCGGACTTTCTAGAAATTAGTGATTTTACGCGTTATTAACAAATGAAAAAATGCAAAACGTATTCCATTAATCCAAATCTCGATACACATTTTCTTCTATTATTTTCAGTGACCAAAGAACAAATTCATGAGAAGCTCTGGCGTAACATTGCACAGGCAGGTGTAACAAAATATGAAAATTATGTCACAAAATTCGGAAATTCAGCAAGGCGGTTTTAAATTGTTTGTTCAGAAATTATACAAAAAGTTTCGATTAAAATTGTATGGTTGAAAACAAATTCTCTCATTTTATTTGTACAATTTAAACATTTTGTATTAATTTATTACATTTGTTCCCTTTTGTTTTCAAATCTGAATAAATCTCCATCAACTAATCAATTAATTGGATGTTTCTGTTTGTATCAGTTCACTCACCTTACAAATTGATCCATTTCACGAGGATGTATCGATGTATTTAAATAAAATGAATAAATAAAACCATCAAATATGTTTTTACCAATTGAATTCAACTGGACAAATCACCAAT